>JAQSEB010000142.1:1200000-1524279 GCA_030063045.1 Pratylenchus scribneri
AAATTTACAGAATTTGCGAACTCGAAAACCATTAATACAAAAATAAAAATTTTATCAAAAAGAGTAGGAAGGGGAATAAACTAGAATATTAAACTTATTCTCTGTAAAATCAGAATACTTGAAAACCTATTTTATTTACAAAAAAAATTAATAAATTAAAATTTGTTGCTAAAATTATAATTGCTACAATTTATCCATAATGAATAATATAAATGAATATATATTTTTAAAAAATCTAATAGATGCACAAATTAGGGAGAATGGACAATTCGCAGACGAATAAATTTCATGATGAAATAAAATTAATGCTAGCTAATTTATATGGGACTAGTTTTCAGTTTAAAGCAATGATTAAGATTTATGCTAGATTTTCTAAAATTAGGCTGCTAATTGAAAAGTTGTACGTAGAAAACATTGGCCAGTCCAATATTATTCATCGAAAAGAACTCCCATTTTCCCAAATAAAATTTCCTTCTAAACCATACTTATGTAATATTTGCCGTGTGGTAATTTGATGTCCCTTGGATTCCGCTGAATTTTATATTTTAGTAGGATCTAATTTAAAAAAAATAATTTCTGCGAATTGTCCCATTTAAAAATGTCTAGCCAACATAAATTGATAATAAATTTGAATACATGGATTTTTGATTAAAAAATTCCAGGAATCGATTTAAAAAATGCATTTATCAATTTAAAATGCTCCAATATCTTCTTGTCAATTCATCGCATTTTTCATAAAATCACACTTCTTTCTTTTGACTTTTCTGGTCTCAACTCTCCAAATTAGTTGCTTGTCGCCTCCATCGCTTTGATGTCCTATGAATTAGTTATTTTTTTAATTATCTCTGTTATTTTTTAATTCTATTGGCGAAAGGTAATGTGACTCTAGATTGGGTCATCTGATTGTGAAATTAAGACAAACCCTTAAACCGATATAATTATATTGCTAGTAAATGAAATAATACTATTTTCTATTTTTAATTAAATTTTCATTCTCTTTAGATTTTTAAATCATTTAGGTTAAGATATTTTCTATATTTTTACCATTATTTTTCAACTTTTTTAATTAGAACTAATTCATGGTAATTATTGGGTTTTGATTTTGGAAAAATGAAGTGTCCCCCTTATTGGTGACTGAATAAAATTTGTAAAAATAATCAAATTATGGATAATTTTTAATGGTTTTGTTAAAACTTCAAAATTAAAGGGTATTAAAACAGCTTTAATATATTTTGATTTTTCGTTCAAATCTAATTTAAAAACGTTAAAAAGTTGAGCCAAAACTTAATTTAGTGGTGTTTCTCATCGAGATTTATCGATTGGGTTACATTTTATTGTTTAGTATAAACTTCTGGAACCACTACAATCTCTTCAGCAATTTTTCTATGAATAGGAAATATTACTCAAAAATTACCATTTGCTTAATTTTCTCCTTCAATTTTGCATCCTTTATAATCAGCCACTGATAAGAGCTTTCTTCAATTTTCTTCAACATTTTCTCAATCACCTCCAATGACATTTTCTTCACATAAACTTAAATTTTTAATTTATAAAAAAATTTTATTAAAAATTTTTGAATATTGGCAAAATCAATTCAATTAGAAATCTATTTTTGGCACTATAATTGTTCAAAATCAATTTTTGTTGAAATATTATGTATATGAAAGTTATCAATATACAAAAACTTCAAAAAAAAAACTGTAATTACGTCCATGTCCAATGTTGGTCCACTTTAAACTTCCTAATTCTCCAGCCAATTCCGGCCAAAGTTCATTTATATGTTTCAATTCAACATTTTTTAATACTACATTTAGACAACTATCAATTGTTTGGTTAGCCGTTTCCTCTTTAATTAGCTCATCAATCAATTTTTTGATAGGAATCACCAATTTATCGCCTTTGCTTTTTATGTATTTTTTTGCCCCTTCTTTGCATTTTTCTCTCGATATAAAGCCATCGGCAATGGCATTTGCCAGTTCGTCGTTAACTTAAATATTTTACGGGAATACGCAATAGTGATTTATTCATCAATATATTTTAAATTTCTAGTTCATTTTGTTTAAGAAAGAGTAAGTCATTATTTTATTACTTTGAAATTATTTTGATTTGAATGGTTAAAACGAAATGTCTTATCTATAAATGATGGAGGCTATTTTAAATAGGATAATTCGAATTTTTATTTTCCTGCATTTCGTTACTAGCAATAGCAGGCATACATATATTTGGCATGAAATTTTTTTTTAATTTATGACTTGTGAAAAAACGGGTGACTTGACAATTCTCTACGGCTAATTCAATATCTAATCTAGGCTATACTTTTGTTTAAAGCTCGGCTAGGAAGTAACATATCTAAAAAAAGCGATATACCACTGGAAAGCTCTAATATAGCAAATTTAAATTAAAAAATTTGTATGCCTGAGAATAACTCTTATTCTTATTAGATGATTTGAGGGTTTTTCTAATGGTAAATCTTTTTCTCTATTTGCTTATTTCTTTGTTAATGTCCAAAAGAGTGGCTTTGGCACTTAAGAAAAGCTAGAGAATGCGTTATATTTATATAAAAATGAAAACCTTTTATTTCTACTATATCCGTCAATTTTGCCAATTTTGTTTTCAATTTTTCATCCCTGATTGGCAATAAATTTTGATGATTTTCAAGCAATTCTTTCACATTTTTAAGCAAATCTTCGATAAATGTTCTATCATTAACTAAAAAATATGATTTTTTTAGAAAAAAAAGTTCAAAAATGACCTGTTCCTTTGTTTTCTTCCATTTTTATTTTTTTAACAAAATTCACCGAACACATTGCTCTTTTATCATCTTTCAAATGGACTAGTTTAAGGTTATATGATTGTTTTGCCTCATTAAGCAATGCAGGCAGATCCGTAGTTCTCAAAAAATATTCTAAATTTTCTTGCTGATCTTCTCTTTTACGGAAAATTTTCTTCTGTTCATCCCCGCATGAATCAATCAAAATTAACTCTTTGGCAATTCCATTTGCCAACTTTTCTGTTTGCGTTATTTGATTATTCTGTTCGATTTCTGTGTGATGGGCTTTTATTCCTTGATCAGTGTTATGAGCTTTTATTCCTTGATCAGCGTTATGGGCTTTTATTTCTTGATCAGCTTTATGGGCTTTTATTTCTTGATCAGTGTTATGAGCTTTTATTTCTTGATCAGCGTTATGGGCTTTTATTTCTTGATCAGGGTTATGGGCTTTTATTTCTTGATCAGCGTTATGGGCTTTTATTTCTTGATCAGGGTTATGGGCTTTAATTTCTTCATTAATCTCTAGGGTATTTATCCCCTGCTGATCATCTTGATGGGTTGCCTTTATTTGATCAACTTGTACGGTTTTCGTTAGTTGATCACTGTCTTGCGTTTTAATTTTATGAACATCGTTTTCCTTTTTGGGTATTTGATGATCGAGTTGGATATTTTCCTCAGCGATCCCTCGAGACAAGTGGGCGATAACATTTGTAAAAATGATGACCAATAAAATTAGTTGATAAATTTGCATTTTATCTAAAGTTTTTAGAAGATTTTTCAACTTGAAAATTACTTCTGAAATGGATAGTAAATGTAAAAAAAAGGAACAAATCGGGAAAAAATAATATATTTCATCGGCTTTAGAACTTTTCTAACTACGAATTTTCCGTGATTAAAACAGATTTTTAAACCCTAAATTTAGCCAACAGAATTGTTATGCCTTGAATCTCCTGAACGAAGTAAGAAACAAAGGGCTAAGGAAATGAAGCTGGCACCAAAGAATTAAATTCCCTATTTTGGATGTCTCATATAGGATGAAAATGAGGCCCTGATTGAGTAGAAATTGGACAACGATCTTTCACCCAATTTTTTTATTCTATATTAAGAATTTTAACTTAAAATTTTCCAAAAATTATCATGATCGTGTCCTATTAAAAAATTAGGCTACTTTATTTGATAGAATTTACTTTGATATATAAAATCATTATTTTTCCGATTTTTCAAGGAGAAAATGTCAATTTGGCTGGGATTTTATGAGGTACGAAAGAAGGCAAAATGAGCAAAGGATCGTAGAAATTCATGGAAAATGGATTCCTTAAAAAGGGGGGTTTTTGGCCAATTTTAGTGGGAGGAGTCAACAATGACTTAACCAAAAACCCTTTATTTCTTCATTTTAGTGGAAGAAAGGGAATGAACATTGAATACTGGCGGCAATGGGCGAGCGACTCCTTTGAAAGAATTCAGCAGGTAGGCAATGGAATGAAATGTAATGGAGTAGGGATTTTGGCCAATTTGAGGGTCATGGAAATGCCCCTTACCAAAGAAAACAAATCCCCTCATCATTTTTCTATTTTTTTCGTTCCATTGACCCGATTAGTGATCACTGATCAAAGGATCTTGTTTTCCTTTTGGCCTATTATGGACTTTTGATTGACTGTGGCATCGCTGATGGGATTGGCCAACTCGGAGGCTAGAGGGAAGCGATTTATTTGTTTGCGAGCCTCCCTTTATTGCCCATTGATTTTGGCCCATCCATAGAAGGAACCCATCTTGGCCAGATGCTGTTTTTCACCAGACCTCTCCTTTTTTGCTCATCGATTTTGGCCAAATTAGAAAGCGCCTATCTAGGCCAGATGCTCTCGTTTTGCCTGACTGTTTGCGGACCCCGATTTTGGCCAAATTGACTGGTGATGAGCCTCTCCTATTTACTTGGGAGTAGTTTGTTTTTTGCCTCTGGCCTCCAATTAGAAAGGACCCATCTTAATAACAGCTCCCTTTTTTGGCCATTTTCTGCTCTTTGGCCGCTGGTTTTTGGCTATTGAATTTGGCCCAATAAGAAAGTTCCTTTCTTGGCCAAATCTTAAGAAGGATATTAGATATCACGGTTATAACCGTAGTTTTTCGGCTTCAGTTTTGGCCGGTTTGCCGATTTCGGTTTGGTTTCTGTTTTTGAAATTTTCCCGCATTTCAATTTTCTCGTAGGTTTTTGAAAAGGACTATAAAATTTAATTGGGTAAAATTTCAAGTAAATAATAGCCAATGCGATAAAATTGGGAGCCAATTTGATAAAATTGGGCCCAAAATGGCACAATCAGGGAAAAATAAAGCCCAAAAAAGTTTTTAAAAGAAAATTTTATCCAAATATGGCCTTGCATGGGAAAACTATAGCTAACATACCATTCTTTTAGGGGTGAAGGGCAAAACCGAAAATCGATCGGTTTTGTTGCCCTCGGTTTCGTTTTTATCGGTTATGGAAGCTCGGTTTCTTGTAAAACATTATCGATTTCAATTTCGGTTCGATTAACCAACAGCGATCTTATACCCTAATATATAGGTGGATGGATGTCGTCTTTTGCAAGCCTTTTCTTGGTGGGGCTTATCTTGGCCTAATTAGGTAGGACCGTTTTGGTCCTGACTTTCATTGAAATGGATCTTTTATTCCTTTTTGCTCAAATTGATGAGTGCCTTTTTTGAATTGCTCTGATTAATTAGAATGAATTTTGCTCTGACCAATATTGCCACATCTTTGCTTTACTAGACTGATTTTTGGCTCAGTCAGTCTGGAAAATAGAAATCAGTAGAAGCCTCTTTTTTGGGAACTCTTTCGGTATTTTATTGTCATTATCAAATTGAGCTCCGAAAATTACCTAACCGGAACCGGATCCCATCTCGCACCGTCCGACTATTTCTCAAAAGACCTATTTTAGACAGCTCGATAAATGGACTTGTATTCTCTTGTTGATTCCAATCGATGGATGTCATTGTCGTCCGTCTTTTTGCCCTGACTTTGGCCAGGGGATGGATTTTGGCCAAATCTACTGGGTAAAGGCCTCATCTATTGGCCTGGAATGGTCTATTTTCGCCCAGCCTTTGTTTGATTTTTTGGCTCGAATTGAATGGAAGCGACAGGGAAGGGCTTCTGTCTTTTTCCTTTTTCTCCCTTTTGCCAGCGGGTTTTTTGCCTACTGATTTTGACTCAATCCGCGAAAGGACATGTCAAACCGTAAATAAATTCAAATTTTGGCCTTGAATTCCTTTTCAGCAATCGAACGATGCTTTAGTTAAATCCAAATCAACAGAATTTATTTTTCTATTTTCAAACACAAAATGACCTTGATTCAAAATGCCTTGTGGACAATTAAAAATATAATTTTATTTATTCAATTCAGAAATTCTACAAAATTTGTTCCCTTCACAACAGAGCTGTGCTTTTTATAAATCTTGACTCCGACTCCGACTCCGGACTCCGACCTTTCAAAAATTTAGCTCCGACTCCGACTCCGGACTCCGGATTTTCCAAATCTTGACTCCGGCTCCGACTCCAATTCCGGAGTCGTTCTAAAACTTGACTCCGACTCCGGAGTTTGACTCCGCAGAAAATTTTTTAAGTAACTTCGATTTGGCTCCAGGGCATTTTTGTGTAAAATTAACATCTATTTCCGAAAATGATATAATTTCGGTACGAAAATTTCAATTTTAGTCAAAATAAACCAAAAAATTTAATTTTAAAAAAATTGAAAAAGGGAAATTTTAGGTAAAAATATAATTTTTTCAAATAAAAATCAGGGAGTCGACTGGAGTCCGGAGTCGCTCAAAATTTTTGACTCCGACTCCGACTCCAGCTCCGGAGCGGAGTCGGAGTTGGAGTCGGAGTCGGACCCAGCTCTGCTTCACAATCATCAACATAATCCAACATCAATCAAATCAAAATTATTATTTTCTTTAATTAAATTTAATTTCATCCACTCAATGCTTCATTTTCAATTTTTTCAATCCATTCGGCCCGTGCCCCCATCATTAATGCATAGAATCGGATGGCCTCATTATTATTATTATCAGCATTGTCTGCCGTGCATTCCATTACCATATTCAACATTTTGAATTGCATTTATTCAGAGGCATAAATGGCAGCTGGCTCTGTGCTTTGTGGATTAGAGGCAATTAGAGCCAAAAAGTCGAGGGAACATGTGGAAGCAAGGTTTGAAGGAATGCAACTAAATACACGAAAAATGATTGACAATTTTAGAGTATCAACCCAACTTTATACCATTTATAATAACCCATCAAGAACTAAATCAATTTTTATAATTTTTGGTATAAAATTAAGAGCAGATCTGGCTATTAAATTTATTAATAATTGGTTCAGACTTTTGAAATAGTCGAGTTTATTATATAAATGGTACCAAGTTAGGCAAGTGTTTTATTAAGGACAAATGATATTAAATTTGTTAACCAAATCTCGAAAATATAGTTCATCCTCCTGAGTCTGTGTGCCCGAAAAAATCTTAAGGATACTTTTTATAAAACGTTTGATAAACGTTTTATAAGCTTGCCGACAAAAGAATGTAAATTTTTCGACAAAAAAATGCGCAGTGTGCACCCATTATTTATTTGGGTAATTGAATGGCAATAATAAAGGCGAGGTGAGGTATGGGCATCAAAATGGCGGGCATCTGCTGCTTGCTTATGATAAGGATCAGTATGGAAGATAAAACTATGCCCAATTTGGGTAGATAAGGGATGTGGAATGTTCTTTTTACTTCATTTCAGCGGCCAGAAAATTGCGGACAAAATAAGTTTTTAAGACAAAAAATTGATTAAAAAATTTACTACTTTCCATTTACTCTTAATTGAATTATGTTTTTTTTGTAAATTTCCTGATAAAAAAGATCAAAATTCTACGAAATTCTAGAAAATTTACAAAGAGAAAAAGCATTCGAAAATCCATATATATTGCTGGGTAATTTATTTTTAAAATATTCAAAATGTAATTCTGAGACTTTTAATGTGTTTATTGGCAAATTAGAGGCTTCAATAAAATCTGATTTTTATATTTTTATTAGATTTATATTCTCTTTCCAAAGAGGTGGCGGTAAAGACAATCTAATTCAATTCAATCCATCTAGATTTTTAATTAATTCTTGCATTTACAATGAATCTTTAAATCTTTTGCAAATTAAATTCTCCCTTACTTCAAAGTATTAAAATAAGGCAAATAAAGTTTAATAATATATAATTTCCGAATTAAAAATAAGTTTTTATGAATTTTTATGAATTGATTAAATTTAAAATTCTAAAATTAAAATTTATACCTAATTCAATCAAAATGAACATTTTTCTTTTTAAATTTTCCCTCCTAATTGAATGAAAAATTTGTTGATGATGATTTTGATGATCAGTGGCGCTACTGATTGATGAGTGAAGGTGGAAATAAAAATTTAAAAAAGAACATCAATCATTCCCGAAAGTTTGCCTGTGGCCTTCCCTCTTCTATTTCCGCGCATAGTTTTTCCTCTGGCGAACTTTTCACCATTTTTGAAGGACATCAGCGTTTTTATTTGAGTCAGAATTATAATAAAATCATTTTTAAGCCATATTCGCAAATTTATGGGATTTTTGGCCTTATTATAAACTCAATAAATTCACAAAATTTTCTGATCTATTTTTTAAACTTTTTCAATCCATTGTCAAAATTTCTTAATTTTAACACTCTCCTGGTACCGAATGTCCATTTAATCATATATTTTATATCTGCATTAATCCCCTCTTATGTGGACAAATTGTTAATATTCTTCCAATTTAGCCCATTCCATTTTTGCGTAATATTTTCGATTATCATTGGGAAAAATAAATATTGCTGCCAGGCTAAAAGCGCGGTCGACCTCCTTCTGTTTTGATTGATGATGAGTCCATTTTGTATCGTATGGAAAAAGGAGGAAGGACGAAAAAAGGGATAATCGTCGGCGGAATTGTCGGGCGAACTTGCGCCTCTCAACTTTGAACCTTGATTTATTAAATCGGTCGACACACTCATAAAAATTTAATGGCCATCCATTTTTTTATTACTCAATTTCCGTCCATCAGTCCAATTTAGGTTGGCCTCTGATTCATCGCTGCGCATCAAATGACAATCCACCCACAATTTTTCCCGTTTATTACCAACTTTCATCATTTATAAAAATTTAAACTTTAAAATTATTAAAAACAGAAGCTATATTCCTATTGAAATCGAAATTCAAAAAAAATTTAAAAAATTAATATAATTAAATTTTCATGAATGCTTAATAATCCTTAATCAGTTTTTGACATTAAATAAATCAGCAGGAAAATTTTTAAAAAAGTTTACGATCATCATAATAGTTCAGAAATTATAGTCCTATGTGCGAGTCCATTATTTTGCTCTCTGAATGTGACTGTGAAGTCGGATGATAAAACCGATTAGCCGGTTGTTGCTTTATTTTGTTCCATTTCCATTTTCATATAACAATAGAAAACACTTCAAATATTTCTGCGCATTATAAAATTTCTTCCAAAACATTTCAGCAAATTTGAACTCCGGAATTTTGCACGCTAAATAAATAGGCCAAAATTGGACAGCTTTTGCATTTGGTCACATTTTTGGCCAATTTTATTTTGACCATTTTGATATCAAAATGTATTAAAGACAGATTGATAAAATGTCAAAATTATTTTGTTAATAAATTAAAATATTCGCAAAATTCGAGTAGCCAAGGGCATATTTAATAATCATTTTTGTCCTTCTAATTAGTGAGATAATTAGATTATAGAATTAATTAATTTATTTTATATATCACTAAATCTAAATTCAATGTCATTTATTATTTATTAGATTTTACAGATAACGAACGATCTAATACTGGATACACAAATTCTATTATCCTATAATCAACAGCGAAAATGTCATCCAATTTTTCGGAAATTAACGCCAACCACACCGATCATCATCACTTAACACCCCACAATATAACAATCCATCATATTGTCCAAAATGAAGGCGGGATATTTGCCGGGAAAGGCTTTTTGAATTCCCCATTGGCATTATTTTTGGTTCAGGTTGTTTTTGGCTCCCAAAAGACCAAAATCCACATTTTCCATAGGCCACAATCATCATTGGCCTGTCTCGGCTAATCCATCGTGGCCTAATGTACCATTTGAGGCAACCCCGAGTGATTGCCGAAATCATTGGCGGAATTTGTCTAGGCCCTTCACTGCTTGGCCGAATCCCTCATTTTACGGAAACAATATTCCCTACACCATCTTTGCCCACATTGTCGTTGATTTCCAATTTTGGCCTAGTTCTTTATATGTAAGAAGGGAATAGTTTAATTTAATTATTTATAATATTCATTGGTTTTCGGAATTTTTTTTTATATTTCACAAATTATATTGGAAATTAGTTCCGGAATTGGCTATGCTCCGGGCCTGGGCTAACGAATTTTGGAAATCTCGGATCATTGTCAACCCAGAGACTCGAGAATAGGCTCATTCGATTGGGCATGGTCAATTTACTATATGAAATTTCGATTTCAGACTGGTTTAGAGGTTATCGTTAGGGCTACTGATAGGACGCCGGAAGCGGGATAGCCCAGGGTCGCAAAAAAATACAGAGCAAATAATTTTGAGAATTTCATTAAATTTTTGTAAATATTATAAAAATAATGTAATTTGTAAAATATCTTGAGAATAGAAGAATTCTGAAAAGCATTATAAAATGTTCACCATTTTTAAATCGATTTTTAGTCGAATTTTGAAAATGATTCAAAAAATAACATGAAAATAAATTCTCAAAATGTTATAAATTTCAGAATATTTATGTAATATCTTTATTTTAAAAATATGCTAAAAATAGTTCAATTTTTATAATAATCTCAAAATGGATTTGTTCTCAAAATTTATTTTTTACATTCATTTTCAGAATCATTTTGAAAATTTAATTAAAATGCTTCTTAAAATAAAAGAATTCTCAAAATTTATTTTTACACTCATTTTCAGAATCATTTTGAAATTTTGAGTTAAAATATTGTTAAAATAGTACATTCACAAAATATATTGGAAATGCATTCAAATTTTGAGAATATTCTGACCCACAAGACGATAAAAGGAATAAATAAATGTTTTATGGAGGGATATGCATAAGCCTCTTTAGCTCAATATTATGTCGCTATCTTTGGCGCTTGACTACTCGGGTTCGAATCCCAGCTGCGGCAGGTAATTATATGAGTGAAATCAGAATCAGAACAAGGGGAAAAAATCAGCAGAATGGTGCGCGAGAAAAATCAGAACAGGGGAAAAAATCAGAACAGAAAATCAGAACAAAGGAGAAAGGCAGAAGGGTGCGCGAGATAAATCAGAATAAAGAAAAAATCAGAACAAGGGAAAAATCAGAACAGAAAATCAGAACAAGGGAAATCAAATTTTTTGCCCCATTTTCAAAATATTCTGAGAATTATGGTATTTTAAAAATCATTTTTTGACCAATTTTGAGAATGCAAGCTTAAATAAGCTGAAAATAGATTGGGAGAATTATGGTATTTTGAAGTTCGTTTTTTGACCAATTTTGAGAATGCAAGCTTAAAATAAGGCTGAAAATGGATTTTGAAATGAATTTTATTTTTAAAATATTTCCAAAACTCCAAATATTTTGAGAATTGATTTTTTCATTCATTTTTAAGGTATATTCTGAGAATGGAAATGAGTTATATTTTTAGAATCATTCTCGAAATTCTGTTATCTTAATTATATTCCCAGAATTGCCCTATTTCCATTTTCGTTATAACTTGGAAATACGACACATGTCGAGATCATTCTCAGAATTTCGACCAAAAATGCGACCCTGGGAGGAATCTAGCGCAAAATATTACTAAACAAACTCATACCAATCTGAAATTGAATTCTAAATCCATTGCCGAGTCGGTTGAGTCTATTCTCAAATCTTTGCGACATTATAAGCCGAAATTGCCAAAATTCTTTAGTCCTGGCTCTATCGAATTCGGAAATTCGCTAATTTCCAATATTATCCTTAACATATGTTTGAACATTATCCCTTTTTTAAAATTATTTCATTTAATTTTAAGGTTTTTAATGGGTTTGGAATTGGACACTGGTCTCCTATTGAAAGGCATTAAAAGATTTACGGCGATCAGTTTGGCTGGAATAATGCTTCCGGGAGCATTGGGTGCCGCAGTCAGCTATGGTCTCTATGAATTTTTGTTGGAGGAGGAGAAGCGTGCTGCCACTCCCTTCTCCTCATTCCTCCTATTCACATTTGTTGCTTTGGCAATTACGGTTAATTTAATTAAATTAAAATAATAATTAAGCCTGTTTTAATTAAACTTGGAATAATTTGCCTGTTTTAATTAAAATTGGAATAATTCCGCCTGTTTTAATTAAACTTGGAATAATTCCGCCTGTTTTAATTAAACTTGGAATAATTCCACCTGTTTTAATTAAACTTGGAATAATTCCACCTGTTTTAATTAAACTTGGAATAATTCCGCCTGTTTTAATTAAACTTGGAATAATTCCGCCTGTTTTAATTAAACTTGGAATAATTCCGCCTGTTTTAATTAAACTTGGAATAATTTGCCTGTTTTAATTAAAATTGGAATAATTCCGCCTGTTTTAATTAAACTTGGAATAATTCCGCCTGTTTTAATTAAACTTGGAATAATTCCACCTGTTTTAATTAAACTTGGAATAATTCCACCTGTTTTAATTAAACTTGGAATAATTCCGCCTGTTTTAATTAAACTTGGAATAATTCCACCTGTTTTAATTAAACTTGGAATAATTCCGCCTGTTTTAATTAAACTTGGAATAATTCCGCCTGTTTTAATTAAACTTGGAATAATTCCGCCTGTTTTAATTAAAATTGGAATAATTCCGCCTGTTTTAATTAAAATTGGAATAATTCCGCCTGTTTTAATTAAACTTGGAATAATTCCACCTGTTTTAATTAAACTTGGAATAATTCCGCCTGTTTTAATTAAACTTGGAATAATTCCGCCTGTTTTAATTAAACTTGGAATAATTCCACTTGTTTTAATTAAACTTGGAATAATTCCACCTGTTTTAATTAAACTTGGAATAATTCCGCCTGTTTTAATTAAACTTGGAATAATTCCACCTGTTTTAATTAAAATTGGAATAATTCCGCCTGTTTTAATTAAACTTGGAATAATTCCGCCTGTTTTAATTAAACTTGGAATAATTCCGCCTGTTTTAATTAAACTTGGAATAATTCCACCTGTTTTAATTAAACTTGGAATAATTCCACCTGTTTTAATTAAAATTGGAATAATTCCACCTGTTTTAATTAAACTTGGAATAATTCCGCCTGTTTTAATTAAACTTGGAATAATTCCGCCTGTTTTAATTAAACTTGGAATAATTCCACCTGTTTTAATTAAACTTGGAATAATTCCGCCTGTTTTAATTAAACTTGGAATAATTCCACCTGTTTTAATTAAACTTGGAATAATTCCGCCTGTTTTAATTAAACTTGGAATAATTCCACCTGTTTTAATTAAACTTGGAATAATTCCGCCTGTTTTAATTAAACTTGGAATAATTCCACCTGTTTTAATTAAACTTGGAATAATTTGCCTGTTTTAATTAAAATTGGAATAATTCCGCCTGTTTTAATTAAACTTGGAATAATTCCGCCTGTTTTAATTAAACTTGGAATAATTCCACCTGTTTTAATTAAACTTGGAATAATTCCACCTGTTTTAATTAAACTTGGAATAATTCCGCCTGTTTTAATTAAAATTGGAATAATTCCGCCTGTTTTAATTAAACTTGGAATAATTCCGCCTGTTTTAATTAAACTTGGAATAATTCCGCCTAATTAATATAATAATAAATAACCGATTAAAACATTATATTCCATTTCAGGCTTTCCCTGTGTTGGCCAGAATTTTGACAGAGAAAAAATTATTAACCACGACCGTTGGATTAATGACAATCAGCGCCGCAGCCATTGACGATATTTGTGCCTGGTACATTTTATTTAATTGAAAAAATGGCCAAAAATGTCTAAAGATAAAGAATTCTTCAAATTAACTTTTAGGGTACTTCTGGCTCTAACCGTTTCCATCATAAATGCCAGCGGCAATTCAATGATTGCCATTTATGTGCTCATTTCCATTTCCATTTATGCCGCACTTTTGCTCGTTCCCGGCCGAATTCTGCTCCAAAAAGCATTTGAAAAATGTTTGGGAAAGAGGGCAAAAAATGCGGGCGATAAAGTGTTGACCCAAATTCTGTTGGCCCTAATTTTTATTATGGTTTTCTTGTCCGCATGGACCACCGAATGGATTGGTGTACATGCCATTTTCGGGGCATTTTTGGGTAAATTTGCTTAAATTTAAATTAATTTTGTGATTAATATTTGTATTTAAGCCGGCATCATAATCCCTCGAATCGGTGGTCTCACCGTTGAATTGACCCATTTAATTGAGGATGTGGTCACAATTGTATTTTTGCCCTTATATTTCGCCTTTTCTGGCCTCAAAACCCATTTGAGCTTATTGAGTGACTGGACAACGGCATTATTCTGTGTAGCGGTGATTTTTGTAGCTTGCACAGGCAAAATTATTGGCTGCACAACGGCGGCAAGATTGACTGGTTTCCCATGGCGAGAGGCATTCAGTATTGGCGTTTTAATGAATACAAAAGGGTTTGTCGCTATTTTATTCAAAACACCGTACGACACATCTAAGTAAAGAATATTAGCAATAAAATGTGATTTTAATTATAGCAAAAAATGGTACTTGTCGGTTATCCCTATCCTGATTTGTTTAGGTCTACAAAGGAAAGGTAAATAAGCCCCATGTTTCATCCAGATCCAGTTAGGCTTAGGGCCATCTAGGGATAGGTATTAATCTCACGTATCCGTAATTCTAATCTTAATTATCCGTACCGTAAGATGGAGCCTTCATTTCAAAATCATCTTAATACATATAACGAGTACCAAAAATTTTCGATATAATGACGAAATTAAAGATATCATAAATTAATTATAATAAATGAAATTTTCAAAAAATAGCATATAGATGCCAAATTAAATAAATCAAAAAATTTCAATCTTAGATGTTTAACAAATAAATATAAAAATATTCTCAAAAATTTAATGAATGTTTTTATTAAAAATTATTTTTTATCTAGTTTGGTTGAGCTGATTGTGTTGAACATTGGATTGGATGCTGGCGTGATCAATGATCGCATTTTTGCCGTAATGGTTGTGATGGCTCTTGTGACTACTGTAAGCAAATTTATTTTTATTTTTTACTGTAAAAATTAACAATAATATTTGTTTAAACCTTAAAGCAATGTAATTTTTACTCTTTGAATCCTTATCTCTTCATTCTTTTAGTTTTAATTTCTGATCTATAATAAATTCTCAAAGTTAAATCAGACAATAAGCTTTATTGACCTCTCAAATAATTATGAATAAAATAATGGTAAAAATTGAGACAAAATTAATATGGAAATTTTTTAATTATTTAAACAACCAATTTAATTTGTTTTAAAATTAATTTTAACTCACAGTTTATGACCTCGCCCATCATTGCTTGGGTATATCCGCCAAAATATCACCAAGATCGACAGAGAGTAATGTCGAAAAAGAGGCAAAAACAATTGTCCATTGGGAGCAGCATTCCACCACAAATGGACGATGAAATTGAACGCATTTTTGTTTACCTACAAAATGTTGACTCAATACCGATGAGCGCAAATGTTTTACAGGTTGGAAATATTTTGAGTTTCATATTATAAAATCAACGAAATTATCAGTGAAGAAAATTTGGTTGGAATGAAGAAAATATACTGTTTAATTATATAGCCTCAATTGTAAATTTATGATAAGATTCGTTAATAAAAACCAGCCTAGAATAAACTCCAGTACAAATCAATTTAATTTTGCAAAAATACAACAAAAATATTTTTTATTCTCTTTCACTTTGCAATTTGGTCATTAGACAAATTTTTGCATTTGGTCATTAGACAAATTTTTGCATTGGGTCATTAGACAAATTTTTGCATTTGGTCATTAGACAAATTTTTGCATTGGGTCATTAGACAAATTTTTGCATTTGGTCATTAGACAAATTTTTGCATTTGGTCATTAGACAAATTTTTGCATTTGGTCATTAGACAAATTTTTGCATTTGGTCATTAGACAAATTTTTGCATTTGGTCATTAGACAAATTTTTGCATTTGGTCATTAGACAAATTTTTGCATTTGGTCATTAGACAAATTTTTGCATTTGGTCATTAGACAAATTTTTGCATTGGGTCATTAGACAAATTTTTGCATTTGGTCATTAGACAAATTTTTGCATTTGTTTTTCTCTATAATAGCCAGAAAATCTGAGCAGAGTACCAACATTTTAATTAATAAGTTTTTAATCTCAAGTTGAAAAAGAAAGATTTTATAATTATCAAGAAGAGATAGTAGTAATTTAATTTTCC
Organism: Pratylenchus scribneri; assembly: GCA_030063045.1. NCBI lineage: Eukaryota > Metazoa > Nematoda > Chromadorea > Rhabditida > Pratylenchidae > Pratylenchus > Pratylenchus scribneri. The sequence goes on from JAQSEB010000142.1 coordinate 1,216,269, forward strand.
ATCTCTTTTGATTCCTAACATCTTTTATTATTTAAAATTAGCCTTAATTAAAATTTACAATCGAGAATATTTGATAATTTTTGATCAATTATTTATTAGAAAATAAATCAATTATTCTATAGCTCTTCCGTGATAGTTTGCCGCCAGGTTTACAAATGTACTTGAACGGATTCAAGGCATTCACGGACATGGAACGATCCTCGCATATTATGGTTTCAACACAAGTAAGTCACCACTGAAAATTAGACAAAATATTACGGAAAAATTATTTCGTTTATTAGACGGATCGAATCATTGAAAGTGATTCGACCCTGGGAATGTTCCGATTCTTTGGCAAATTGATTGGAAGCCCAACAAAATGTTTTGTGGCCACCACACGTTTAATCGATATTGGCATGGAAATGGATCGGTTGGCCGCCGAACAACAATGCGATGTGATTATGGTGCCATGGCATAAGGATGAGGATTCGCCCGGGTTAGCATTCTGATCCATTTTTTTGTTTCTTTTTTTCTGTTTTTATTGTACTTCGCATAATTCTACGGAAATTTTGAAATTATAGCCTACCGTATTTCCTATATTAGATCTTAGATGTCCATTAGCTTATAATTTTCGAAGACCCAAAAATGAGCAAAATTTGGGGTCTAACTCTGTTATCTGACGACTTTTTTGAACCTACTATAGCTTTTATAGAGTCCAATGGCATTAAAAAAAAAGTTCATTAGGCCAAGAGATATGCCTCAAAATCGATGGTGGATTTCTATTAGAGAGTGGGCTTCTAATATAGAAAATATGGTATTTGTTTTTCTCTGATTTTGATTTCCACTGATCGGAAATAGTATATTGACTGACATCGTATTTTTTTAAGATCAATGGCCATATCTAAATATTCTTAGGCATCCTAGAATAATAATTTATGGCTCATTTAATTCGGCATGGTCGATTTAATTGGGGAAATTCTCATTTTGACCTCATTTGTATCAGTTTTAACAATCTTAAACCGGTTTAAAACCTAAAATTTCAATCATCCATAAATCAGGTTCGAACTGGTCAACTCGATTCGAAATTGAAATTTTATAAACAAAACCGAACCTAGCGAATCGATTGAGCTTATAGATTGGAGTTATACAATAATTAAACATGCCGAAGAAATCAAAATTGGCTGAGAAATGAGAATCAAAATTGACAGCAACATTAATAACATAAATTTTGCAAATTTTTTCAGTTGCAATCAACGTGTGGCCACTTTGAGCATTTTGGAGTCGGTTCGCCATAATACGGTCATCATTGCTGTGGATCGTCGCCCCGGGGGAACTGGCCAATTACTCCATCATCATGCGCCATTCAATGGAATAATTGTGCCTGTGTTGGATTTGAGCAATGCCAGCGAAAATGCAGCGCTGAATTTGGCCATTGTTTTGCATAGAAATATGAACAAAATGGTGCCAGTGTCAGTGATGTATTTTGTGGATGAATCGGCGACAATGGAAAATGGAAATGGATTGGCAGTGGTCAAAGAGGAAAATAACAAAATGCTTTTGGGCATTCAAACAGAATTGCCCAATAATAACAAGAAGGACGTACAAGAAGAATTGCAGAATTTGAAGAAAAAATTGGGAAAAGATGGTAAGTTTTTTGAAGATATAAATGTGTTTTCTAGAAATGAGATTAAAAAGTGAAGAAAAACAAAAAAGAATATAAAAATATAATAAAAACAAAATATATTTATTCCGCGAAAAAGCAAAAATTTATTTTCATTTTCGCGGATTGGAAGCATAAAAATTTGTTTTTCGGTAAGTAAAAAAGCAGATAAATATTTAGAGAAAAATGATAGAAAAAATTTATTGTTTAAAAACATATAAAAAAAAATAATATTTGTTACAGCTGCCTTGAATTTTGTAACTTTTTACAATTAAAAATATCCAAATATATAATTTTAGAATTTTAGAATTTTATTTTTATTGTTTTATTCAGTTCATTATGAACTATGATCAATGTTATTTTAATCAAAATTTTATTAACCAGCTAAGATCAACTGGGCTAAAATTTTCAATAATCGAACATCAAAAATTTTTTAAATTACCTAAATTGGTTGAAATTATAACTTTATTGGGCCTCAAAAAATAAATAATGCCTAAGGGTAAATATTTGATAAAAAAGTAAAATTTCTGCCATAAATTTGATTAATATTCTGAAATTTATTCGGCCTAGAAAAAAATGAATAATGCCTAGCTTCTGCCATAAATTTGAGACTGACGAATTCAAAAGCATCGACACAAAAATATTCATTGTAAATTATTTCTTGCCATTTCAGATAATATCGTTTTTCATCCTCTCAAATGCAGCAACGGAACGGACAAATTGCAAACACTGAAGGATGCAATCCTCTACAGATCACCGCCACGGAAAATTTCCGATCAATCATCCGAATCCCATGAATTAGTAATTATTGGACATCATCAATTTTCGAGCAATATTGCCGATGCCCGGGCAACACTGCCCCGGAAGGGCAAAAAGGTGAGATTATACTATTTTTTACCATCATAAATATTTTTACCACCAAAACAGTTTTTTGACTTCTATTAAATCAGAAACCGGTTTTGGAACCTACAAACCTTGTACTAATTTGTAGATCTCATCGAGACGCATCGAATGGTATATAAAATATCAGTTTTAGCCCAAAATTAAAGAGTTAAACCGTTTTTCCAGTTTTTGGTTTTATACTCTTTAATTTTGGTGGCCAAAACCCGATTTTATATACCATCCGATGCGAATCGATGAGATTAACAAATTGGTATAAGGTTTGGTTTGTAGGGTCTAAAACCGGTTTCTGATTGATTTAATAGAAGTAAAAAAAACGGTACTTATGTACTTTGTATCCGCTTTTTTGTAAAGTGCTTGGTCCCCCCTATAGTTTTTGGGTTTGGGTTAGGGATTTGGTTTAGGAAACCCGTAAGATTATTCTTATCCCATCCTAACCCTAATCTAATCCTGATTGATCCTAACCGAAAATATGACAAACCATAAGGGGGACCAAGCACTTTACAAAAAAGCGGATACAAAGTACATAAGTACCAAAAAAAAACTCTTGGTGATAAAAGAAAGAATATTTTTTGTGGTAAAAAATATTTTCCTAAAGGTCACGGTAACGGATGAATCATCGCCTACGGCCGAATTGAATGGAGGCCAAATCCAGGCACAATTCCGCTCGGCCCGTTCCATTTCCATTTCGAGTTTGAGCAGTAGATTCGGCGGGGAAAGACGAAAACAAAGTCAACAACAACAAAATTTGCCACATGCCGTTGGAATGGCCGAAGAGGAACGCATTTTTGGCTCATTGGGCAAATTGCTTTATGAATTTGAGAGGAATCACCAGGAGAATGGCGGAACGCCGGCAGTTCCATACATTCCATCATTGATGGTAAATTTCATAAATATTTTTTTCAATATATCTTATTTCGGTACTTATATTGTTTTGGTCCGCTATTTTCCTCAAGGGGAATAAAGCAAGAAAATGAAGGAAAAATGAAGGTCTCCCCCCCTTGGTTGTTAAGGATAGGGTTTAAGGTTATTTGAGATGATTTTGGCTCCACATTATCCCTGATTGACCCTACATAAGCCTAACCTAGCCTTAATGCTGATGAACTAACAGAGGGGCCCTTCATTTTCTTTCGATTGAGGAAAAAAGTGGACCCAAACCATATAAGTACCGTAATTTCTCTATTAGAAGTCCCTTGGATTATAAATTTCGGAGATCCTCCAAAGAGGTTTCTAATAGAGAATTTATGTTATTTCTAGCAGCCCGATTTTTGATTTCCATTTAAGTCGATTAAATTTTCGTTGACCAAAAATAGTATAGTGTGGTAGACATTGTAATTTGTGACCAATGACCACATTTCAAATCATAGTCTTTCCTAGCGAATTAATTTATGGCTCATTCGATTCGGCATGGTCGAATTACTTAGAGAAATGCAAATTTTAATCAGATGTGACCAATAACCAGAAATTTCAGAAGGAATAATTTAATTAAGAATTAAGATAGGACCAAACTGGTCAAATAAATTTGAAAATATAATTTTATAAATAAATTTGAGTCTATTGAATCGATTAAGCCATAGATTTAAGCTTTGCTACAATTAGAAAATGTTGAAAACTAAAATCGGCTACAAATATTATAATTCAGGTGGTACATGAATTGAATGGAGGCAAGGAGGAAATGGAGGAGGAAATGAATAATGGAAAGATTGATGGTGTTGGTGCATGAAAAAATGATTTTATTTTAATGTGTGCTAAATTTAAATGTTAATGGATTTTGAATGAGATGTTTTTTTGATAAATTTTTTCACTTATTTAATATATCATTAATTGACCTTACTAAAAATTCACATTCTACTAAAAATAGTCCCTATTTCTTAGCGACTTTCACTGCTCACTTTATTTGTTGATGATTCATTTCATACGTATTAACTACTAATTCATTTAATTAATTCATCATTCACCATCTCCATCATCACATCATTTTATTCTATTTATTAAAAAATTGTTTTTGCTTCTAAATAATATTATATATTTAAAAAAAAATATAAAATTCAATGAAATTCGGAATCCGAATTTTCATAGCCGATCATTTTTTGAATAATATTAACATTAAGCTATGGCAAATTTTAACTAATTCTAATCCCGACTTTGAGAAATTATGGATATGAAAAAGCAAATTTTAGGCCAAAATATTGTATTTTAGAAAATCCGCCCATTTTGTTTTTTTTTGTTATAATTTTACTGACAAGTTATATATAATAAATAAAATTTAAATAGAATAAAGGTGAAATATTTGGCTGCGTCCAGCCATAAAAATTAAAGTAATTATTCACAAAAAGTGTCACCAAAAATGGCATACAATTCGATTAAAAATCGTCAATTGTCCCTTTTGCTGATTTCATTCTTCCAAATTGTGTTTGTGGCTGAAATGCTCCAAATCGATTATAATCCCAATGATAATTGCGCCATTTTAATGGAATATGATGGGTTTGATGAAAATCCAATGCCAACGGTGAAAAATGTTGCCAACAATAAAATGGATTGCACAATTCAATGCCAAAATTTGTTCAGCCAAAAGACATTCAATTGCGAATGGCAAAGTAAATTGAAATTGATAAAATTTGTATTCAAGAAAAACATATTAGATTCTATTCATAAAAAAACAATAAATTCAAAAATAGAGCAAATTTTGAGACTCAAAATTTAATTTCCAGCATTTTTATATATAGCTTTATAAAAATGAAATGCTATATGGGAAATTGGTAAATTCCGGAATTTACCAGGGCGCTGGGCCGGTAAATTTTGGAAATCTCAGCTTCTAAGCATCGTACAGATTCGAGAGTAGGTTCCTTCGACTCGGCATTGTCGATTTACTATATGAAATTTAAATTTCCAATATCCCTAGCCCCTAGCCCCTAAATTGTCTGAAATAGAAATTTCATATAGTAAATCGACCATGCCGAGTCGAATGAACCTACTCTCGAGTCTTTAGGACGACTAGAAGCCGAAATTTCCAAAATTTATTGGTGAATTCTGTAAATTACCCAATTTCCAATATTTATCGCAACATAGATATTTTGATCAATCTTTTAGATAAAATTAGAATAGATCGTGGTCGGTTTCGGTTTGAGAAAATCGATGAAATTACAAACTGAAATTTGGGAATTTTGCCTAAGAAACCGAAAATAAGAGAAATCGAAACCGACATTTTTCAAAAACGGTATACGGATTTTAAAGCATTGCCGTTTAAAACCGATCACGATCCACTCTACTGAAAATTTCTACCATTCCCTTAACTTTTGCGCATTCTAATTTCTAACCATTTTCACCACTTTTTTATTAACAGATGGAATTTGTCAAATCAAATTGGATGGCAACAAAGAAGATTTCACGGTCACCGTGTCCGGCTATTGCCATGATGAGAAAAGCCAACCCATTTTTGTTGAGGAGATGACCACCACTTCGATGTCCACAACCACCGAGGCAACCACCACGGCTAATCGAATTGCTGGTGAAAACTTTGGATGCGATTATTAATACCAATTTATGAAGAAAAAGAAACTGCATAATTTATGGCATTTTTTAATGGAATAATTGGCATAAATCAATTTTTAAATCATACTTTGGAATATCCTAATAATTAAATGTATTATTTAACCTAATTTTTAACATAATTTGGTCAAAATTAGTATAAAGCATATGTTAATTTTATTTCTGTCAGGTCTGAACACATTCTTTTTATGATTAATGGAAGTAAACAATGTTCTTAGGGTACATTGATGGTTAAAAGAAGGGCGAAGTACGATAGCAGAAGTTACTCCCATTCAGCAGAAGGGAAAGTCTTAAGGGTTTCTTCATGTGGATCGTACATCGTTGTACCCTCCATTTTACTTTTTTAATTACAAACCTATAAATAAATATTTATTATGTAAAAATGAATGAATATTCTTCATCTTATTTTTAATATCAAATGCACATACAAATTATCATCGCCCTTTTTGAAAATCAAAATTAAATTAATTTCAAAAATACTTTTTTGGGATTTTTCAAGGACATAAAATTCATAATAAAAAGGCCAAAATTTGGTGTAAAAAATGGTATTGTACATAAATTCGCCACGGAAATTCAATTAGGCCTAAATGTCAAAAATGGAGAAAATTCGAGAGAACATATTGTGGATATGCTGTAACAAAGACACTATGGAATAACATATTGTGGATATGCAGTAACAGAGACACTATAGAATAAAATATTGTGGATATGCTGTAACAAAGACACTATGGAATAACATATTGTGGATATGCTGTAACAAAGACACTATGGAATAACATATTGTGGATATGCTGTAACAAAGACACTATGGAATAACATATTGTGGATATGCTGTAACAAAGACACTATGGAATAATATATTGTGGATATGCTGTAACAAAGACACTATGGAATAACATATTGTGGATATGCTGTAACAAAGACACTATGGAATAACATATTGTGGATATGCTGTAACAAAGACACTATGGAATAACATATTGTGGATATGCTGTAACAAAGACACTATGGAATAACATATTGTGGATATGCTGTAATAAAGACACTATGGAATAACATATTGTGGATATGCTGTAACAAAGACACTATGGAATAACATATTGTGGATATGCTGTAACAAAGACACTATGGAATAACATATTGTGGATATGCTGTAACAAAGACACTATGGAATAACATATTGTGGATATGCTGTAACAAAGACACTATGGAATAACATATTGTGGATATGCTGTAACAAAGACACTATGGAATAATATATTGTGGATATGCTGTAACAAAGACACTATGGAATAATATATTGTGGATATGCTGTAACAAAGACACTATGGAATAACATATTGTGGATATGCTGTAACAAAGACACTATGGAATAACATATTGTGGATATGCTGTAACAAAGACACTATGGAATAACATATTGTGGATATGCTGTAACAAAGACACTATGGAATAACATATTGTGGATATGCTGTAACAAAGACACTATGGAATAACATATTGTGGATATGCTGTAACAAAGACACTATGGAATAACATATTGTGGATATGCTGTAACAAAGACACTATGGAATAACATATTGTGGATATGCTGTAACAAAGACACTATGGAATAACATATTGTGGATATGCTGTAACAAAGACACTATAGTATAACATATTGTGGATATGCTGTAACAAAGACACTATGGAATAACATATTGTGGATATGCTGTAACAAAGACACTATGGAATAACATATTGTGGATATGCTGTAACAAAGACACTATGGAATAACATATTGTGGATATGCTGTAACAAAGACACTATGGAATAACATATTGTGGATATGCTGTAACAAAGACACTATAGAATAACATATTGTGGATATGCTGTAACAAAGACACTATGGAATAACATATTGTGGATATGCTGTAACAAAGACACTATGGAATAACATATTGTGGATATGCTGTAACAAAGACACTATGGAATAACATATTGTGGATATGCTGTAACAAAGACACTATGGAATAACATATTGTGGATATGCTGTAACAAAGACACTATGGAATAACATATTGTGGATATATTGTAACAAAGACACTATGGAATAACATATTGTGGATATGCTGTAACAAAGACACTATGGAATAACATATTGTGGATATGCTGTAACAAAGACACTATGGAATAACATATTGTGGATATATTGTAACAAAGACACTATGGAATAATATATTGTGGATATGCTGTAACAAAGACACTATGGAATAACATATTGTGGATATGCTGTAACAAAGACACTATGGAATAACATATTGTGGATATGCTGTAACAAAGACACTATGGAATAATATATTGTGGATATGCTGTAACAAAGACACTATGGAATATCATATTGTGGATATGCTGTAACAAAGACACTATGGAATAACATATTGTGGATATGCTGTAACAAAGACACTATAGAATAACATATTGTGGATATGCTGTAACAAAGACACTATGGAATAACATATTGTGGATATGCTGTAACAAAGACACTATGGAATAACATATTGTGGATATGCTGTAACAAAGACACTATAGAATAACATATTGTGGATATGCTGTAACAAAGACACTATGGAATAACATATTGTGGATATGCTGTAACAAAGACACTATGGAATAACATATTGTGGATATGCTGTAACAAAGACACTATAGAATAACATATTGTGGATATATTGTAACAAAGACACTATAGAATAACATATTGTGGATATGCTGTAACAAAGACACTATGGAATAACATATTGTGGATATGCTGTAACAAAGACACAATAGAATAATATATTGTGGATATGCTGTAACAAAGACACTATAGAATAATATATTGTGGATATGCTGTAACAAAGACACTATGGAATAATATATTGTGGATATGCTGTAACAAAGACACTATAGAATAACATATTGTGGATATGCTGTAACAAAGACACTATAGAATAACATATTGTGGATATATTGTAACAAAGACACTATAGAATAACATATTGTGGATATGCTGTAACAAAGACACTATGGAATAACATATTGTGGATATGCTGTAACAAAGACACTATGGAATAACATATTGTGGATATGCTGTAACAAAGACACTATGGAATAATATATTGTGGATATGCTGTAACAAAGACACTATAGAATAACATATTGTGGATATGCTGTAACAAAGACACTTGTCGGAACTCCGACAATCTTCTTTTCGCCAATTCGCCCTAAAGCCATTCTCTACAAAACGCCCAAAAATATTCTCTACAAAAAGCTTAATCATCATCTTCCTTTGGCCTGCTTGCGGAGAAGAAGAAGCCAAAAGACGAATTCATTCCAACTTTTCCAACAGTTTTCCGACGATTTTACCCGATCCCAATAATTTCTGCTTGCATATATTTTTCTGGCGATTGGCGAATAATATTCTTTTTCTCGAATTTAAATTACTTAATTTCGGGGTTTTCTGAGTTTGTCCTCTTAGGATTTTATAATCACATTTATTTTAATTTCGCATTCCTCCCAATTTCCCTCGTCATTTGCCCTAATTCCAAGTCCTTAATTTGTTGTTGTTCACCATCGAGTCAAGCGCTTGGCCGACATATCTTCAAGGAGTTGAACGTGGAAAACGTGGATAACCAGAAAACGCGGATTAATCATATAATCGCGGATTTTCCCCCTAACTTGAATTAGAAATAAATTAAAAAGGGGAAAATCAATTTCTAATAAATTCCACAATAAAATTCCATCTTTTCAATTTCCGACAAGTGGTGCCGCTAGACCTAATTTCGAACCTGCTATTGTCGTGGATTGAGAAAAGACTTTTGTTGAAAGATCTTTTTCATTCCATTCCTTTTCTGGCCAAGAATATTCATTTTTTTGGTGAATCAACTTTTTTTTTCTCTTTGAGAAAAATTTTGTGCTTGTCGGAAGACAAAAATAAATCGTACTTTTGGACTTGGATTATTTCGATATTTTATTTGGAAAAATAAAATATATATTCGAGGGATAAATTAATTTCAATATGTCGAGATCCGGGAAAATTCGTAGTACAATTGGACCAGCAATAAAATATTTGAGGGAGCGAATGAAAATTGCTAGAATTTTATTGGATGATATTCCCAATAAAATAGAGGACACACTAACTAAACTTCGCCATGAGCAATTCCGCCTAAATAGGACATTAAGTCACTTGGACAAAGCTCAAAATGAATGGCAAATGCTTATCAATATATTACATGGAGATGCATTAAATGCGGAAAATAATATTTATGATAATTTTAAAATGGATGATGTGCATTTTGCCGAATATATTGAAGAATGCAAGCAAATTCTTGTGGATATACAAATAAAGCGTGCTGCATATTTGGAGTATTCCCATGAGGGGATTACTCATTATAAAGATTTTGCTGATAATAATAATGCCAATAAGGCAACAAATGGAGACAATCAGCAAAATAATAATATTGATGAGCCTCATGAAACCCTAAGGCAAAATCAAACAAAGGCACAAGAGAATTCTCTGCATAGAGAGGATTCTTCGTCAATAAAATTACCACCGTTCCAGATACAAAAATTAAAAGAGGATCCGCTTAAATTTTTTGCCTTTGGGCATACCCTTGAAATGTCTGCGGACATTATGCGAATCCCGCCAGTGCAACTGGACTTGGATATGATTATTTTTTCTATAGTATCCGGATTTGCCGTCAGGAATGACAATTATAAATTGGTGGTAATTGAAAATAAAGTACTTCCGCATGCGCCGGAGGCCAAAGTAACCACTTTGGGTGATTTTGATTCTCTTTATCAAATACCCTTAATAATAATGGATCGAAAAATAGGTGAAAAATCGTTGGATGTTTATGTGCCATTAAATAAATTGGCTACTAATATTGAAATTCCACTCTATCAACTCAATATGGAAGAGCTGGTAGTTTATGGACAAAATTGGAGTTGGAATCACATAACTATTCATAAATTGGAAATGTCCGACCGTAAATTAGAATGGATTATTTATATTGGAAAATTTGGGCAATTCTTCCAAAGCGTTGAAGAAAATTCGCCTTTTATATTCAAAATTTATACGTCTTTTGGACCTAATATTTATGGACAGCCAATTGAATTAATTTTCCAAGAAAATTGTAATTTGACGGCCTTAAAGGCCATTGTCAACTCTATGACTCCTTCAATTGATGAGGAGATTAATTTGGACTTGGAAAATTTACGTGAATTGGGAGTAATTGCTATTAAAGTTCCAAAAATAAATAAAATTTGCGAAAATTTAATTGCGCTAAATAAATTTAATTCTTTCGGAAAAATATCAGGAACAATTTATCGCGGAAATAATCAGAAGAAATTGGCTGAAATTCTTCCAATTAAATTAAATCAAATAAGTTTACATATCCGCGCAATGAAAATGAAAGCTATGTTTGTTGAACAGAATAAAAATAAAATTTGGAGTCAATTATGGACATATCAAGCTCGCAGAATGGGGTACAAAAATATGAGAAAATATTTGATTTACATTATGTCGCCACTTTTTGCACGACACGTAATGCCCCGACTGCCGCCGGATAGAGGAAAAAATTCCACTTCCTTTAGGCTAGAAGGCCATATTTACCTTCTAGCCATTAAAACAGAATGAGAGAAAATATAACGAAAAAAGCTTCAAAATGGAATATTTTAATGAATATATTTGAATTAATAACATACTGGATAAAATTTTCTGGATGTTTATTGAAAAATTTAATATTTTTTATACTCGTTATAATTGGATTAATTCTAATCTTGGATTATTTCATTGGTAATAACTCAATTTTTCGCATTTATCATCTTATAAATGCTAATAAATTAAACGATGCTTTCATTCTCCGCCGATGGTTCTCAAAAATTCGTGGATTTGTTTATTTATCTTTAATAAAATTTGTTAATTTTATACTTCTCATGCTTGGATTTATTATAATTTTGGATTACATAAAACAAAAATTTATTAATCTTACAAATTTATCTTGGATTTTTGCTTTCATCCTCCGCCGATGGTTGCCCATCCGAGGCAACTTTTAAGCTCTATGGAGGAGGGCTCCCCCCAAATTCGCGCAACAAAATTGAACAGTCGTTAACGGCCAAATTTGATAAATTTCGCTGGAACAAATCCGACTCAGCCGTTCAACGCGGATTTTTTTAATTTCATTCCCTAAATTTTAGACTATTTCAGTTCCTCAAATGCTTTTAGTTTGCTTGCCTCAATGACCAAAAATGCCCTATGGCCCAATGGTTGACTTTGCCTACATGCCTACCCTAGATGCTCGTCCCTTCCAAAATGAGCTTCATTATGTAATTGCAACAACATTTTCGCTACCAACAACAATAACTGCCAAAAACGACTTTTAAACGCTTTCTCTGACAACGCAAAACAACATTTAACAATGATTATCATCAAAAGCAATGTTCTGGCAAGGAAGGGTGGGTCAAGAGGCGCAGTCGCCATCAGTCGGCAAATCAAAGCAGCAAACATGGCCAATACAACAGCCTCCATTTTTGCCACCGTTTCGAGAAAAACAACACTAAATCGAGAACTCGCTGCAATGCTGCAACAAATAACAACAGCAGCTTATCAATCCTATCCCATCTAATGGATTGACATTGGCCAACCCCGATGCACTTCTCAATCTCGGGCGCCTCTGATGCAGCAATTAAGCGGCTGTGTTTCTCGGCCCCCCGACTTTGTCGGAACTCCGACAATCTTCTTTTCGCCAATTCGCCCTAAAGCCATTCTCTACAAAACGCCCAAAAATATTCTCTACAAAAAGCTTAATCATCATCTTCCTTTGGCCTGCTTGCGGAGAAGAAGAAGCCAAAAGACGAATTCATTCCAACTTTTCCAACAGTTTTCCGACGATTTTACCCGATCCCAATAATTTCTGCTTGCATATATTTTTCTGGCGATTGGCGAATAATATTCTTTTTCTCGAATTTAAATTACTTAATTTCGGGGTTTTCTGAGTTTGTCCTCTTAGGATTTTATAATCACATTTATTTTAATTTCGCATTCCTCCCAATTTCCCTCGTCATTTGCCCTAATTCCAAGTCCTTAATTTGTTGTTGTTCACCATCGAGTCAAGCGCTTGGCCGACATATCTTCAAGGAGTTGAACGTGGAAAACGTGGATAACCAGAAAACGCGGATTAATCATATAATCGCGGATTTTCCCCCTAACTTGAATTAGAAATAAATTAAAAAGGGGAAAATCAATTTCTAATAAATTCCACAATAAAATTCTATCTTTTCAATTTCCGACAACACTATAGAATAACATATTGTGGATATGCTGTAACAAAGACACTATAGAATAACATATTGTGGATATGCTGTAACAAAGACACTATGGAATAACATATTGTGGATATGCTGTAACAAAGACACTATGGAATAACATATTGTGGATATGCTGTAACAAAGACACTATGGAATAATATATTGTGGATATATTGTAACAAAGACACTATATAATAATATATTGTGGATATATTGTAACAAAGACACTATGGAATAACATATTGTGGATATGCTGTAACAAAGACACTATGGAATAACATATTGTGGATATGCTGTAACAAAGACACTATGGAATAACATATTGTGGATATGCTGTAACAAAGACACTATGGAATAACATATTGTGGATATGCTGTAACAAAGACACTATGGAATAACATATTGTGGATATGCTGTAACAAAGACACTATGGAATAATATATTGTGGATATGCTGTAACAAAGACACTATGGAATAACATATTGTGGGTATGCTGTAACAAAGACACTATGGAATAATATATTGTGGATATGCTGTAACAAAGACACTATGGAATAATATATTGTGGATATGCTGTAACAAAGACACTATGGAATAACATATTGTGGATATGCTGTAACAAAGACACTATGGAATAATATATTGTGGATATGCTGTAACAAAGACACTATGGAATAACATATTGTGGATATGCTGTAACAAAGACACTATGGAATAACATATTGTGGATATGCTGTAACAAAGACACTATGGAATAACATATTGTGGATATGCTGTAACAAAGACACTATGGAATAACATATTGTGGATATGCTGTAACAAAGACACTATGGAATAACATATTGTGGATATGCTGTAACAAAGACACTATGGAATAACATATTGTGGATATGCTGTAACAAAGACACTATGGAATAACATATTGTGGATATGCTGTAACAAAGACACTATGGAATAACATATTGTGGATATGCTGTAACAAAGACACTATGGAATAACATATTGTGGATATGCTGTAACAAAGACACTATGGAATAACATATTGTGGATATGCTGTAACAAAGACACTATGGAATAATATATTGTGGATATGCTGTAACAAAGACACTATGGAATAATATATTGTGGATATGCTGTAACAAAGACACTATGGAATAATATATTGTGGATATGCTGTAACAAAGACACTATGGAATAATATATTGTGGATATGCTGTAACAAAGACACTATGGAATAATATATTGTGGATATGCTGTAACAAAGACACTATGGAATAATATATTGTGGATATGCTGTAACAAAGACACTATGGAATAATATATTGTGGATATGCTGTAACAAAGACACTATGGAATAATATATTGTGGATATGCTGTAACAAAGACACTATGGAATAACATATTGTGGATATGCTGTAACAAAGACACTATGGAATAATATATTGTGGATATGCTGTAACAAAGACACTATGGAATAATATATTGTGGATATGCTGTAACAAAGACACTGGAATAATATATTGTGGATATGCTGTAACAAAGACACTATAGAATAACATATTGTGGATATATTGTAACAAAGACACTATGGAATAACATATTGTGGATATGCTGTAACAAAGACACTATGGAATAACATATTGTGGATATGCTGTAACAAAGACACTATGGAATAATATATTGTGGATATGCTGTAACAAAGACACTATGGAATAACATATTGTGGATATGCTGTAACAAAGACACTATAGAATAACATATTGTGGATATGCTGTAACAAAGACACTATGGAATAACATATTGTGGATATGCTGTAACAAAGACACTATGGAATAACATATTGTGGATATGCTGTAACAAAGACACTATAGAATAACATATTGTGGATATGCTGTAACAAAGACACTATGGAATAACATAAAATTAATACAATTCGTCAATTCAAACAGTTCTTCAATAATAATCCGTACCTTAAAATTGTACGGATCCGGATACGGATTTCCGGATTTTCAAAAAATTTTTTTTTCACAGATATAAGTAAAAAAAAACAAAATTTATAGCGATTAAAATAAAAAATGAAATCAAATTTATCGAGATAAAATAAAAAACGAAATCAAATTTATTCAAATTAATATGAGCCAACTTCGAATACTTTTGTTAAGGAAAATCAACATTTCCGCTGTTTCTGGGAACTAAAATCAGAATCAGAATTCAGAAATTACAAATCGCAATCAGAATTTCCAATTCTGAATTTATTTTTGAAAATAACCCAAAAATTTGTGCTCATTTTCAAAATATTCCCGAAATGTGAACCTTATTTTTTAGTCCGGGGAAGACATGCAATGGCATGTGCTTTAAATTTTGTGGCAACCCTAATTTAGTAAAATGGGTACTTTCCTGTTATCTGGGGGGCAAAGCGATTATATGGGGGGCAAGGAGATTATATGGAGGGCAAGATCTATAATATATAATAGGATGATTAGGAAGATGATGAAGATGATGACGAAGATGATGATGATGATGATGAAGATGAAGAAGATGATGATGATGAAGATGATGATTAAGAAGATGAAGAAGGTCATAATCATCTTCCTAATCATCCTATTATAGATCTTGCCCCCCATATAATCTCCTTGCCCCCCATATAATCACCCGGCCCCCCATATAATCGCTTTGCCCCCCCCCCCCAGATAACAGGAAAGAACCGTAAAATGGCATCCTATAAATCCAACACTGGCACTGGCACCCAGAGCCACATGTATTATTCACTTAATAAAATCAATTTCATTTGACAATTAATTAGGTTGGATGGATAGGTATGAAAAATTGAATATCATATTCGTGTTCAGCATCAAAAATTACATATGAAACACTTATTAAACTTTTTTTAATTAAATTTTTAAAGAAAATTGTGGAAATAGGCGAATTGTGTTTTTGCCCCCAATAGGCGAATCGTGGATAGGCGCACTGTGGGGCTCCGTTGTATAAAACAAAAAATAAAAATATATTAAAGAAAGAATTAAAAAAAGAAATTATTAAATAAAGATTTTAAAGGAATTTGGATCGTTTCAAAAAAAATTATTCACAGAAATAGGATGAATGATCCTTTTTCCTAGCATTTGAAAAATCCGGAAATCCGGATGCAAAAAATCCGGACCCGCGGGCCGGATTTTCGTTTGGCTAAAATCCCGGGCCGGACCGGACCGGATAATCCGTACAAAAATCCGGCCCGGAAATAATCCGGAAAATCAAAAAATGTACGGATTTCGGACTCCGGGTCCGGATAATCCGTACGGACCCGGAATCCGCGCCGGGCTCTAGCTGGCAATAATGGTTATTTTCCACAAAATTTGGATACTCAATTTCTCTGGCTTGACCCAAACAATAGAAAATATGTGAAACTACAATTTTGTGAAGGCAAAAACGGCAAATATCTCCAAGTTAATGTGAGTATATTTGATTATAAGAGAGCATTTTATGGCTAATAAAATAAATTATAGTTAAAAAAACTTAGTGGCCAATTCATCGATTCGAGTAAAATAATTGTCCCACAAGATGCCTATCCATTTGTGTATGCATTGGATCAACTCATTTGGGAAACGGCGACACAAAATTTTGAAAGAAAATTGCAAATTCAAGGTTTGCTAAAAACGATTCTTTATTTTTATGTGGTATTTAATTTGGCGAAAAAAAACATTGAAAATGTCGAAAAGCATTGAAAATATCGAAAAGATCATAACGGTTTAGTGGTTTGTCCTAGACCCCTATACCCAATCGACAGATCTCGGCAAGACGCATCAAATGGTATATAATTTGTCGAGTTTTGACCAAAAAATTAAAGGTATTAAACCACTTAAACCATCAATGGGATTTGGTTCAAAACCAATTAAACCATGACAAATTATATACCATTCGACGCATCTTGACGAGCTCTATCCAATGGTATATGGTTTGTGAATTTTGGACAAACCGTTGAAAACTTTTCGCCATTTTCAATGTTTTTTTGCCATTTTAAATATTTCCCTTTATTTTTATACTCAATGGGGAAGAATTTAAATAAAATAAATTAACTCAAATTATCAATTTTTTAGTTTCCAATGATGGCTACCAAACAAAACGAAGAATTAAACTGCAAACTGTGGAAGTGACTGGTCTATTCCACAAATTCAAATTGGAATTGTTGTTCTACATAAATATGAACAGAGGAATGTTGGAAAAGCAAATTCAATTTGGAATTTGTTCCGTCAACAAAATCACTGCTAGAGAAAAGGCATTGATTCTGCCATTGTCGGCATTGCCTTGGCTGCGTAAACAAATGGTCGAAATGTTGGTGCGGCATGATGGAACAGAGCAAATTGCATTGGAGGCACCGGCACAAATTCCACAACAATTTTTCCACAAGAGTATGTTTTACTGGTTTGATTGGAAAAATAGACTAATATTTCGTGTACGTCCCAGTTTGTCGCCGCCCAATTGTCGCCATTTAATAACTCATCAAGGTATGAACCAATTTGGATGATTTTGGCATCAAATTAAAGAGTAAACTCTTGGCAATTTAATAATATTAATTTTGTTTAGATTGGTTCAAAATTGATGGAGTTATGGCCAAAAAAAAACCATTAAAAAATGACTTTTAACTATGATTTTGCGGAATTTTGTGGTTTTTTTTTGTCAAAACTTCATCATTTCTGAACGAATCTAAATAAAATTAATATCATTGAATTGCCAAGAGTTTGCTCTTTAATTTGATACCAAAATCATTAAAATTGGTTCACACCTTGATGAATTATTAAACGGCGACAAATCGGCCGACGACAAATTGGGCGGCGACAAAATAGTCCTGTTCCGTAAATATGTCTATCCGCCAACATAAATATCTAAGTCTAAGCATGCAGAAAATTATTTAATTTAGGCTACAACAGACAGAATTAATCTTAGTTAAAACAGGCAGAAATGTTTAAAACCATTAAAAAAATTAAATTTTTCAGTTGAATCAGCGAATAGCCAAACTGCTGAAATGTGGAATTAAGAACCTATCAAATTTTGATGCTGAAGTTTTGAGGAAATTTAGAAAAATGGTGGCTAAATTAAATAAATATTCATCGAGATATTAATTTTAAAAGAAATTTATTGTTTTTTTTCTCATTTATTTACTGTTTAAAAAATATAAAATGTGAAATAATAATAATTTCTTTTTTACCTGTAATTTTTCATTAATATTTTTGCACAAATATATAACAATTTTTTAATTTTTAAGCTGTCAAAAATGTTCCAAAAATATCTTTCCTATTATCGAATATTCCACACCAATAAATTGAACTGCAGAATCTTCTCAAATTGGCAAAATTCGCCAATCCAATTTGGCAGTCAATTTACGCAAATTCAGCAAAATAGAAATGGCAATTGTAATATTTTCTTCAAGCCTCAACAGGTTTTCATAAATAAATTTTAAAAATTGGAATAAATATCAACTTTTATAATCTAAATTTTTGGTATTATTTACAAAAAAGGCCAAATTAAATTTAAATTTTCAGCTTCAGTGTTCACAATTTTGCAGTGGAAATTTGGACATTTTGGATTATCAATTTCTTCCGCTGGATCCTCACAATACACGAAATTTGAAACTAAAAATTAGTAAAGGCAAAAGTGGCAATAAATATTTCCAAATTGATGTTGGTATATTTTTAATTTTAAGAGCATTTTTGATATAATAAATTACAGATATATAAATTTGGAAAATTCTACAATGTGCCCAAAATTCCGGTACCCGAGGATGCCTATCCCTTCGTGCGTGCCTTGGATGAACTTATTGGGGAATTGGCGGCCGAAAATTTCGAAGAAAAATTGCAAATTCAAAGTTTATTTAATAGATTTTGTTATTACCATTTTGATACTTATGTACTTTGTATCCTCTTTTTTGGGTCGAATTTTTTTGAAAAAAAATTTTTTTAGGAAATGATATACCAATCGACGCGTCTTGACGTGCTGGTTACGAAAATGTTATCGGTTTCGCATAAAACTCAAAAATAAAAAAGTTATGACCTCATGAAAATCGCAAAAGTGCTTGGTCCCCCCTATGGGTCTGAGCTCGAAAAATTTTTTGAAAATTTTTCGATCAAATTATAATACAATCGAAGCGTCTCGGCGAGCAGAATGCGAATCAGTCATTGATTTCGCATAAAAACAAAAATTAAAAAAGTTAAGGCCATTTTATTCTCACTGGAATGTGTTGGAACTACAGAGCATTTGCGCAACTATAACTTTTTTACTATTGTTTTTTATGCGGAACCAATGACAGAATCGCATTCTGCTCGTTGAGACGCGTCGAATGAGCTATAATTTGACCGAAAATATTTTCAAAAAATTTTTCGAGTTCAGACCCATAGGGGGGACCCTTCACTTTTGCGATTTTCAAATGGCCATAACTTGGCCAAAAGTTCTCGGATGTTCAAAATTTTTACATTTTCGTAACCAGCTCGTCAAGACGCTTCGATTGGTATATAATTTGACTGAAAAGCTGGAAAAAATTTTGACCCAAAAAGAGGATACAAAGTACATAAGTACCACTATTTTTGTAAGATAATGCCAACTTTTACCATGAAAATCATGGAAGGAGCCAAGTGCATTTGTGTAAAAAATTTGGCAATATATAGTTTAGTTTAATGATTCATAGCTTAATTAGTTCAATCCAATGGTATCATTTTCAAATAAAAAGAATTCAAAATTTCAAAGTTATGACCGCAAAAACTTCTTTCGTCTTGTTAATATTTTTGCACTTAAAATTGATATCACAACGAGGATTGAGCTATATTTTGGTCATTAAAAATTTGCAACAAAAATTGCCTTTAATACCCCTTATGATTATTCATGGTAGAAGTTGGTAATATCTTACAAACATTGCTGGCCCGTATCCAGAGGGGGGGGGGGATGGGGGAATGGCCCCCTCTGGGAAAAATTCCCCCCAAAAAAGGGAACAATATTCACTCATGGGGGCAATTTTTGGCCAAATTTTTCGCTGCGCGTCTATTTTTGGGCCAAATTTTCCCCCGATCGGAAAAAATTTTCCTTCTTTCCCCTTATAAAAATTTTCAAATTGGTCCCCTCCTTGGAAAATTTCTGGATACGGACCATGTTTAACATGGTAAGATAATAAAAATTAAGATCAAATTGGTGACAAACTTACTGAGTTGCCCTTATAAAAGTGTTTTTTGAATTTTAAAAATATTATTGCTGAATTATTTTTCGAAGAATTTTGGCTTATTTTCTGAATTTATAGATCCCAAATCGACCTTTGAAATTGCCAATGGTGACCGCCGCGAAGAAACAACCCAAGTTTTGAAACTGAAAACAGTTGAATTGACTGGCCTATTCCACAAATTCCAATTAGAATTATCGCTTTACATAAATACGAGGAAAGAGAAAATTCAAAAGGAAATTAGCCTTGGAATTATTGCTCTAAACGAAAAAACAATGAAGGAAAGAATAACAATTTTGCCATTACATGCTTTGCCTTGGCTACGGACAAAAATGGCCGAAATGTTGGAGAAATATGATGGGACGGGGGAAATTGAGAAGGAGACACCGCCTGAAATTCCTCAAAAGTTCTTCAATTCGGATGGTTAGCTTTTTTTGATATCAAAAAATTTTTTCTTTAGAAAGAATTTACAACCGTAAATTTTTATCTAGTGATATTTTAGATATTATTTTTAGGCTAAAATAGACGGAATTAACTAAATTAAAATTTAAATTATTTAAACTAAAATTTGATTTTTCCAGTTAAATTTAAAAATGGCTACATTGTAACGAAGAATACGGACACTTTTCGATTTTGAATAATGAAGATTTGAAGGAATATAGAAATTGCGGCCTGTTCGAGAAAATGATTTTAAAAGGAATGAGATATCTAAATTATTGTTTTCTCTTTTATTTGCTGTTAAAATTTTCAAAAATTTAAAATATTTTGAATATTTGTTGTAATTTTTCAATTCTATTTTTAATATTTAATCGAAATTATTAATTTTAATTTTTAAGCTGTCAAAAATGTTCCAAAAATGCCTTTCCTATTATCGAATATTCCACACCAATAATAAATTGTGCGGCAGAACATTCTCAAGCTGGCAAAATTCACCAAACATTTTTGGCAACCAATTTACAAAAATTCAACAGAATAGAAATGCCAATTGTAATATTCTCATCAAATCTCAAAAGGTTACATAAATATATATTAAAAATGGAAATTTAAATTTTAAATATTTTGGCAAATAATCTCCTAAAAATCCTTCCAAAATTTAATTGAAATTTTTTCAGCTCTGCCAACACAATCAATTCTGCAGTGGAAATGATGGAATTCATACTGTTCCAGTCGAGAATGCAAACTCTTCTTTGGATATTTCATCGCCTGAAACGCCAACAAATAATATAATCGAGAAAGAAGAACTGCAACGGCAACAATCCAAAGTGACAGAAAAACTCGTCGATAATCATTTGATTTTGGAGACTCAATTTCTTGTGCTGGATATTCAGAATAGAAAAAAATTGAAACTTAAATTGGAAAAGGGCAAAAGCGGCCAAAAATTCTTCCAAATCAATGTAAGTCTTTGTTTGAAGAAAAGAGGTGTGATTAATGAAGTAAATTTCAGTTAAAAAACCCAATGCGCGTAGATGGCCGCAGTTATTTTAGCCATATTCTGGTCCCCCAAGATGCCTATGCCTTCGTGCGTGGATTGGATGAACTTATTGGGGAATTTGCGACAGAAAATTTTGAACAAAAATTGCAATCTCAAGGTTTCTTCTTTTTACCTATTCACAAAGTTTTTCTCAATTATCTTTTTTGTAGCATTTATTAAAAAATCTTAAAGATAAATCTTTTAATGGGAAATATTTAAAATTGCGAAAAATTTATAACGGTTTAAAAGTTTGTCCAAAATTGACAAACAATTATACCATTGGATAGAGCTCGTCAAGACGAGTCGATTGGTATATTAATTTGTCATGGTTTAATTGGTTTTGAACCAAAACCTTCATAGATGGTTTAAGTGGTTTAAAACCCTTAATTTTTGATCAAACCAAGACAAAATATATACCAATCGACTTATTTTGATGACTGACGAGATCCATCGATTGGGTATAAGGTTTGGGGCCTAGGACAACCACTAAACCGTTATAAACTTTTCGCAAAATTAAATACCATCCATTTTTTAATTAATTAAATTCTGTTTTACACAATCAAAATTCCCACTAGCTCATCAAATCACTGTCAAATCTGGCAATGATGCTAATGGCGACCCAACCAAAGTAATGAAATTAAAAACCGTCGAAATCATTGGAATGCGCCACAAATTTCAATTGGAATTGATGCTTTTTATAAATACGGACAAAGGAATGGAAAGGATTATTTGCCTTCGACTTTACGCCGTCAACAAAGCCCATTCGAACGCCAAAACAATGATTTTGCCATTGCAAGCTTTGCCTTGGCTACGGACAAAAATGGCCGAAATGTTGGAGAAATATGATGGGACAGAGAAAATTGAAAAGGAGACAACGGCCGAAATCCCTCAACAATTCTTAGCTAAAGGTATTTTTAATGTAAACTATAAAATAATTAAACCTAAACAAACAGGAACATACACTAATGTCATTTTAATACCTAATTGTTTAAATCTTGTCATTTCCATTAATAATTTTTCCATTTTAAAGATGCTTTCCATGGTCTTCCCGTTCAAAATGGCATTTATTCCGACCAAAAATTGAATCAAAAAGGAAAGATGCAATTTGTCAACAGAAAACCGACGGCATCTTTTCAACAACAATATCCAAAAATGCCAACCAAAATGCAAAATTTCAATTACTTCGTTCAACAAAAATCAAATTTTATGAAAAAACCGAACAATGATGAACAATTTCATCCACAAATGACCGATTTAGAGAATGGCATTCGCGCACTTTTCGATTTTAATGATGAAGAAATGGAAAATTATAGAAGAATAGCAGCGAAAACAAAATATCCATCGAAAAATTGATTTTAAGAATATTTTGAGTTAATTTGTTTTTTATTGTTATTAATTAAATTAAATAATTACAAAATATAATTTTTTATTTGTTTATTTTGTTAATTATTATATTTATTGTTTTTCAGTCATTTTTAATTGGAAATTTTTAATAAGTTTTAAAAAATGCTCTGCCACCGACATTTTTATTATCGAATATTCCGCGCTAATAAATTGTGCAGCAGAACATTATCAAACTGGCAAAATTCCCCAATCCAATTTGGCAGTCAATTTACGCAAATTCAGCAAAATGGAAATGCCCGCTGTATTCACTTCCAGACCCAACAGGTTTTTTTTTATAAATAATTCTAAGTGAAAATAAATCATGTTATTTCTAGTTTACATCCACTTCGTAAGTAGTTAAAAAGCGAAGAGTGATGTGGTAAAGCTGCCGTGGAATTGTTTATGGCAAATTATTAAGCATAAAATTAGCTATAAAATGATATCAAATACATTGGCCAATGTTAAATATTTGCCGAGTTATGGCCAAAAAACTCTTGATTTAATTAATATTGTTTTTTTGGTGGTTTTTGGCCATAACTAAGTGAATATTTGACCTTTTCCAATGTATTTGATATCATTTTATAGCTAATTTTATGCCTAATAATATGCCATTAACAAT
Organism: Pratylenchus scribneri; assembly: GCA_030063045.1. Taxonomy (NCBI): domain Eukaryota; kingdom Metazoa; phylum Nematoda; class Chromadorea; order Rhabditida; family Pratylenchidae; genus Pratylenchus; species Pratylenchus scribneri. Next base: position 1,240,354 of record JAQSEB010000142.1, read on the forward strand.
TCCATAGCAGCTTTACCACAATCTGCACCAGACCGTTTCGTCTGCAAATGTGGTATCACGATAGGGGGACATTTATTTTCCAAAAAAAGCGGATGTTAGCTGTAACTCCACAAATAACGTAGATCATTTATTCAACAAATTACTTAATAATTCCAAATTGATTGTACCAAATGTTTTAGCTCTGCCAACGCAATCATTTCAGCAGTGGAAATGATGGAATTCCGAACATTTTGTCGCCTGAAATGCCAACAGCAATCGAGCAAAAAGAGCAACAACAACGTTCAGAAAGTACAGAAAAACGCTTTGAAATTTTGGACACTCAATTTATTGTACTGGACATTTACAATGATGAAAAATTGAAACTTAAATTGGAAAAGGGCAGAAGTGGCCAAAAATTCTTTATATCGAGGTGAGTATTTTATTATTCTTATTGCTAAAAATGTAAATTGCAGTTATGCAACTTTGGTCATACACAAAGTTTTCCCAAAATTCTGGTCCCCCAAGATGCCTTGCATTTGTGTGCGCTTTGGATGAACTCATTGAGAAATTTGCTGTGGAAAATTTTGAACAAAAATTTCAAACTCAAGGTTTATTTTTTAAATCTATTTCACATAAATTGGGGGTTAGCGAGTTCCTTCATTTTTGGAAAATATTTAATTTGTCGAATAAATTAGTGAAAATGGCGAAAAGAATATAATGGTTTATAACGGTCCACAGTCCCGCAGTTTATCGTTTATTTTATCCTAGACCTCAAACTATATATCTAATCGATAGATCTCATCGAAACGCATCATTTGTCATTTGACTCAGATTTAATCAAATTTTTATTTAGTTTTGAACTAAAAAAGAAAAACAGTTTATTACCCTCAATTTTTGATCAAATCATGGTAAATTATATATATCATTCGATGCGTCTTGACGAGTTCTATCGATTGGTTATAGGGTTTATGGGGGGGGGGGGGGGGGGCTATCACAGAGCCGTAGCCAGAATTTCCTGATGGGTAAAAATTTTGCGCACAGCGAAAAATTTTATTGAATTTTTATGAAAATTGAAAAACAAAAGGGTCCCCCTTTATTCCTCCCCCTGACTACGGCCCTGAAACACCGAACCGTTATGTTCTTTTCGCCATTTTTGTTTATTTTTTTGATAAATTAAATAGGTAGTATCTTTCATTATTTCCTTTTTTAACAAAAAATAGCACATGAATATGAATACTAAACATGCCATAATTCAATATCGAAAAATAATAAAATTGTTTAAAAACCAAAACCAATTACTAATATACCTCTGATTATCATAAAATCAAATATTTTTAATTCTTTTTTTTACATCAAAATTCCCACTAGCTCATCAAATGCCTGTCAAATCTGGTGACCCAACAAAAGTAATGAAATTAAAAACCGTCGAAATGATTGGAATTCGCCACAAATTCCAATTGGAATTGATGCTTTTTATAAATACGGACAAAGGAATGGAAAAGATTATTTGCCTTCGACTTTACGCCGTCAACAAATTGAAAGAAAACCACAAAACAATAATTTTGCCATTGCATGTATTCAAATGGCCGAAATGTTGGCATTGCATGATGGGGCCGAGGCCATAGCATTGAAGGCACCCGCACAAATTCCTCAACAATTCTTATTAGCCAAAGGTATTTTTTACAACTATAAAATAATAAAAGGGAAATATTTAATTTTGCAAAAAAAACATTGAAAATTGGGAAAAAAAAAGTATTGAAATGCCGATAAGATTTTAGCGGTTCAACGGTTTGTCCTAAACCATATACCCAATCGATAGACCTTGTCAAGTCGCATCGATTGGTATATAATTTGTCGTGGTTTAATTGGTTTTGAACCGAAACCCACAAGATGGTTTAAGTGGTTTAAAACCCTTAATTTTGATCAAACCACGACAAAATATATACCAATCGACTTATTTTGATGACTGACGAGATCCATCGATTGGGTATAAGGTTTGGGGGTCTAGGACAACCACTAAACCGTTATAAACTTTTCGCAAAATTTACCATTCATAATAAAATAGGCTGAACATTTTATGTAAATTTACATTTCAAAATCTAAATTATTTTAAACCTTGTCATTTCATTTAATACATTTTTCTGCTTTTGAAGATATTTTCCGTGCCTCTTCTGCTCAAAATGCCATTTCTTCTGGCCACAAATACAAAGGAATGCAGCCGAAATTTGTCAACAAAAAACCAACATCTTTTCAACAATATCCAAAAATGACGACCAAAATGCAAAATAACAATCAAAATTTCGCCAAAAACCAAAAGAAATTCTTGCCTTTGTCCATCCAGCAAAAACCAAATTTGAATCCATCCAAAATGAAAAAGCCCAACAAAAGTGGTACCGAACAATTGGATCAAAAAATAAACAAATTGGAGGAAGGCATTCGCTCACTTTTCAATTTTGATGAAGAAGAAATGGAGAAATATAGAAGAATTACGGATAAAACAAAATATCCGTCGAAAAATTGATTTTAGGAATATTTTTGAGTTAATTTTTTTTTATCAATTTGCTGTAAAATTTTTATAAAAATTTAATTGTAATATTTTTCAATTATTCGTAAAATATATATATATATCATACTTTTATTCTCATTTGTCTAATCAAAATAAATTTCAAGGTTTTTGTGTCGACAAAAATGTTCCAAAAATATCTTCCCTATTATCGAATATTCCACGCCAATAAATTGAGCAGCAGATTGTTCTCAAACTGGCAAAATTCTCCAATCCAATTTGGCAGTATATTTACGCAAATTCTGCAACTGAATAGGAATGGCCGTTGTAATATTTTTACCAAATCTCAAAAGGTTACTTATTAATTTTTTGCAAAAAAAATATGGAAAATATTTAAAATGGCGAAAAGATTATAACTGTTCAATGGTTTATCCTCTAACCTCTAGCTATTAACCTTTTAGAGCTTAAAACCAAAATTGGAAATATGGTTTAAACGGTTTAAAACCCTTAATTTTTGGACCAAAACCTGACATTTTTATACCATTCGATGCGTCTCGATGAGATCTACAAAATGGTAAAAGGTTTGTGGGGGTATTAAACCGGTTACTGATTTATTAGAGTATAAAATGAAATTATAAATGTACTATTTTCAAAACGCCACTTTCAATACTTTTTTTTCGCCAAATTAAATACAATTCATAAAATATTCCAAAAAAAATCAATGACAAATAATTAAATTTTCTTAGTTCTGCCAACAACCCAATCAATTCTGCAATGAAAATAATGATGGAATTCCTTCGCCTCCTTTTGAAAAAACCCAAAAGTCTTTTGTTGACGACAATTTGACTTTGGAAACTCAAATACTTGGATTGGACATTTACAATGAAAAACAATTGAAACTTAAATTTGAAATTGGGAAAAAAGGCCAAAAATACTTCCATTTCACTGTAAGTATTTTTTGGCTGATGAATTTTTGTGGCAAATGAAGTAAATTTTAGTTTATAAAACCTCATGTCCCATACAAAAATTATCCCAACGTTCCGGTCCCAGAGGATGCCTATGCCTTCGTGCGTGCCTTGGATGAACTCATTGAGGAATTGGCGAAGGAAAATTTCGAGGAAAAATTGCAAATTCAAGGTTTTTTCAAAAAAAACATTACTAATTAAAAAGAATTTGATAAATTTATACATAATTTTGACCATCTAGATCACCAATCAAGTTGTGAAAGTGCCAATGATTTTGGTAAAACATTGAAAACTGTGGAAGTGACTGGCCTATTCCATAAATTCCAAGTGGAATTGGTGTTTTTTCTGAATACGGGCGAAGTGAATAGTCAAAAGGAAATTTGCCTTCGACTTATGGCCTTCAACAAATTAAAAGAGAATTACAAAACAATGATTTTTCCACTACAAACATTGCCTTGGCTACGAACAAAAATGGCCGAAATGTTGGCGAAATATGATGGAACAGAGAAAATTGAGAACATACCACCCAAAATCCCTAAACAATTCTTTGTTAGAAGTATGTTTATTTTATTATAATTTAAGCGGGAAAATTCTATTCTTAATTGGATTGGATACTATTTAATTTGCATGAAAAATTATTGAAATTTCATAAAAGTTTATAGCGGTTTAATGCTTTGTTCTAGACCCCCAAACCTTAACCTTATTTATACCCATTCCATAGATCTCGTCAAGATGCGTCGATTGGTATATTTTTATCGAGTTTCGGCCAAAAATTAAAGGTTTTAAACTGTTTAAACCATCTTGTGGGTTTCGGTTCAAAACCAATTAAGCCATGACAAATTAATATACCAATCAATGCGTCTTGACGAGATCTATCGAGTGGGTATAGGGTTTGGGGTTCTATGACAAACCGTTAATAAACCGGTATAATCTTTTCTGCATTTTCAATATTCTTTTCTGCAAATTCATTTTTTTCTGCAAATTAAAAAATATTTTCCCTTCTTAATTTCACCTTCGCAACAAAATATATGTTGCAACCGATCTCGTTTTTTTAGCCGATCTCTTTTTTCACTGACCAGAAATAGTGGAGTGGCAGACATTGTAGTTTGTGACCAATGTACATATCTCAATTCCTAGGCCAATTAGAGTTTTAATTTTAATTCTTTTTCCTAGCCCTAGCCTACCCTACCCTAGCCCTAAAACCCATGCCGGCCTGACCATAGCCCTAGCCCTACCCTAGTTAAACCGGTTTGAAACCCGAAATTTCAATTGAGCATAACTTTGGTTCAAACTGGTCAAATTATTTTGAAATTGAAATCTTATAAACAAAACCGACCCTGACGAATCGAATGAGCTATAATAGATCAAGTCTGTACGTTGTACGATAACTAGAATATGCTGTAACGAGGCTGAAAAAACGAGATCGTCTGAAATATATATATATCTTAACATTTTTCCAATTTTTGTTTTTTGAAGATATTTTCCCTCCTCCTCTGGCTCAATATGGCAGCAATACTCACAGTTTGTATCAAAAAGGAATGCAGCAACAATTTGTCAACAAAAAGCCGGCGGCATCATTTCAACAACAATATTCAAAAATGCCAAACAAAATTCAAAATTCCAATCAAAATGATGGAAGAACAACAGAAAAGGGCGTTGAAGTTTTGGAGATTCGACACCTTAAACTGGACTTTCGTATGAATAAAAAATTACAAATTAAATTTGAAAAAGGCAAAAGTGGTCAAAAATTCTTTCAATTCACCGTCAGTTTTATTCCTCTTCTAATTCTAATTAATTAACTAATTTGCAGTTATTTAACAATCTTACTGGCCAATATGTACATTATGCCAAAATTCTGGTCCTACAAGATGCCTATACATTTGTGCGTTCATTGGATGTACTCATTGGAGAATTTACGGCGGAAAATTTTGAACAGAAATTGCAAATTCCAGGTTTTTGCAAAAAATCTATTTTTGCAGAAAAATTATCAAAAATTAATGTAAAATTTGGTGATTTTATATGCGCAAAATTTTTTCAAAAAGGAAAGTATTAATTTTATTAGTAAGGAAAATCTGGAATAAAGTAATAGAATTGGGAATAGAAATAGATTTTTTATTCCAAGTACAAATTTAACAATAAAAAAAATTTTCTATTTACGAAAATTTATTCCGGATATTCACAGTACCAATATAAATTCAAATAAATTTTTTCAATCTAGATCCCCAATCGACCTCCGAAATTGTGATGAAGAATGATGGCCGACATCCAATGGGCATATCAAAACTGAAAATTGTTGAACTGACTGGCCAAACTCACAAATTCCAATTGGAATTGTTATTTTTTCCGAATATGAACAATGATGGCCAAAAGCAAATTTGCCTTGGACTTTTTGCCGTTCAAAAAACCACTAATAACAAAAGCCGGATGACTTTGCCATTGCAGGCATTGCCTTGGTTACGTAATCAAATGGCCGAAATATTGGCAAAATATGATGGCATAGAACCAATTGCAAAAGATGACCCAGCCCAAATCCCTCAAAAATTCTTCCATCTGGGTTTGTTTTAATTTTTCACTTATTTAAGAATTAAGAAAAATAGGTACGCCTTAATTATTTGTACCCAGATTTTATAATGGTAACCCCATGGGTGATCCGATATAAATTTAGGGTCATTAGGGGAAAGGATATCATCTCACATATCCGTAACCCCAACCTCAGTCACCTATAGGCTATAGAAGGGCCCTTCATTTAAAAAAATCTGAGTAATGATAATCTGGGTTGCCACCAGCAGACGCCTAGTGAAAAATATGGCAAATGCCAATGCCATATAAATAAAGTACTTTGGACTTTGGCATTGGCAACACTGCAGATAAAGCATAAGCAAAGTACCAAAAAATATGCACAATCTAACTCAATTTGTGTGTATAGTGTATGAATGAATTCTTTTAGCTTAACAATAAGAAGTAAGTAGGAACCTCGATACACCGTTTGGTTTACTTTTCCTATGAATTTTTGGCCCATGTTATTTAGTAATTTTTTCAATTTTTAAAGGTAATTTCCGTCCTCATCCTAATGCGACCGGCATTTCTTCTGACCACAATTTGGATTACAAAGGAATGCAGCCGCAATTTGCCAATAAAAAACCCGAATCTTTTCAACAATATCCAAAAATGACGACCAAAAATCAAATTCATTCAGAGGAAGACATTGAGATTGGCACACTCTTCGATTTTGATGATGAAGAAATGGGGAAATATTAGAAAATTGCCGGCTAAAAATAAAACACTCATCAGCAGAGGATATTGATTTTAGTAGAATATATTTGAAAATATTGTTTATTTTATATTTTCTGTTATTAAAGTTTTAATTTATACAAATAAAGATTCTATGATTAATTGTCATATTTTAAGCAATTATTTTGTAAATCATAAATAAATTACCAATTATTCTATAAATCAAATAAATAATTTTAAGGTTTTAAGTGGACAAAAATGTTCCAAAAATGTCATCGATTATTTTGCCTCAATACACTGAACAGCAGCAGCCGAACATTTTCATGCTGGCTCAATCCAACAACAACATATGCTGCTGGCCGTCAATTTTTGCAAACCAAACCAGGGAATGGTTACCAATTTCCTTGCAACATTCCATTCAAACCGAAAGAGGTTTTTTTTAAAATTATTTATTAAAAGATGGAAATTTAATTTTAACAAATGAATTGTATTTAATTTGGCGAAAAAAACATTGAAAAATGGCGAAATAGAAGATCAGTTATTTATCCCAGACCACAAAGCCTTATACTCAAAAGATAGTTCTCGTCATCAAAACACGTCGATTGATAAACATTTAGTTTGGGTTAAACCAATTTTAAATTAATTTTGGACCAGAAACCAAAGTGGGTAATCGTTTAAAACTTTTCATTTTTTGACCAAACTATGACAAATTATACGATTCGACGCTTTTTGATGAGATTTTTATCTAATTGGGTATATGGTTTGGGGGTCTAGAACAAACCACTAAACCGTTATAAGATTTTCGCCATTTTCCATTTTCAATAATTTATTCGCCAAATTAAATACTATCCGTTAATTAAATTTTTTTTTCAGCTTTGCCATCACAATCAATACTACAATGGAAATTTTGGAGATTATCATCCTCTTCCCGTCAAGAAAGCAAATTCTCCGAATATTCGATCGGCACCAAAAATACCAACAAATAATAATAATTGGTTCAAGCAGCAAAATGAACAGCAATATTCCGAAAGAGCAGCAGAAAAACACTTTGAAGTTATTGAGAATCGATTCCTTCAATTGAGCAATTATAACAATGAAAAAAATTTAAGTCTCCGTTTGGAAAAATCCAAAATGAAACAGCAAAAATTATTTCATCTCGCGGTGAGTATTTTTTGCATTTACTGAATTTTATTAATAAAATAAATTGAAGTTATTTGTATCCGGCCGACTCATCAATTTTGAAAATATTCTGGTCCCACAAGATGCCTATGAATTTGTTCGGGCAATGGATGAACTCATTTGGGAATTGGCGGCGGAAGATTTTGAACAAAAATTTTTCAACATCAAAGGTTTGCTTTGCTACTACTAAAATTTTTGGTATTTATTAGTAAAATTTCTTTTTAAATGCAAATGAATTATTAGCTAATATTGGGTATTCTGCTAGTTCATGATGGCCCAGAAAGAAATTTGTAAACGAAAACCGGTTTGGTTTTAAACAACGGTTCAACTTTTCAAAACAACGTCCTATGTCCAATCGTCTTAAATTAAAATTTCAAATACAAATTGACAATGTCGAATTAAATGAAAAATGAATCCATTCTCAACTATGTACGAAGACTAGAAGGGCTCAGTTATCCAACACTAGCTTGTTTTTTAAATTTTAATTTCAGACGATTGGACATAGGATATTTTTTGAAAATTTGAATGTTGTTTAAACCAAAGCGGTTTTGGCTTAGAAACTTTTTTCTGGGCCATATTTACGAGAAATTGAATTCATAGAATAAATCGACCATGCCAGGTCGAATAAGCTTAATCTCTTCTGGATTCCGGATTACCACCTAGAAGCTGAAGATTTCAAAAATTAGCTAGGTCGGCTTCTTCCGAAATTAGTCAATTTTCAAAATTGGCTTTAACATAAATAAATAAAAATTTTTTGTGATAATCTCTATTTAAGATGGCATTTTTTTTTAAATATTTTCTTTATTTTATAGCTCCACAACAATCGATGGCCGTCGGTGCCCAACATCAATTAAAACGTGAATTGAAATTGCGAAATGTCGTCTTCACCGGATTTATACATCAATTCCAATTGGAATTGGTCCTTTTCATAAATTCGGACAACAGAGGGAAAATGGAAAAACAAATTTGCCTTCGACTTTTGTCCGTTCACAAAATCCATGCAAAAGACAGAACGCTGACTTTGCCGCTGCAAGCATTGCCTTGGCTCCGTAATCAAATGGCTGAAATGTTGGCATTGCATGATGGGACCGAACAAATTGCATTGGAAGCACCGGCACAAATTCCACAACAATTCTTCCGTTAAGGTTTTTTTGTTAAATTGATAAAAGTCTACCGCAACTAGTCGACGCGACGTCCTAGCTGGGCGACGACGCTTTTAACTCATTAAAAAGGCTGAACTAATATTAATGATTTTGGTTGCAAATTAAAGAGCACACTTTTGGCCATCAATCGATTATCGATATGGAATTTATTTGGTTTGGTTCAGAATTAGTAGAGTTGTACTTAAAAAACGATTAAAAAAGATTATTATTATAAATTTACGTAGTTTTCACAGTTTTTTGAACACAATTCCACCAAATCTTAACAAATCCAAATAAATTTTATATCAATCGTTAGCCAGAAGTGCGCTCTTTAATTTGATACCAAATTCATCAATATCGATTAAAAACCCTTAATTAGCTACAATCGCCGTCGACCAATCCTCAGTTGTCCGTATCCCATAAAATAGCCGGACTAAGGAATAATTTTAGGTTAAAACAGGCGGAATTTTTCTAAATTTAAAAAAATTAATTTATAAATTTTGACAGTTGGATCTACAAATGGCCGCACTTTGGGATAAATGATTCTTACCCTTTTCAATTTTGATGATGAGAAGATTTGGACTATCAATTAAGGAGATATGTATTTTAATAATAATAAAAAAAATCATAATTATTTTGTCTTTTTTTTGTATTTGTTGTTATTAAAATTAGGCATAAAAAATGTAGAAAATTTTTAATTTCTTTTATTTTCAATTTGTCAATTCTATATTTAATATAATTTTTATGCAAAAAATATTGCAACATAATTTTTATATCGGCAAAGATGTTCCAAAAATATCTTTCCTATTATCAAATATTCCATGCCAATAAACTGAGCGGCAAAGCATTCTCATCAGGCTGGCGAAATTCTCAAATCATTTTTGGCAGTCAATTTAAGCAAATTCAGCAGAATGGAAATGCCCACTGTAATATTCTCTTCCAGCCTCAACAGGTTTTCAAAATAATAAAAATGGGAATAAATGACAACTTTTAAAAGTTTTTGGTAACAATTTATGAAAATATTAGTCTATCTAAATTACCAACAATATGTCATTTTAAAGTGAAGAAAATTGCGAATCAAATTATTAAATGAAAAATGTTCTAAGATTGATTATAAATTGTTGAGTAGGGACCGGATTTATATTGACCATAAATCTCGAAATATTGATGAAAATGTTGCTTACAAAATTGCAAAATATTGATAAAAATAACAAAAATGTAGGCAAAATATTGATGAAAATTTTCAAAAATTTCTAAAATTTTATTTCATTTTCAGTGCAATCAATTTTGCAGCGGAAATGTTGGCAATGATGCTCCTCTTCTTAATGATATTACAATTCTTTGGATGGATACTTATAGGAAAAAAAATGTGAAACTTGAAACAAAAGAAGGCAAAAGTGGTCAAAAATTTTTCAAAATAGCTGTGAGTATTGATTATTTTTGAGAATATTTTATGGCTAATAAAATGAATTACAGTTTTGTAATTTTGGTGAATTCAAAAATTTTTCCAACATTTTGATCCCTCAAGATGCTTATACATTTGCTCGGGCCTTGGATGAATTAATTGGAGAATTGGCGGCTGACAATTTTGAACAAAAATTGCAAATTCAAGGTTTGTAAAAAATTACACAATAATTGGGAAAGGAACGGTCATCTAGTGCCCAAAATGATAAAGCAGTTTTTATAAATTTATGTAGAAATTTTATAGAGCATAAAATTGGCTATAAAATATTATCAAAGTTATTGACCAATGCAAGTTATTTCTCAATTTTATGGCCAAAAAACTGGTTACTCTTCTCGTTTGTATCCGCTTTTTTTACTGAGGAGGGAAAAAGTGCAACGTCCCTTCTATGGGTGGTAGGGAAGGGAATAAAAAGGATTAGAGTCATAAGGGATTACGTTAGATTGATATCCTATACTGGTAACCCTGAATGGGAAGCTAGGTCAAATGTAGCGGCGCATGTTGGAAATATGCCCAAACATATAAATTTTACTATCATCAACGCTAAAATGTTTCATCCCCGATTGTCTTAAAACCAAAAATTCCATTGCTTTCACCACAATTGATAATTGGGAATTTTTTTTGTTTATTTTTAGACACCAAATCAGCGATCGAAATTGCCACCGATGATTACCAAACAAATCAACCAATGAAATTGAAAACAGTCAAAATTGATGGCCTACGTCACAAATTCCAATTGGAATTGCGGCTTAATACGAAAACAGACAAAATGGATAAAGAAATTTTCCTTCGATTTAAATCCGTCAACAAAATCAATAATCAAAAAAGAACAATGACTTTGCCATTGCAAGCATTGCCTTGGCTGAGGAAACAAATGGTCGAGAGGTTGATTCTACATGATGGGACCGAGCAAATTACATTGGAGGCACCGGCCCAAATCCCGCAACAATTCTTCAGGAAAGGTATTTTTTTGTTAAATTGATAAAAGCTAAAAGCGGGGTTCCAAGTGATGTGCAGGAGCCGGCCCGAATCGGGCCTAATAAGAACCGGGATTAAGTCTGGTTAGGGTCGATTAGGTAGCAAACCGGCTCGGGCCTAGGGACGAAAGCCCGGTAGGAAATTCATTCTTATTAGTCTGATTTTTTAATCCAAATTTTGAAAAATTTTCAGAAAAAAATAAGCTTTTTCTCATCAAATTTTGCAGATTTATAAATTTTATTTAAAAATTTAAATTTTTAATACATTAGATTTCGGGCCTGTGCCGTAGCGAAAATATCAAGGCAGAATGGGAATGGGATTAAGCCCTGACCGGGACCGAAAGTAATGCTGACATTTACTAAACAAAAAGGCGGAATTAAAGATTAATCTAACTTAACATATTTTTCAGTTGAATCTACAAATGGCCGCAATGTTGGAATAATTAATAATTCGGAGGACTCTTTTCAATTTTGAATGATGAAGATTTGGAGAAATAATAGAAAAAAGAGGGCTAAAATATAATTTCCACTCAAGACATTGTTTTAAAATATTATTTTGTTGTTTTTGACCACTTTTAAGTTGTTAAAATTTAAATTTAACAAATTTGTTTTCATTTTATTGTCTTTTTTTTCAATCATATTTAAAAATTTTCATCCATGTTTTTATTGCAAATTTTTTGGGAGATTTAAGCCATCAAAAAATGTTCCATACACGCAATTTTGGCTATCAATTATTCCACATAAATAAATTTATTAACGGCAAAGCTATCTTCTCAAATTGGCACAGATTTTCAACAATATATGATTGGCAATTTTCGGAAATCCAGAGTAGGAATGGCACTCAACTTCTTTTCAATATTCCCTGCAAGAATCATCAGGTTTCTAATTTTCAATAAATATTAAAATTGGGAAATATTTAAAATCCCGTAAAATTACTAGTGCAGAAAAGAATGCTGAAAATAGCAAAAAATTTATACCGATTAATAATTGTTTAGAAATTTTTTCTAGACCCAAAACCATATACTATAAAGCTCGAGATACATTGATATGATTTAGCTTGGGTTTCGATTTAATCAATTTTAAATTAGTTTTGAACCAAAACAGTTTGATCTTTTAATTTTTGGTCAAAATTTTATTATATAATACATACAAACCGTTGATGCCTCTTGACGAGATCTATCGAATGGGTATAGAGTTTTAGGGGTGCAGAATTGATGTATTTTTTATACTTTTTTGCAAAATTAAATACTATTCAATTTCTAGTTAAATTAAATGATGAAAGATTTTAAAAAAAATGAACTATATTAGAAAATTAATTTGTTTTTAATTCAGTAATAAAAAATTACCAAAATAAATTTTTCAGTTTTGTCAACGCAATCAATTCTGCAGTGGAAATGATGGAATTCATCCTGTTCCTGCCGAGAATGCAAATTCTTCAAATATTTCATTGCCCGATGAAAACCCAGCAAATAATGCGATCGAACAAAATGAACAAAGCTTGGAAGAGACAGAAAAACTCATTGACAATCATGAGAATTTGGAGACTCGATGGCTTAGACTGGACAAAAACAATAAAAAACGATTGAAACTTGTATTGCAAAAGGGCAAATGTGGCCATAAATTACTTCATTTCAGCGTCAGTATTATTTATTTATTGGGATAGAGATGGCCAATGAAATAAATTACAGTTAATTAAATTCGAAAAATACTACGATAGTCCAAACATTCCACTGCCTAATGATGCCTATGCCTTTGTACGTGGATTGGATGAACTCATTGGGGAATTTGCGACGGAAAATTTTGAACAAAAATTGCAAGTTCAAGGTTTGCTTAAAAATTTCTTTTTTTAAACCCACTTTTATCCTTCTAATGAAAAAAAGAGAGTAGTAACAAAAATTTTATATTTACATAAAATTGGACCATTTGGAAATGTCTTTTTAGAAAGTATAAAATACCAGAGAATTAGCCATTTCTCTTTTAATAAACTTTTTCGATATATGTTAGTTCATTTATTTAGTTAAATCGACCATGGAAGATGGCCACCAACCGCAACATAAATTGAAACTACGAAATATTGAATGGACTGGACTATTCCACAAATTTCATTTGGAATTGTTACTTTTTATAAACTATGACAGAGGAGGAATGATGGAAAAGGAAATTTGCCTTGGAATTAATGGCGTGAATAAAATCACTGCTAACGAAAGAAACATGATGTTGCCATTGAAAGCATTGCCTTGGCTGCGCACTCAAATGGCCAGAATGTTGGCAAAATTTGATGGGACAGAGGAAATTGCGAACATACCGCCCAAAATCCCAAAAAAATTCTTCCATTTGAGTATGTTTTATTCAAAAATAACATCAATTTAGTTTTAATTAGATTCCATTATTAATTTGCAAAAAATATTTTATAAACTTTTTAGGTCCAAGCCAATATCCTCCGCCTTATCAGCAGCAGCAACAATTTTACCCAGCAGGGCAAGGACCACTGCCTTCTTCCACCGATCCTGCTGGGCAGCAACAATATTATGCAGGCAGAGGTGGGCCATGGCCATCACCGCAGCAATATTTTGTTGGCCAAAATATGCAGCCATTGAGATTGATAGCCGATTTGCTCCAGCTCCAGGCACGGCAACAACAGCGACCACAGCCTCCAACGGGATTTCCTAGACAGCAGGTGTGAATATAATTAGGGAAAGAAAAAATTTCATTAAAATATTTCAAGAAATTTTTTAATTTTAATTTCATCATTTTCTACTGATTTTAAAAGGTTTAAAAGAAAAAATAAATGTAGCAAATTTTAATGGATGGTATTTAGTTTTGCGAATAAATTATTGAAAATTTCGAAAATTTTATAACGGTTTGTCCTAGACCACCAAACCCTATACGCTATACCCAATCGATAGATCTCGTCAAGACGAGTCGATTGGTATACATTTTTCATGGTTTGATCAAAATTAAGGGTTTTAAACCACTTAAACCATTTTATGGGTTTTGATTCAAAACCAATTAAACCATGACAAATTATATACCAATCGATGCGTCTTGACTAGCTCTATCCATTATCCAATGGTATATGGTTTGTTAATTTTGGACAAACCATTAAACCGTTATAAACTTTTCGCAATTTTAAATATTTCCCAATTTTAATTTTTAAATCTGATACATACAAAAAATTGATCAAATCCTAAAAATCCGCACCCTTAAATATTTATTCAGCAACCGCAACAATATTATGTTCGATCGCAACAACAACAACAAATGCAGAAAGGGCAATCCCAACCACCGCCAACAAATCCACATTATCCCCAACAACAAAAATCGGAGATGGCAAATGGCACAGAAAATGCAGATCAATTTGCTGAACGTTCAATAGAGGAAATTTGTTCAGAAATTGGTGACGGTTTGACCAAAATGCAAAAAGATTTGAAGGAATTAAACGAAGAGAATGGCAAAATGAAGAAAGAAATTTGGGAATTGAAGGCAGAAAATGAAAAATTGAATGAAGAAATGACCAATATTTGGAAGGAAATTGATGGGAAGAAAAATGGCACAAATGAAAGGGAAAATGTTGAGGAGAGGAATAGTCAAGAATGAGGCGATCATTGGACACTGCCACTGCCATGATATTGAATTGATGTTTGAATTTGAATAAATAAATTATTTTATTTATTGATTTATTTAATCATGTTATATGCGTAATATTCGATTTTAATATTAATGAATAGAATACATGTCATCATTTATCAATAATATTCACTTTTCACAATTAACAATGTTTTAATTTAAACAAAACTTTTTTTAATTGAGAAATTTTGTTTAATAATGTAAGTTTTTTTGCTGATTTTGCGAGTCAGAAGCTCAGAAGTGAGTTAAAATTGCGGCCAAAATTTTCAAAAAAAATTTTTTTTCCTCATTTTTTTAAAAGCTAAATTTTGGCGAAATATTCAATTTCTTTTCCAAAAATAAAAATTTTAAAAAATTAATATTGAAGCGAATAAAAATTGTCCCCCTACTGTACATCATCCACTGTTTTCTATTTGGCTTGGGTAGGTGGCCCGCAAAAAGTGAGACGCCATTACTACACTACACCCATCAACAAATATTGTCGATGGATGGAAAATCGATTCACATTCCGCCTAATACTTGTCATATTTTATGATGGAAATATTTCTTATCCTTACTTTTTTGTACATTTTGGTATCCTTCAACGAAATTTATTCTCAAAAGCGCAAAAACCAATAGTTTATTTACAGCAAATTTAATTATAAATTACAATTTTAGAGACAGTTTATGGCCCATTCGGAGCGTAGCCATTTGTGCGTAAAAATACAGACCATTTGGACACAGAAAATACGGTTTATTAAAATTGTTTAAGATAAAATGGTAAAAACAATAAATTTCGGGAATCAACTTTATTTAAATTACTCTACCTCTTATGGTTAGTATCACTCGAAAATGGAGTATCTTTTAAAGTTAAAAATTATAAACCATTTTAATCGGCGTTCCGTATTGTTGGGAAAAAGCACAAATGGCTTCTCTTAAAAAGGTCGGCACGCTCCACCCTTATGCCACTTATGTCATTCCACTACCTTATTAGGTTAAAAATGTACATTCGAACCATATAAAAACGATAACATTTTCCCCCCATATTTACAAACTTAATTCATGGCCTAAATTATTACCAAATTTAGAAAATAATTTTGCATTTTTCAGATAAATTGACTGTTATTCATTTAATATTTTATCTAATAATTATGAGTCAACAGTACACGGCGAATTTTGAGATGCAAACTCATCAAAAATTGATGCGAAATGCCAAAATTGTGACTCAACAACGCCGGATTGCAACCGGTTTTCAGCATCCAAAACAGCAGAGAAAAACAATGGTATTATTTTTGAATATCGGTGCTTAGGGAAATGGGCAATATTTTCTGAGAGTGCCAATAAAAGTTTTTTCGACTTCGTATTTTACAAAAAATATTCCAAAATTTGAAAAGCCATTCTTACCAAGATGGTAAATGTCGACTTAATTAACCAAGGATATGGCAAGCTTAGGTATAGGAATACTAAGGTTTCCCAAAAAAATTTTTAAAATTTCTAAAATTACATTCTATAGTGGTAATTAATTAGCGATGACCACGAAACTGAATGGACTCGGTTTTAGATGTATTAAAAATTAAAATCTTGGTAAGAAGATATTGCCAACTATTGTCATGAAAATAAAGCGGGGGCCAATTGGAAATTACACCTTACCAAGATGAAATAATTCTTTTGGTCACGACCTAAATTAAGCTATAATTTGGCCAGCCATATAAAATAATTTTCATCTAAAACCGCCTTTCGTGGACCCCCTCCCCCTTCGCCTTTTTCGGTGTAAGTTGAAAAATCTTATTATAAGCTATAACGACGCAGGATCGTAGCCAGGAAAAATTTTGGAAGTGGGCAAAATTTTCGGGATGGGCAATTTTCGCCAAATGGATCCGGGACAAAATTTTAGACTACCCCGCAAAAATTGTCATCAAATACAGCGGAAAATTTTTCCCCCAAAAGGGTCCTATTCCATTTTTTTGGAATTATCATAGTCTAATTTAAAAACATTTTAGGATGCAAAATTGACAACAACATTGACAAAATTTCCACCTTCTTCCAATCAGAATGAAAACAACAATCACAGCAAATCATCGTCTCCAAATTCAAATCCAACGAAAATAATTATCACCCGAGAATCTGGCCATGGCCAACAAAATTCCAATTCGACATCATCTTCCTCCGCCACTTCCACATCAATGTCGACGACGAACAATAATCGAATTTGGTGGCGTTATTTTACACCAATTAATGAGGTTTGAAATTTTGAAAATTTACGAAAATTCAAGCCGGTTAAATTTTTTAATATTTTTGGATATTAGTTCAGCTATCATTAGCTGATTAATTTAACCGAACCAGTTACTATATTAAACACCGATTAAATTATTCGAGACCGGATTACATATTCTGAAAAAATTAATTCCCAAATTTAAAATTTTTTTGGTGGATTTTTGGTCTATAATAGACGTCGTTCGACATTTTGATAAGAATATGCCATACAAATGCGATTTATTCGCGGTAAATGTTAGGGAATTTATTATCAAAAATAGATAAATTCGTTTGGATAGTGATCGGGCCATTTCGGCCTACAGAGCCGCCGCCGCTTTAGCACACAATCGTTTCAGGATTTGGTACTTAAGATTACGGTTTAAGACTTGGAGGTCGGAACATGAGTCTTATTAGGATTGTGTTTAAGGCACTGACTATCGGCGGAGTTTGAACGAGTGTGTGGTTGGGAAGATAGAGCCGAATCGGTCACATCCAAATTGGATAAAATGGAGGGCAAATTCATATTTATGACCAGATAGCATAGCATTCCAAAATTTTATTATGAATTTCAAAATTTAGGCTCCTTTGTGAACCCCAAAATTTTTTTAAAATTTCTAATCTTTCCATTTCGATTTTTAGCTTTGGCTGCTCCGAATTCGATGCAATAATTGTGCTTGGGAATGTTCAATGCGACGAGGCGAACTGAAATTCCAACAATTGCAATGGCATTTGATTGGAACTCATCCACAATTGTGGCGCCAAAAATGCAGGGATGAAGCGGCGGCGGCCGCCAATTCAGCGCAAATCACTGCAAATTTGGATGGCAAAAATGAAAATGAACAACAAGGAAAAGATGGAGATGGAAATGACAAAAATGAGGAGAAACAATTGGAAAATGTGGATGAAGGAAAGGCTGATGAGGACAAAATCGGCAACAATTATATTTTACAGCAGGTTTTGAATTGAAATATTTGGCTGGGGAAAATTGGGGAAAAAATAGTAAAAACATCAAAAATAATTATAAAGGCTTAATGGTTTTTTCCCTCTATTCACAAATAATAAACCATTTGGATAAACCGGTTTAGGTTCAGTTCAGTTCAAAAATTTGGTACTTGTCAGTTATCTACCAGCCACCAGAGACCAGATTTATTTTAACTGAAAGGTCCCCTTATAGGTGATTAGGGTTACGGATGCGTGAGATGATATTCCTATCCCTGACTGCAGGCACGTATCCAGGATTTTTGGATGGGGGGGGGGGTACGCATGTAAAAAAATTTGCCCAAGTAAAAATTTTGGCTAAAAATGGCCCCGCAGGGTAAAATTTTGGCAAATTTTGGACTACAGAAGAGTCCCCACTCTAACTTTTTTTCCCTTCCACTTCCCACAAAGGGGGGGGGGTAGGTACCCCTTGTACCCCCCTTAAATACGTGCCTGCCTGACTGACCTTAACTCTCTACCTCTCTACCAGAGGACCTATGGTGTCACGTAGCTTTTCCCCACTGGATCAAAAAAATTTGGACTGGGATAATCGATAAGTACCCTAAATTTGAATTGGTTAAACCCAAGCACAAACATAATCAAATAATACATCTTGACGAGATTTATCGCCCGAGTATAAGGTTTACAGGTCTAGGGTCTAGGATAAAATTTTGTAGTGCTGCTATAATTTTCGGCATTTTAAGTGTTTTTAATCAAATTAAATATTTCACTTTTTCTAAGTCATTTGAATAATTTTAATTTAATTTTGATTAGGAAGTGAAGCCGCAAACACCGGAAAAAGTGAATGCAACGGAAGTTCCGACGAATGCAATTGATGACAAATCTACGGGGATGGAGAAAACAAATGCAGAACAAACGCCAATAAAAACGGTAAGAAAATTTTTATTTAATTGGGAATGGGAAAGGACCAAAAAATAGCAATTTTACCAGTTAAAATGACATTTTTATACTTTAAAAACCAAAATATATGAAATGATCCAGTCAGAAAATTTAATAATAGTCACTTTATCTTCCTCCCGAAATTTTGAAAAATAACACAAAATTGATCAAAGTGAAATTAGTGGTCTTTTTTCATCCAATATAAATTCTTCCTTTTATTTTCATCGGATGATGAATGAGTCCACTTTTTTCACCTTTGTCACTTCCTCTTCTTCTTCGGATGAAACTGAACTCTCATCCTTTTTTGCATCGGATGAGTTCACTTTTTCTTCATTTGTAACTTCTTTGGAAGATTCTTCCCCATCCTTTCCTTCCTTCATGGTCATTTTCTCTTCCTTTATCACTTCTTCTTCGGACGAGACCGAATCCTCATCCTTTCCATCGGAGACCAATTTCTCTCCATTTGTCACTTCTTTAGAGGACTCTTCCACTTCCTTTACATCCTCCGATGTCATCTTCTCTTCCTTTACATTGGAGGTAGCTTCCTCTTCTTTTACTTCCTCTTTTTCGGAAGAGATGGATGAGGTCACTTTTTCTTCCTTTACTTCAGCAGGATGAGTTATCTTCCCTTCCTCTTCATCTCCAACGGATATAGTGGCTCCTTCCTCCTTTACATTTGATGAGGCCGCTTTTTCTTCCTCTTCATTACCAGGGTTTATTTTCTCTTCCTTTGTCACTTTCTCTTCTTTGGTTGGGATTAAAGCCTCTTCCTTTGCATTTTCCGAGGCCATTTTCTCTTCCTTCCCAACGGATGGGGTGGTTTCTTCCTCCTTTCCATTTGAAGAGGTCTTCTCTTCCTTTGTCACTTCCTCTTCTTTGGATGGGATTAAAGCCTTTTCCTTTTTCCTATCGGATGAGGTCACTTCTTCATCCTTCTTCCCATCATCCGATGTCCCATTTTCCTCTTCCTCCACCATTCCATCATTTGCCATCGCATAGTTCAACGCATTTTCCATTTCATCCCGATCGATGAAACCGTCACGATTTGTGTCTGCTTGAGCGAAATAAAGGAGAAATTCCGCATCACTTCGCACTTCATCTTTTGGACGGTTCACAATTTTGGCATACCATTCGGCGGCTTCGTCCACCGAAATTTTTCCATCGCCATCGGTGTCAATTTGTTTGAATAGCTCATCCATGTTATGGGCAATGGGGCCATCTAAAATTAATTGATATTAACTTAACTTCGGAAATGTCACTTATCTTCAACTTTTTAACACCTTAAAAGCTCAAAGTCATCCCGTGGTTTTTCCCAAAATTTATTATTGGGTTTGCTAAAATGTTTATCTGAAGACCCTCTCTATGGTTGATAAGTTTTACGTTACAAACAATTTCTAAAATTGATAGTTCCGGAAATTACTAAATTTTGGATTAGTCTTTTTGTAAGGTTATTCTTCGACAGATGAGAGAATAGGCTCATTGACTCGGCGTATTAATTTCTTTTGAAAAGTTTAACCATTGCTTAAACCCAACCCAGTTTTTGGTTTATTCCAGGATCTGGCAATTTCCAGATATGAGATATGTATAGAGATTCACCCAATACTTGAGTGTTAGTGTTGAAATCATTGAAGTTAAATAGCACAAAATAAAAATATACTGACTTTTTTGTGAACTTTGAGAAAAAGGAATCTTAAGTTCAGATTAATAATTTATTGTTAATCCAAGCAAAAAATTTAAATAAAACTTAATAAATGACCATAATAAACTGGCACTTTTTCGCCTTCAATGTACTTATAATCGAGTAAGACCGATGCTTTCTCTTTGTCAGTATCAACTGCATTTTCAGTTGAAAAATTTGTTAGATTTTTCCACCCAAAAATTCTTCCTTGAACAGCAGAATTGGTCAAAAGACTGAAGAAGACTGCAATAGTAAATAAATTAAGGCCATGAAGAATTATCATTTTATCGGTTTTAGTAGGCTTTTTGGTTTTTTGAGTAAAATGAAATCAATGAAAGGCATTTTGGCCGAGATATTGGAATTTGGGATTTTGTATTGCTGGCATTTTTGGATATTGGATGTGCTGAAAATAGGGAAATAGAAATAGAAATAAGAAAATACTATAATATCATAAAAAGGGATGAAAAGAGGAAAATCTCGAGAAATTGGGCTTCCATCTTCTACTCATTTTGATTTTGTAAAGGATTGGATTTGATTTTTCTGAAAGAAATTTAAATTGATTAAATTAAACAATAAATAAAGACTAAGGTTTATAGGGTTTATTCTACATTAACAATATAGGAATTGGATTGAGTTGGTTAAAACACATCGAATGGTTTATAATTTTTCATGGCTTGATCAAAAATAAAGGGTATTAAACCGTTTTAAACAGATTTTTATTTTCTGTTTAAAACTAAGTTTGAATTGATTAAACCCTAAACAAAACAATTAAATAATGCAACTTTAACCTTTATGGGTATAGGAATAACTTCGGAACTGCTAATCTTTTCGTCATTTTTATTGTGTCATTTCGGTAAATTAATTCCCATTTCTAATTAATTTATTTAATAATTGTTTATAAATATTTTTTCTAGGAGCCTCCCTATGACGATGATCAATGGGAAATGGAAGAAATGCAAATCATTCCCGAAAATGGTGCCGACGAAGCGGCGGAGGAAATGGCGGATGATCCACCCGAAAATGAAGCGTACCATGACCAATTGGATGAATCAACAACATCAGCAGCCGCCGTTAGCATTAATCAATCAGCACGAAAATTGGCCGTGATAATTCCTTCAACTGTCAAACAGGCTAGTGGAATTAAATCTATGATTGCTAAGATCGGTGGAACAGACCCGAACCAATTTTTGGCCAATAATCGTAACCGAATATCTCGGTTTAAAACTATTGGTCACCCACATCTACGAAATTCAAAAGCATAATTTAGGATAAGAGGAAATTCTTTACTTATTTGACTCGATTTTCGGCCCATACTGGGTGCGTATTTTGTTAGGTTACCCAAATTTTAGCGACTTCTAAATTTGCTCTATCCAAAACAAAATTTACAGCCCAAAACAATAAAAGTTAAAATTTTTAGAATAATCCAAAAGGATGGTATTTAATTTGGCGAATAGAGTATTGAAAATTGCGAAAAGTTTATAACAGTTTAGTGATTTATCCTAGACCCCCAAACCCTATACCCAATCGATAGAACTCGTCAAGATTCGTCGATTGGTATTTTGTCATGCTTTGATCAAAAATTAAGGGTTTTAAACCACTTAAACCATTTTATGGGGGTTTGGTTCAAAACCAATTAAACTAGGACAAATTATATAACATTTGCATCTTGACGAGCTCTATCCAATGGTATATGGTTTGTGAATTTTGGGTTTCGCAATTTTAACTCTAATCCAAAACACATTCATTAGTCTATCGGATATCGGATTTCGGATAAAATAATAATGAATTTATCCGAAAATCCTAATACCCTAATCCTTAAATCATAAAAAGAAAAATTTTGAAAAATCAAAGAGCTAACTAGCTAATTTTTTTTTGTATTTTTTAGTCGTTTTCTCCATCAACTTCAGTCATTCCCAAAAGAGGTCTTCCTTTCCAATTGTCCATGTTACCGTCGACATCCATCGAAATTGGTGTTGGCCCTCAAAAATTCAATTCCGCAGATGGAAATGACAGATACGATTACCCTGAGGAATATTCATATTGCATTTTGTGTGGAAAAAAGTGAGTTTCCAGAGTTCATTTTTGTGGGTTAATTCTGCCCTCAGGGTTTTGCCAATTATTTTTTGAGGGTCGATTCTAGCTTAAGGGTTATTGCTCTCTCTAGGACCTCCATTTTAATTTCCAA
Source organism: Pratylenchus scribneri (assembly GCA_030063045.1). Taxonomy (NCBI): domain Eukaryota; kingdom Metazoa; phylum Nematoda; class Chromadorea; order Rhabditida; family Pratylenchidae; genus Pratylenchus; species Pratylenchus scribneri. The sequence continues at coordinate 1,263,392 of JAQSEB010000142.1, forward strand.
ATTCAGACTCCTTTGGTCAATTAATTCTATCCTTGGAATAATTGTTCATATCAAAAACAAAAGGGTAAACTGTGGAACAACAACCTGCAATTTTTCAGTATTTTCACTATCTTTTTAATTAAGAAATTATTATTTCCCATTCCCATCCATTAATTTTTTTGCGATAATTTATTTTAAATTTTATTTTACAAATTTTATGATTAGAATTTTCATTAAATATTATTTATATTTAAATTTTACAGATTGGCCGACTTTTACGTGATGCGTTTGCATTTACGCCGTCAACACAACTATTTGATCACTTTGGATGCATTGCGCGAAAAAGTTGCCCGTTTCTGGTCCGATCCAAGGGCAAATGCTAATTTACTCGGCAAACAGTATGGTGGAGGCCGGCAACAGGGAAAAACTGAATTCAGCAAGAAATATTCACAATGCATTATTTGCAAAAAAGTGTACGTATTTTTGGGGTTGAACTTTGACTAACAAATTTTAAAAATATCCATTATCACAAATCACTTATTACTAAATGAGTTCTGTTCGTTTGTTTGTGTGTGTAAACATAATGCCAAAAAATTAAAAAATTTAAAAATTGGATAAATTGTCATTTTATTAAAAATTAAATAAAAATGTTTGGGAAAATAAAACAAAGACGAGCGTTGGGATGCCGCTGGCGCGGCATCCCAACGCTCGGCAAAACGCTTTAAAATAAAAATAATGGGAAGCTCTAAATAAACTCTCAGTTTCAGTTCTATTTAAATGATAAAATTGAAAACACAAATTCGCCTCTCTCATATTAATTAGATATTATTGGAAATTAGCTTAATTATTAATGATCATCTACTCCATCCATATCTCTAATCATTTTTATAATTTTATTCATTTATCATTAAAGTTGCCATGCATCAATCCTAATATTCTCGACATTTCCCGGCTTTTTAAGCTTATTTTTTGACCATTCCATACTTTTACCTTTTGTCGGTAAATGGGTCTTTAGGAAATGATGAGTAAGGAAGGCAATTCCTAGACTCGTTTTTCCCCTTCTTTTCCAACAAGAAAAAGCGAATAAATTTTATCACGAATAAAAATATTAGCGAATCAAAATAAATGGAAAAGGGATCGCAAGCTAACAATGGAGTAAGGAAGGGAATAGTCAAAGTGAAGGTGGGAATCAAGTGAAGTTGGGAGTCAAGTGAAGTGAGGAATTAGGCAAAATTCCTCGGTTTATATAGGGCCAGAAATAGGGCGTATTTTGGACAAAAACATTCCAAAAATGGGCGTGTTGTTTGTGTCAATAAGCTTATTTGGAAAAAACATTCCAGAAAGAACAATGATTGATCACAAAAACACAAATAGAATGGAAAATATATGAGTCATCAATTGGGTCGAGAAATGAGGAAAATAAATTCCAATCCAAGAAGGGAAGAAAAAATGAGGGAAACAAATTCTAAGTCCGGGAACGGAAAATAAAGATCGTTTTCCACGACAGTCCCGGGCCAAAAGAAAAAATAGACAATGTTAAATTTGTTCTCTTCATCGGCCTTCTTTCTCATATTCATCCATTAGGCCCAATTATGTTCATTCCATTCGGCATAGTTGTGTTAATTTCATTCTGCCATTTTTGTTCAAGTAGAACCATCATTTTGTGGCACCAATGTCCATTCATTTTCATTCAGCGTTCATTCTTTTTTCGGCCCAATGTGCATCATATTGAATACTTTTCATTAAACATTTCGTTTCAATTCAATGACAGATTCTTATCACATTGTTAAACATTGAACATTTACATTTTAAGAACTTTCACGAAAACATTTTTTTTCTCAGTCATATTCTTGTTACTTTGCTGAACATTGAACCTCATTTACTTATTTGACAAGTGAAGAACAAAAACTAAAATATGAATCAGAAACTATTCCAAAATTTTTGGAACAATTTTTTTCCAAATCGGGTGGTCTCAACAAAAATATTCAAAAAATAGCGAGCTTCATCGCTCAGTCCCGGGCCAAAAAAATTCAATTCCATTTCCAAATTTTTCATTTTCTTTTCAACTTTGGTCATGAACCTCAACTTTTTTTTTTCTCATTTTCCAATTGAACAAATTATAATCATCGTTATCTGGCAAATACACCTGCTTTTCTAAATGGATGAACCAATTCAGACACTTCAACTCTTTGTTTTCATCAACAATCAAAACTAGTACACTATATTTGTTCATTTCAGCAATTTCCTCTTTTGAAATTTCATTCATCATTTTTACTGATACGATTTTAACTTTCCGTTCAATCGAAACTTTCATTTCAATAAAACAACTATTTGGCTTTTCAATTGTCCAAAATGGACTTTTCCAATGTTTTTGATCATTTGGTTTTTCATTTGTGCTAACTTCTTTTGATACGACATTGGATATATCTTTATCTGAACGATTTTGATTTTCAATCAAACATTTCACAAAAAATTCTTTTTGTTTTTCTTTTCCAATAATATTTTTCGAAATGAACTTTTGGTTTATTTGAATGGTTTGATTTTCATCAAATTTCATTGAACCTTTTTCAATCAACTTGTTTCCTGAACTTTGAATTTCATTTCCATTACAATTGTGGATTTTCATATTTATATCAGACCATTCTTTAACAATCGGTTCTAAATCCGTTTTACGGTTTACACAAAATTTTCCATTCCAAGATTTTTCTTTTCCAACCAAACTTGAAAACACCAATTTCGGGGGAACGGATCCCAACGTATCAGGTGAAATCAATATTTCTTTAACTTTTGGAATGGACTTCCTTTTATATACTTTCGATAATTTCAAATCCGAGTTCAAATCACAGTTTAATTTCAAGTCCTTTGGTTTCGATTCATTCTTCAATCTGTTTTCAACAGGGATCCTTGTCAAACTATTCGTTTCCTTTGATACAAATTTTCTCAATTTCAAATTTCCTTCATTAACTACCGATTTCATTTCTTTATAACAAGGTAACCTTTCAAAATATGAATTTATTTCCTCTTCATTTTCCATTTCATTTATTTTTGATGGAAGAATTGACATGTAATTCTGAACAATTATGGTTTTCTCAAACAAATTTTTCTGATTATTTCCACAAATAACTGTTCCAATTGTCGTTTCTACAACGAAACAATCTTTTCCAATTTCTTTCATCTTCACAAAGAATCTCCAAAAGTCTTTTATTCCAAGCAGAATTTCTGGTCTTCCTTTTTCAATAACAATATTCTTCTTCATTTCTTCCATGTCATTATTTGCAAAAATTTGCTTTAAACAAAGTGAATGCATTCTTTCCGAAATTTTCTTGATACTATACAATTCAACATTTACTCTTTTTCCATCATTTCTTTCAATTCCAAGATTATATTTAGTGGTACGAATAGTTCCTTGATTCATTCCTTGGAACGCATAAACTTCAAGATTTGTTGACCCCATTTTGGGCAACTTCAACTTTTTTGCTAAACTTTCTTCAATGTAGGAAACTTCACTTCCACTGTCCAGAAATATGAACGTTTCAACAGTTTTATTCGGTCTACTTGGGGCAAAAACTTTCGCTTTCAACATCATTAATTTTGGCTTTACTGTATTCCTTAAGGTACAATACGTTCTGGCTTAAACATTTCTTTCATTTTCAACAATTTCATCACCATCATTTTGTTCATCATAATTTTGAACCGAAGGCTTTTCATTTTTCCAAAACTTACTTGCTGATTTTTCAGTTTTTTCTTCATCATAACATGAACTTTTCGTCTGAACATAATCTTCATCCTTTAAATCATATTCTGATTCCAATTTTTGCGAAAATCTTGATTCCTTTTCTGAACAAATGGCAACATTGTGGGGACCATTACAAGCATAACAATTCTTTCTTGTTAGACAATCTTTAACTCGATGTCCTTTTCTCAAACATTTGAAACAACGTCTTTGTTCCATCAAACGCTTCATGCGGTCCTCCCGGCGCCAAACAATTTTGCATTCACTTGACCAGTGATTTTCTCCACAGAAATAACAACTAATATTTGGCTGTTCATTACAAAAATTTTGAAAAGAACGAGCTTGTTCTAATTTCTCTTCCATTATATTTTTCAAATGATAAAAACTTTCATTCACATCATCTTGATCGTGATTATTCCGATTCTGTTTTTCACTTGGATTTTCAATTTTGTTACGAAAATGTCGTGTCGATTGATAAACTGATTCTCGCAAATTCACCATTTCACAGAGTGCTTCTCTTAATTCCTTTGTATTCCATTTCTTTTTTGACTTTTGTTCTTCTCTGATTAATTCAAATAACAAATTCTTATGCAATTTTGACTTTATCAATGAGGTCCAAACAGAACAATCAGTCTCTTCCCCAATACTTTCCAATTGACGGAAGATTTTCTCAATTTTATCAACTGTTCTCTTCAACGAGAGTGGATTATCAATGGCCGGAGCCAAACTGAACAATTCAGCATTCAATCCTTCAACAATAATATTTTTGTCACCATATCTTCTTTTCAAAATATCAACCGCAATTTTATAATTTTCATTTGACAATGTTAAATCTGAGATAGCATCCTTTGCTTCTCCTTTCAAAGAACTCAACAAAAAATTCATTTTATCAATTTTGCTGAAGTTCTGTTTATCCACCGAACTTTCAAAACATTGCCAAAACGATATCCATTTGTGTGGATCTCCACTGATCTGGTAACTGCAATCTTGGCAATTGAACATTCAATAGCCTTTCTTCAAACGGTTCCCGATTTTTTCCTGCAATATTTCCATTACTTATGTTTAGAGCTTCATGCTCATCCGGTTCGAGTTCATAAACATTATCAAGGACTTCTCGTCCTTTTTCAATCCATTCATAAAAATGCTTTCCATCAATAGAATAATTATCATAATTTGCTTGTTCAATTGTTGCTCTTTCATCAGACAATCCTCCCAAGAATTTCAACCACAACTCATTTTTAGCTTCAAGCGTTTCGAGAATACTTTTCAATTTCTTTCCATGACCAATTACAATGGTTTTTTCTTCTTCACTAATCTCTTCTTTCACCAAAATCAGTTCTGAAGCTGTAACATGTACTCTCAGCCTCTTCAAGGCTGGAGCTATCATTGACTTGTATGGACCAGACATTTTTGAACAGTATCAGTTTCAACAAAATTCGAACAATTTTAATTTCAATTAAATTTCCGATTTTTCACTGGATTCACTTTAATAGAACAATTTTCCAATCTTTAATTTCAGTACAATGCTTTTTCAATTAAAACAATTTATTTTTCCTTGATTTCAACAATTGAATCGACAAATTTAATTCCAATTATCAAGAGGACAATCTTCCTCAAACAATTTTACAAATTTCTTGTTCAACAATACAATTTCAAAGATGGACAGTTTACTGTTCACTACTTAAACTTCCTTCAATTCGTTTTCTTTAACTTGATATCAAACAATTTTATTTCCGATGAGGACAAGTTTAAACAAACTTCCTTCAAATTTTCCTTTTGAGTTTTGACAAATCAAATGATTTAACAAATGCTTTTCGGTGATAAGGAAAGTAACTGCACTTCCTTTCACTTTGTTTCCAATTCAAATGATTACAAATTTCTTTTTGATTATAACTGATGAGGACAAACTTCTTAGAAAGTTTCCTTCAATTCAACTGATGAGGACAATTTCTCACAAAATTTCCTTCAAATAAACTGATGAGGACAATTTCTCACAAAATTTCCTTCAAATAAACTGATGAGGACAATTTCTCACAAAATTTCCTTCAACTTTGTTTTTAACTTGAATTCCAAATCAAATAATTAAACAAATTCTCTTTTGATCAATGAGGAAAATCTTCCTTCAAGTTGGGTTTCCGCAATTTCAAGAAAAACTTGTAACTTGAACAAGATTGAACAACTTCAATCTCCCAACTACAATTTCAATTCAACTTCACTTGATAGTTGAAGAACAAAACAATTTCTAATTTGAGTTCAACTTCGGAACTGCTATTTTCCAACTTGACAACTTTGGAACTGCTATTTCAATTCAACTTTACTTGAAGTTGAAGAACAAAAACAATTTAACTGGATTTCAATTTTCCAATTCAATAATTTGAGGACAAGTTTCTTTACTAAACTTCCTCGAAGTTGGAGGCTTCAATAATTCAAATTAAACAATATTTAACTTGACCAAGGTTGAAAAGTTTCAACCCCTCCCAACTTGAACGGTTTGACTTCACTTGACAATTTTCCCAATCAATTCAATTTCTCAGCTTTTTCCAACTTCCGATTCAATTTCAATTCAACTTCGCTTGATAGTTGAATAATGAAACAATTTTTTTCAACTTAATTTCAATTTCCAACTTTGATATCTGTTCAACTTCACCTTAGAGTTGAACGACAAAAACAATTTTTCAAATTGACTTTGATTCCACTTCTCCAAAATTCAATTTCCGAACAATTCTTTGCTTTTTCCAAAACAATTTCCGAATAGATCCTGTACTTTTTCCAATTCAATCCTTTACTTTTTCCCAAACAATTTCAAGATAGATTCGTGTTCGTAGCGGACCACTGTCGGTATTCCGCAACCGAATTCAGAACAATTCTTTTACTTTTTCCAAAACAAAATCCCAAGAGAGATTCGCAATTGTAGCGGCACCACTTGTCGGTAAATGGGTCTTTAGGAAATGATGAGTAAGGAAGGCAATTCCTAGACTCGTTTTTCCCCTTCTTTTCCAACAAGAAAAAGCGAATAAATTTTATCACGAATAAAAATATTAGCGAATCAAAATAAATGGAAAAGGGATCGCAAGCTAACAATGGAGTAAGGAAGGGAATAGTCAAAGTGAAGGTGGGAATCAAGTGAAGTTGGGAGTCAAGTGAAGTGAGGAATTAGGCAAAATTCCTCGGTTTATATAGGGCCAGAAATAGGGCGTATTTTGGACAAAAACATTCCAAAAATGGGCGTGTTGTTTGTGTCAATAAGCTTATTTGGAAAAAACATTCCAGAAAGAACAATGATTGATCACAAAAACACAAATAGAATGGAAAATATATGAGTCATCAATTGGGTCGAGAAATGAGGAAAATAAATTCCAATCCAAGAAGGGAAGAAAAAATGAGGGAAACAAATTCTAAGTCCGGGAACGGAAAATAAAGATCGTTTTCCACGACACCTTTCTTTCTCGACTATTCCTATTTTTTGCCTTTCATTCTCTACTATTTCCTACTTTTTGCCTTTCATTCTCTACTATTCCCTACTTTTTGCCTTTCATTGTCGAACATTCCTAGCATTTTACGCTTCTTTCTCTACTGTCTCCGGCTTTTTAAGCTTCATTCTCGAGAATTCCCGGCTTTGCACCATTAATTCTCGACTATGCTCGGCATTTAATACATTCCAGAATTCTCGGCATTTTATACTTTAATCTCGACAATACCCGGATTTCCTTTTCATTCATGATTTCAATCATGGCCAAAAAATCGTAATAATTTTCATCTAATGTTATCTTATTTAACTCATAACTCATTAATGGCTTTACCTCTTGCTAAAAACAATGCAAATTTATTCTCGGTTTTCTTTTACATGTAAAATTTTTAAGGGAGCGCCCGGGAGCCGCGCAGCGGCTCCCGGCCGCTCCCATTGGTTTAAAATTATCACTTTTAACTCATTTTCAAATTTTCTATCCTATTTAGGAAATTAATACATAATTCCATATCATTTTACAATTATTTAAAACATTTCGCTTAAATACATATTATTTTTAATATTTCTCTATTAATACTCCATTAATAATTAAAAATTTTTTCATTTAATTTATTAAAATAATCTTCAAAATGTTTATTTCAATTCTAAAAATATTTTCTTTTCTTTATTTCTTTATACTTCTTGTCTATAAATTATTTTTCTTTATTTCTTCTTCTAACATTTAATTTTTGGATAAAAAGTCATAAAAAATTACAAATACAAAACGCCAAAAAATAAATATTTAACTCGTATTTTTGGTTTACTAACTAACTAACGAACACACCCACTTACTATATAGGATGAATAAAAAGATAAAAAGTTTACGAAAAGAAAATCATAAAATGATAGTAAACAGAAACTGTTTGAGAAAAGCAAAAAGTTTGGGAAAACAAAAAAATATTTTGGAAAAACAAAATCTTTGAAAAAAGACAAAAAATTAAATGTTTGAGAAAACAAAAACATAAAATGTTTGGCAAAACAAAAACACAAATGTTTGGCAAATAAAAACATAAAATGTTTGGTAAAACAAAAACATAAAATGTTTGGCAAACAAAAACATAAAATGTTTGGCAAACAAAAACACAAATGTTTGGCAAATAAAAACATAAAATGTTTGGCAAAAAAAAACACAAATGTTTGGCAAACAAAAACATAAAATGTTTGGCAAACAAAAACACAAATGTTTGGCAAACAAAAACATAAAATGTTTGGCAAACAAAAACACAAATGTTTGGCAAATAAAAACACAAATATTTGGCAAAACAAAAACACAAATGATTGGGAAACAAAAACACAAATGTTTGGCAAACAAAAGCACAAATGTTTGGCAAAACAAAAACACAAATGATTGGGAAACAAAAACACAAATATTTGCCAAACAAAAACATAAAATGTTTGGCAAACAAAAACACAAATATTTGCCAAACAAAAACATAAAATGTTTGGCAAAACAAAAACACAAATGATTGGGAAACAAAAACACAAATATTTGCCAAACAAAAACATAAAATGTTTGGCAAATAAAAACATAAAATATTTGCCAAACAAAAACATAAAATGTTTAGCAAAACAAAAACACAAATATTTGCCAAACAAAAACATAAAATGTTTGGCAAAACAAAAACACAAATATTTGCCAAACAAAAACATAAAATGTTTGGCAAAACAAAACCACAAATATTTGCCAAACAAAAACATAAAATGTTTGGCAAAACAAAACCACAAATATTTGCCAAACAAAAACATAAAATGTTTGGCAAATAAAAACATAAAATGTTTGGCAAATAAAAACATAAAATGTTTGGCAAACAAAAACACAAATGTTTGGTAAACAAAAACACAAATATTTGGCAAACACAAATGTTTGGCAAAACAAAAACACAAATGATTGGGAAACAAAAACACAAATGTTTGGCAAACAAAAACATAAAATGTTGGGCAGACAAAAACACAAATATTTAGCAAACAAAAATATAAAATGTTTGGCAAACAAAAACATGAAATGTTTGGCAAACAAAAACACAAATGTTTGGCAAACAAAAACATAAAATATTTGGGGAAAAACAATGTTTGGAGAACAAAAAAAATAATCTTTGGAGAAATAAAAACAAAACAAAATTGGAGAAACAAAAATATAAATGTTTGGATTTTGAATGAACAAAAAGTAGAGAAACAAAAATAAAAAATTGGCATAAGAAAAACACAAATGATCGGATGAAGAAAAATATTTGAAGAAATAAAGACATAATCTTTTTAAAAACAAAGATAAAAATATTTGGTCAAAACTAAAAAAATTGTTTGCAAAAACAAAAATACGTTCTCTTAAAGTAATTTAATTTTATTAAAAATATTATAATTGTATATACAATTTTTTACAACTTTTTTTTATACTGTTTTACAAGCGCTCGGGAGCCGCGAAGCGGCGACCGAGCGCTTGTATGTTCGATAGCATTTCCGGATTAATTTGAACCCCTTTTTATCATGTTTTTAAGATAATTTTTAAAATTTTTACATTTTCTAAAAAATTCCACAAAATATTCGCTGTGATAATATAGTAAAGGATTTTGAGTTAGCCTTCAAGGCTGCCATTTTTTCAAAAATAAATTGGCCATAGAAATACAAATTTATGGTTAAGTATTAAGATAAGCGAATTAATGATTAAAAATTATATTGGAAAAGTTTTCATAGATGATTAAGGAGCATCATCAGGGGCTAATATTTTTTTGAAAATCCTCTATTTCAATTTTTAAGCCACAGACACTAGGGAAAATTTGATCAATAACACTATAGGAAATCGAATAGTCCAAATAAAAAGTATATAGGCTTATTTTTTGAACGAATTATTAAATTATGATTATATGTTTTTATTGGGCAATTCGGAGTTATATTTTAATGATTATGTTATTTTACCGCCCTTTCATTAAATCAATTAAAAGGATTTCATTATTCATTCCACAATCTAATTCAAAGCCAATTAATTAAACTCCCAATTTTCAACCTTTTTTTGCAGTTTCTGCGATTTCTACTACCTCTATAATCACGTGTGGACCCAGCATGGCTATCGGAAAGGTCGAGAAACTTTTCGCGATGAAATCATCAAATATTGGAAATTGGATGAAATAAATGACAATCGCGGGGATAAAAGTGGCCACGGACAAAGGCAAATTCATTCATTCCAATTGTTTGAACGAAATGTGGACGATGTTGAGGAAGAATATGAGGAAAAGGATGGGAAAGAAGATGAAATGATGATGGAAGAAGATGAGGCCGAAAATTGCAATGATGAAATGCCGGAATTGTTCACGGAAGAATCGCCGGTCATTGACCCTGAGGAAGAGGAATTGGAAGAGAAAAGCAAGGAATCTGCTGTTGAAGATGGGATGGAGCCCAGTGAATTTGATACGTACGTTTAAATAATTAAATTTAAAAATTAATATTTAAAAAAACCATTTTTAATTACTTTTTTGAGTTGATCTATAAAAAAATTGAAGGAAATAGTTTTGTATTTTGGTTGAATTTTTCTTTAAATTTTATTATAAAAACATCAAAAAAATTTTTATTTAGTTAAATTTTTTCGGCATAAAAAAATTTCAAGATTTTTTAAAAAATATTTTTTTTTCAAGATTTTTAAAAAAAATATTTTTTTCAAGATTTTAAAAAAAAATAATTTCAATATTGTTTAAAATTTTTTCTCTAGAAATGAGTTTTTATTTCTCCAAGAAATTCTATTTCACATAAAATTTTTTATTTAGATAGACTTTATTTAAAAAAATATGCCAGTATAAAAATAAAGCTTAAAAAATATATTTAAAAAAGTAAACTTTTATTTAAATTGCAATTTTTTTGAAATTTATTTGACATGGATTTTTATAATTTTTCAACTTAGAATAGATTAATTCATACAATAGAGGCACCCAATTACTTCAAAATTATTTAAAGATAATATAAATTTGTCTGATTTTTTTACATTTTTGTCCCTTTTAAGTTCTGAAAATGGTCAAATAAAGCATCAAAAGCCTTCACTGGAAAATGAAGAAGCAGCGGATGTAAAGGACGAAGATGATGACCCGGATTTGCCGCCAAAATTGCCAATGATGGCCAAAAAGAAATCTACACCGTTTGCATCAAAAAATGAGGAGGAACGTTTTCGCCAAAAATTATTGCTGGAACGAATGAAGGCCAAAAAAATATTTACGGTAGGCGAGGAGTATTTAAAGGAACAGATAAAATTCTTTACACATTGAAAATTCTGAATATTTTTGATTTTTTTTTCTCAGATTAGAAAGAAAACATGGCTTTTTTACAATGCTTTTTAAACTCACATTATAGCAGCAGAAAGTAGAATTTTATTTCCATGCATCGAATTTAACTAAAAAAGAATGAGAACCACTTTCTAACCTTATTTTTTTGTTACCCATTTTGGCATAGAAAAAATGGTACTTGTATTGTATGTTATCTACCCTCAGATTTTTTTGGCTCACCTGGTCTCCCCTTAAGGTGATTAGGGTTAGGGTTAGAGATAAGTGAAACGATAACATATCCCCTAAGGACCCTAACCCTATACCGGATGACCCATTGTGGGATCATCGGGGGGATCACCGGTACCTTCCCCCAGTTGAGCCAAAAAAATCTGAGATAGATAACATACAAGTACCGAAAAAATCTATTAAAAATCCAAAAAACTAAAAAATTGTTGATTCTTCAGTTATTTTGAGTTTGACATTTCCAAAATCAATTTACGAAAAAATGAATAGACTATTTTGCCATTTTTCGATCTAAAAGCGTTTATGGGTCCATTTATTTATTTATTCGACATTTTTTGTAATTCAATAATTTATAAAAAAAAATATTGAAAATTTATAAATATCATTCCAAATGAATAAAAATTTAAAATGTTAACAGATCGACAAATCATCCGGTTCAACGCCGACCAATTTGGACAATTTGATGATCATCAAACCGCGGCCACCAATGAATCCGACAAATTCAAAATGGCTACGAATTTCGCCCACACTTGGCTTAACAAACACATTTTTCCAGGTGCCAATTTACAATTTTATATCCATTTTTGAAACCATAGTTCCATGTCGAATATTTTGACTGGAAATTTTGCCAAAAGAATCAAAAAAATATTTTTGACTTTTGAGTTTATGGCGGATAAAATATTTTGGACAAAAAATTACCAATTTTTTCTCACAAAAATTACTTTTTAGTTTTTGGCCTAAAATCTGTCCTATAAAATATTTATTATATCAACCAAAAAATACTTAAATAAAATCTAAACAAAGGAATTAAATTGATGAAATTTCGAATTTTATACTTTGATAATTTTTAATTTGCCGAATAAATTATTAAAAATGCCGATAAAGTTTTAAAAGATTTTATCGGTTTAGTGGTTTTTCCTAGACCCCTAAACCCTATACCCATTGGATAGATCTCGTCAAGACACATCGAATGGTATATAATTTGTCATGGTTTAATTGGTTTTGAACCGAACCCCATAAAACGGTTTAAGTGGTTTAAAACCCTTAATTGTTGATCAAACCACGACAAAATATATACCAATCGATGCGTCTTGACGAGACTTATCGATTGGGTATAGGGTTTAGGGGTCTAGGACAAACCACTGAACCGATAAAACCTTTTAAAACTTTATCGGCATTTTCAATAATTTCCCTTTTATATTTTGATAATTTTTATTTTTATAGGACAAAATTTTTAAAAATATAACTCCCATTAAAATACCTCCATTAATTTTCAGCGTTTCTTGGACCATCATGATTTGCGCGGCACTCGGCCAGTTCTCCGTGTGGTCAACTATACAAATGGCCTGCTCAAATTGTACGATGGCACTTTGGCCTGCGATTGCCAATTCAGTGCGGAGTTGAAAAATCGATGGGGATTGGCCAAATTCTTTCCACCTGGTCAGTGTACAATTCTCTAATTTAATTTCAAATAATAATAAAAAAAAATATAAAATCGAACTGACTTTAGATTTTTAAAGAAACCATTTTTATGTTAGAAAATTCGGCAGTAATATTTTTAATTTTCTTATAAATTATTTCTCATACCACTGATTTAGGGATAAACCGCCAAACCCAATACAAAATCGATAGATCTTGCCAAAACGCTTGATTTAGATTTGATGATTTGTTCAAATTTTATAGGATATAATTAAATGGTTTTAAAATAATTTTTGGGGTACTTTTATAACTGGTATCCGCTCTGTGAAGGGTTCCACCTATGTTCATCAGGATCAGGATTAGGGAGGGGTTAGGGTCATAAGGAGGTCTCATTCGTGGATAGGATATCATCTCACATATCCCTGAATGGCCCTAACTCTATTCCCTAACATCCATAGGGGGACCCTTTACTTTTTCCCATCTCAACAAAAACGGATACAAACTACACACAAGTGCCGATTTTGGTTTTTGGTTCAAATTAAACTAGGATTGGTTAAACCCAAACAAAAACATAATCTTCACTAATTTGAGTTTAAGGCTTACTTAGAGGTCTAGGTTAAACCACTTTACCCTTTAAAATCTTCGCCATTTTCAATGGTTCCTCCCCCAAATTTTTTCCAATAAAAATTTTTTTTGCTAAATTCAAAAAAAAGAAATTTACCTTTTAAATATTTAAATTATTATATAACAAAAATTGTTCCTAGGTATTCGCGTAATGTTGACCGATTTCCGACAAGTTTACAATTTGAAAACGCAAATTGGCCGTGTCCAACCAATTTTGATCATCAACAATTTGCGACGATTGGACATTGATATGGGAAATTCATCGAATATTCGGGCCACACAACAACTTAAACGACAAATGAATGGAGGAATCGGGGTCGATGTTAGTGTTGTTGGTCCATCCACTTCTTCTTCGAATTCAAACAAAACAACTGGCGGTGGAATGTTCTTCGATCGAGCACAAAATATTGGTAAATTTATTTGGAATAATTTTTATATCGGAAGAAAATTTCTCTGATGAATATAATTAAAATTTAAACCAAATTTAATCCACATTTAATACATCAAATCAATTTTTAAGTGAATATTAGCTTAAAATTTAGTACATTTTTTTACCATTTTATTGTCTTGGCTGGCTGGAATTGTTTGGAAATTGAAAAATGCCTAGCAAATTAGACAAAAATCCAACAGTTTTCGTTTTTTTGGCTATAAAATTTTGCCCAATTATGTTTTTGATCAATCATTTTTTGATATCATTTTTTCCAGAATAAACTTAACCAAATGTAAAAATTTTTTAAAAAGAATACATTAGGAGGAAATGGGAAAAATGTAAAATCTGGGTAAATTATCAGAATTATTAATACTTGAATTTAAATATACCTAGCGGCAAATTATACAAAGGAAGTAATTAAAAATTTCTAAAAAGCCAATAATTTGAATTATTGAGCCTTAAATAAATTAGCCTTTTGAAGTAGGATTAAACCTAATTAGTTCTCTCATTCGAACCAGCATTTTTAAAGGACCAAAAATTACCCAAAAATTTGATTGCTTCCCAAATTTTAATTACTAAATATTAAATAAACATTTCTCCTTTGCAGTTCCATGCATGCCATTGCCATTTGGCCATTTGCCTTCCCGACTTCGTCCCACCTGTCCCCCACTCAAATATATTTCGAGCCTTTCAAGCGCCGAATTGGAAATGGGCGGCATCAAAAGGAAAGCGACGGACCAAGGAACAACGGTAGGCAAAATATATTTTTTTTCCACTTTACTAATAGAGACAATATTATTTTGCCGATAGATCAGTTTTAACTCTTTTGTGCTTATTCTTAGACCCATAGACAGTATACTAATTTTATAGAGTTTATCGATAAACCGTTTAAACCCTATTTATGTTTTTGGTTAATGACTAATGTAGTTTTGGTTTAAATCCCAAAAAAACTATACATCAATCCGCACTGCGACACTTGCGGCTTGCGGACGAAACGGTCTGGAGCCGAAGGTGGTAAAGCTAGAGTGGAATTGTTTAAAGCATATTATTAGGCATAAAATTAGCTACAAAATGACATCAAAAGTTTTGGTCAATGTTGAATATTCACCGAGTTATGGCCAAAAAACCGTTGATTTAATTAAAATTGCGATTTTGAAGGTTTTTTGGCCATAACTCGGTGAATATTCAACATTGACCAAACCTTTTGATGTCATTTTGTAGCTAATTTTATGCCAAATAATATCCTATAAACATTGCCACACCACCTTCGGCACCAGACCGTTTCGTGTTTCGTCCGCAAGTGTCGGGTTCGCAAGTGTAGGCCAACCTATCAATCGACGCGTTTCGATGAGCTCTATCGATTGGGTTTAAGTATAAGGTTTATGGGTCTAGGATCAAGCACAAAAGAGTTTATTCAAAAAAATTAGCAAAATAATTCATTTTTTCGGCAAAACCATTTAAAACTCTCGGTAAAATAATTTAGCACCCAATTATTATAATAAATCGTATTGCCGGAATTGGGTATGCGGTTTACGGGTCTAATCTCTAATATTAAGTACACTGGGTTATTCAAATTAGAATTTTTCCATCAAATTAAATATTTCCAATTTTTTATAGGCATCAACCAGCAATTTTGGCGTCAGCCCAGTCAAATTCTACCGGCTCGATTCCCCTCCAAAACTGCTGCCGAATATTCTTCAACAACAGGGAAAGAAAATTGCAACGGTGGCACCAGTGCCGGGGGAAAAATCAGCACCAAAAGTGGCGGCGGCATCCATCACACCGACGGTCACCGTAATCACTTTGAATTCATCGCCCATCAAATTGGAGGAGGGAGGATGCCCAAAATTGGTGAAGGAGGAATTTAATAATAATAATGATGGAAAAGAGGAAAGGGAGGAAGAAATTTGCGAATGAGACTTCAAATTTTATTTTGACATTATTTTTTTATTATTTTCTCATCAATTCTAATATTTTTTATAAATATTCAAATATTAATAATCTTTGATATATTTTTATTATATGATTCATTATTTAATGATGATTTTGTAAAGATGAATTCTGTTTGGTTTTCATTGAATTGATATTTTAATTTTTTCGCATTTTATGAATAAAAATATTTCCACAAATTTGCATTTAATATCATTTAAATGGGGGAAAAAATACTAATTAAAAATCCCAAATATATGGACAAATCCTATGTTTGCGCGTCACATTTTGAGGCCCAGCTTTTCAGAATTTTGGCCCCCGCCCCGGAGCCTAACCCTTGGTCCCAGCACCGGGGCCGGCCACAGAACGGAATTTTTAACTGAAAAAATCAATTGGCCAAAAACGAGCAAATTTCGATTTCTTAGCAGCATAAGAAATTGTTTTCTTATTGAAAAAAGTGTAATAAAATTTTCGATTTATAGTTTTGCAAAATTCAAAATGCTGATTCACATCTTTTTTATTTTTCCATATTTTCCATTTTTGAGTGAATTCACCCATCATTCATTTTAAATATTTTCCCCAAATGTTTGGATGACAAAACGGAAAAAAGGAAATCCAAACGCAGTAAATTTTTGGTTTCGTCTGGGAAAGAGGGCAAAAAATGATTGGGGCGGCGGACTTTTTGGATGGATGGAGATTTTTATCATAGAATCGTGTGCAAGGGCGAGGATGAAGAACATCCATTTTTGATTTTTGTGCCTTCAATGATTGCCATAAACACCAATTAAACATTCATTCAATTTCATCAAATTCAACCAATTTTCTTCCCTAATGGAATTAATTTCTGTGGGTGTCAATAAAGTCCATTTAAAATTCCCCTACTATATCCTTGCATGCATTTCATTCGAGAATATGTCGCATCTTTCGATGCGAATACCGTAGATTTTTCACTCATTTTTCGTTATTAAATTCCCACATTCCAACTTGGCCAACAGCCGAATTATTTTGCCCCTTCCTTTGCTGCAGGCCTTCATCCTTTCCAAAAATTCCGATCATATTTTAAATTTTACTGACCACATCCTTCATCCTATTTTATCCTAGGTAAAAATCCCGACAAATTTTCCTTCCTTATCTTTTACACATCATTGGATAAATATAATAATTCGCGTCTACCAGACTATATTTTTGCCAAAATTCAAAATGCTGATTCACATCTTTTTTTTTTATTTTTCCATATTTTCCATTTTTGAGTGAATTCACTCACATTATTCATTTTAAATATTTTCCCTCCCCAAATGTTTGGAACTTTGGATGACAAATTGAAAAAACGGAAATCCAAACATTGGGGAAATTATTTAAAATGAATGATGTGTGAATTCATCCCAAAATGGATAATATCGACAAATAAAAATGAATGAATCAGCATTTTAAATTTTGCAAAAATATTTGCCGATATTATTCATTTTTGAAGTGAATTCACTCACATCATTCATTTTAAGTATTTTCCCAAATGTTTGGATGACAAATTGAAAAAACGGAAATCCAAACGCAGTAAATTTTTGGTTTCGTCTGGGAAAGTGGGCAAAAAAAATGATTGGGGCGGCGGACTTTTTGGATGGATGGAGATTTTTATCATAGAATCGTGTGCAAGGGCGAGGATGAAGAACATCCATTTTTGATTTTTGTGCCTTCAATGATTGCCATAAACACCAATTAAACATTCATTTCATTACCACATTCATTTTACATATTTCATCAATTCAACAATTTTTCTTCCCTTTGGCATTAATTTCTTTGGGTTTGCCTACAAAGATGGCCCCTTAAACCTCAATTCCCCTTTCATAGTCCCATTCATTTCATTCTATCAAATTCGATCACATCATTTCCAAACAATTTTATTCCCCATTTCCATTAATTTGCTGAAAGCAATAATTTACCTCCTCCGTCCTCCTTCAAAATCCAGAATTTAGTGATTTGTGGTTTTGTGGGTTAAAACGAAAAATATTAGTAATTTTTAATTAATTACAATCTCTTTTAACTCTAATCTACGTCATTCAATTTTATTCACTGACCCACAAAATGCTTATGATGCCCTAAAAACCCACGAAATTCTTAGCCCCAAAATATTTATTGACATATAATAAATCGGAAACCGGTTTTAGACCCTATAAACCTTATACCAATGTGTAGATCTTGAGACGCGTCGATTGGCTCCAAAATTAATGTGTTTAAAACCAAAAACCGGAAATTGTGGTTTAATACCCTTTAATTTTCACACCAAACACTGACATATTATAACCAGTCGATGGTATTGATGAGATTTACAAATTGGCATAATTTTTGTAGAGTCAAAACCGTTTTCTGATTTATTAGAAGTCAAAAATTGTTATAGGCATTTTGTGGAGTTACTTTTTTTTATTCATTCTTTTTTTACGCATATTTGACAATTATGAACCTTTCTAATATTTAATTCTCCTTTTTCAGACTACACAAAGCTTTCAAATTCATTTTGCCAACAACAACTTGCCATCCATCCATTTGTGCCGACAAAAACTTGCCATCCATTTGTGCCATTTGTGCCGAAAACGAATTGACCATCCATTTGTGCCGACAACGAAATTGACCGTAAGTTAATCTTTTTGAATGATCAAAAATTTTCCCTCCTTGAAATTCCACAATAAGAATTGCCGTGGGATAATAAAAGAAAACGTTAATGGTAACCATTACCAATGTCAATAAACAATTTTTGATCAGAAATCGGTTTTAGACCCTACAAACCTTTATAACATTTTGTAGATCTCAACGAAACGCATCGATTGGTATAAAATTTGTCATGGTTTGTCCCAAAATTAAAGGGTATTAAACACCTTTAACCATCCATGGTTTTGGTTTTAAACTCTTTAATTTTGGGCCAAAACCTGACTTTTTCTACTATGCCATTCGATGCATCTCGATGAAATCTGCAAAATAGTAAAAGGTTTCTGAAGTCTAAATCCGGTCTCTGATTTATTAGAAGTCAAAAACTATTTATGTCGTTGACTTTTTCTAACATTGATATTTTATGATCAGCGTTTACAATATTTTTGGGGCTAAAAATTTTACGATTTCCTTCACTCTTATTTCCCTTCCTGGCTATATGACAATAGGGGACGATACAATTTGGGTTAAAATGGTCCAGCATCGATGGTAGTAAAACTTCTGGGACAATATAGCGTTTTAAAGGGTGTAAAATTGATTACAAAATGATATCAAAGGTATTGGCCCTATTTGGACATTTGGGCCATAAACTTTGAAATATAAATATCCAATATTGATAAATGCTTCTGATATCATTTTTGTATCCAATTTTATCCACATTAGATTACATTGAACAATTTTTGTCAATTAAAGATGAGTGATTGGCGTCCTGGCCGAGACGACACCGGCAGCAATACCAGCCACCCCTCAGTGGGGAGTAGCATTAGTGAGGCCGAATATCAACGCCGTGCGGCTGAAGAGCGCCGTGCCCAGGAGGTATAAATTTTATTGGAATTTTTTGACAATTTCATAATTTCCCAATATTTTTTCAGGAGCGGCGCCGTGAACAGGAGCAGCGGCGCCGTGAACAGGAGCAGCGGCAAGCTGAAGAAGAGCGCCGCGAGGAGGAGCGCAGACGCGAGGAGGAGGTAAATTTCTTAGACAACTTAAAAACTGAAAAGTGAAGGAAGGGTCCTACCCTTTGGGTCATCAGGATTCAGGGATGCCATAATACCAGGAAAACCGGGGATTTTCCCGGTTTTGAGGGTCCGGCCCAGGTTTTTCCCCGGTTTTTGTTTTTGCCAGGTTTTTACCAGGTTTTACATAATTTGCCAGGATTTAGCCAGATTTTTATATTTTTTTTTAAAATGGTTAAACACGGCCATTTTTAGACCAAATTTTTCGCTGCGCGGCCATTTTTAGAACTAATTTTTCGCTGCGCGACCATTTTTGGCCTACATTTTTCGCTGCGCGACCATTCTTGGCCTATATTTTTCGCTGCGCGGCCATTTTTAGAACAAATTTTTCCATTTTTTGCCTACATTTTTCGCTGCGCGGCCATTTTTAGAACAAATTTTTCCATTTTTTGCCTACATTTTTCGCTGCGCGACCATTCTTGGCCTATATTTTTCGCTGCGCGGCCATTTTTAGAACAAATTTTTCCATTCTTGGCCTATATTTTTCGCTGCGCGACTATTTTTGACTAAAAATTTTTTCCTAGCGGGAAAATTTTAATTTATTTTATGCTTATTTCTCAAGCGGAATTGACTAAAATAAGTCAAATTATAAGTTAAAAATGAAAATAAACATTTTTATAAGCATTTATTTTGTTTTTTACACCTTTTTAAGCATGCCCGGTTTTTTGCCAGGTTTTTGAAAATTTTTGCCCGGTTTTTGCCAGGTTTTTGAATGGGTTTGCCAGGTTTTTGAGTTTTGGAGATGGCATCCCTCATCCCTGTCAGGATTAGGATAAAGTCATTAGAGGTTAACTGTGATAATCCTATCCCTGAATGACCCTACATAACCCTAACCCTAATCCTGATGCCCAAAGAAAGGACCCTTCATTTTTACCAATTTATCCAAAAATGTGATACAAAGTCGACAAATACTTATTATTGGTTTTACTATTGCAAAAAAAGTATTTTATTTAATGAAAAAAAGTGAAAAATAATAAATAAAGGGATTAAGGTGGATATAGACGTGGATATAGGTGGATTAAGCCCCGAAATAGAATGGGAATGGCCCGAAGAGGTCGGGGGAAGTTGGGGGGGGGGGGATTAAGGTGGATTAAGCCTCGAAATAGAACGGGAATGGTCCGAAGAGGTCGGGGAAACTGGCGTAAGGCCCTGTGACCGCGCGGGATTTAGCCGGATTAAGGTGGATTAAGCCCTGAAAAAGAATGGGAACGGCCCGGAGAGGTCGGGGAATTTGGTCGAAGGCCACGTTACTGTGTGGGATTTAGCCGGATTAAGGTGGATTAAACCCCGAAAAAGAATGGGAGCCGGATATAGGGGGATTAAATATAATGGGAATAGCCCGGAGAGGTCGGGGAAGTTGGCCGAAGGCCCTGTGACTGCGCGTGATTTAGCCGGATATAGGGGGATTAAAGTGGACATGGAGGGATTAAGCAGGATTAAGCCATCGAAATAGATGGGCGCATGTCCTGGTTTGCCATTTTGCTTCCGGCTTCACGTGAATCCTTTGCTCCGAACCCCTAATCCCCTAGCCCCTAACTAGGCTTAATTCCCTTATATCCAGCTATATCCCGCGCACTCACAGGGCCTTCGGCCAATTTCCCCGACCCATCAGGGCCATTCCCATTCTATTTCGGGGCTTAATCCCCCTACATCCACGTCTATATCCACCTTAATCTCCATATATCCACCTTAATTCCCGTATTTATTATTTTTCACTTTTTCGGTTAATAAAATATTTTTTCTGCAAAAAAAATAATTTTTTCTGTAAAAAATATTTTCCCTGTGCAATTAATCGGGGATTAGTCCACGGATTAACGGGTTTAAAGGAGTTGGAATGATAAGGCAAGTGAAAAGATGGATAAGTGGGGGAGGGGGAGAGGTTCCTTTGCCTTCGGGACAGATTTTAGGATCGAGGGGATGTAATTGTCTAATCAATTTAATTTATTCTTCTAATACACTACAAACAAATTTTTCCTATTTAAGCGCCGCCGCCGCTCCGAGGCTGCGCGACGTGGTTGGAAATTGCGAAAAGACCGTATACGCCACCGTGGTGGACAGGGTGGACAGCAGTGATCATGGAAGATGAAGAACAATGAAACAATTTTTGACGGAATGAACAATTTTTGACGGAAGAAAACATATTACCTATTCTTTTTTGGTTTTTCTAAATTTCAAAATTTCAATTTCTTCAATAAAAATAAATATTGTTAATTTTATTATGTTCGAGAAAAATGGAGGGATTGCGGTAGGGAAATTGAACTTTATAAAAAGGAGATATTTTTTATGCTAATAGAGTTATTCAAAAGGGCGGTATGTAATCACTTATCCCAAAAAACAATAATATAAGAAAATGGGGGTGCTAGTGCGTTTCACCGAAAAGGTCGGAAATGTTCATATTTCAATTTAGAGGGGTTAAACCAATAAACCAATAATGTTTTCGGATTCAGCATGTTGGAAAACCCATAAAACCAGTTTAAAAACATATATTTTTGCGCAAAAACATTTAAAACAACCATGTTTGATATTTTACTTTGTTTGATATTTTACTTGTATTTCAAATAAACAATGTTTTTGCCAGTTTAAGATCCTTAAAAATATGTTTTTAAAAAATGTTTTTAAGTGTTTTCAGATATGCTGAATTCGAAAACATAATTGGTTTTTTGGTTTAATCCCTCTAAATTGAAATATGAATATTTCCGACCTTTTTAACGCGCATTTCCGAACTTTTCGGAGAAACGCGGAAACACGGAAAATGGGTGTACTTGTCGACTTTGGGTCCCCTTTTTTGCTGAGAAGGGAAAAAGTGAAGGGTCCCCTTTGGGTCATCATCATCACTCATCAGTAAACTTTGGAGCATGTAATTAGATTATAGGCAAATGGCAAAGTAAAATTTTTAAGGCAACTGCAATCCTAACATATTAAATCTTTAGGATGTAGCGTAAATAGTTGGGAACATATAAAATCGAGTAAATTTTTGTGGACGGAATCAAACGAATTATATTCAGGCAACCATGAGCGAGCTAATTATGGCAACACTTGCTATTCTCCCTTGTCCATACACCGACATAATCACTGAATTTGCCGACATTGAAATCTTCCTCTTAAAAATTAGTATTATCCCGGAACCATTGGCAGTGGCAGATGGTTATGATAGGGGGGAGGGGGGGGGAGGAAATAGGGCGAGGACGAAAATAAGTGAAGATGGAAACTTGGTAGGTTAAAATTTTCACTTCCGGGTCCATTTTGGGTCATTTGGATGTGAATTTTCGCCTACCGCGCTCCGCGCAAAAAATTAGGATAGATCCATAGTACTAAAGTTGTACCGCCACTTTCCAGAACCAAGAATTTTACCGAACAAAAAAGGGCTGAAAAAAACCCAAAATTTAGTTCCACACTAGACAGGAATCTGGAATTTAAATTAGTTAAACTGGACCGGATGTCAACACAAATTTTCAAATCCGAACCGGAAACCCAAAAAACCGAATTTCCGGTGGAAATTTTGAAAATCTTATAAAGTATTAATAAGCTCACTTTTCATTAAAAAAACCTTTAATCTTTTTCTTCATGCGAATTCCTCTTTTGCAGCATTTCAACTGATCAATGAGGCAATTCCGATGGTCCTCTTCAACGGTTTCACAATCAATTACACTTCTGTGATAGCTTTTCGATTATCTACAATTCCGCTTAGCATTGATAACTTTCAACAGAAAATTGCTCAGGCATGGTCAAATATCGATGAGGAATCGGCGGGAAATCAAGGTTTGCAAATTATAGAAGAGCGCAGCCAAGACAAATTTACATTTAAAAATATTTCTACATAAGATGATTAATAATTTGAGTCATACATCTCAGAATACTTCTTAGACCCTAATCCATAAATGCAACACCCCTAATCCAGGAAATTTTTGAAGATGAATTTTACTGGCCTTTTTGCTCTCCAACGTGGCTGAATTTTATCGGAAAATAGGAATAACGGCTAGTGGGACAAAATTTGCATTCGAATATAGCACTCATAACATAAGGAAAAAATATAGCCAAAAAAGCTCCTCAATTTATAAATTTTGCCATTTTATGAGGAGTGGGGTGGACCAATGCAAGGCGGAGGGCGAAATCATATTCTTCACTTTTCCATTCTCAACAAAAAAGAGGACCCAAAACATATAAGTTAGAATAAAAAAGTTTCTATGATGCTATGTCGTTTCCTGAATAGTCCAAATGTGGGCTACCCTACAAACCTTATATCATTTTGTAGAAACCGGTATAAACTTTTCACAATTTTCTATGTTTTTTTTTCGCAAAATTAAATACCATCCTTTTGAAAATCAGAACAAAATAAAATGAAAAAAAAACAAATAATTCATATGATAATTTTAAAAACATAAAATGCAATTATTATTTAATTTGCAGAAAGTATTGAATGCCATCGCCACCGGAATTCGCCACATTGCCACACCCAAGGATGACCTCTACAAATTGTTGGTCAAGGACGATATGGGCGATCGGCCAGGCATTGCATTGGAATTTGATACTATATTCCGAAAGGCATTCAAAATGAAAGAACGGCGCCATGAAGATGAACCAGCAGAATAAACGAACAGAGAGTATATTGACAGAAATGATGATGAAATTATAAATTATTTTTCTTTCTCGTCTAATTTTTCACATTAAATTCTTTTTTTGGCGCCTTTCCCCAATTCATTTATTTTCTGTGTTCTTTTTAACCAATCCAAAAGCCATTGTTGTTTGGGTACTTATTTGGTTTACATCCCCATATTTAGAAAGTGAAGGGTTCCCCCCTTTGGTTTGTCATATTTTTTTGGGTTAGGTTCTGTCAGGGTTAGGTTAGGGATAGGATGGGATAAGAATCATCTTACGTGTATTATAAAAAACCAAACCCTAACCAAAACCCTAAAACCAAAGGGAGGAACCTTCACTTTCCAAAAAAGGGGTGTGAACCAAATACGTACCACTGTTTGTGTCTTTTATACCCCTTGCTTTTCTCCCCCAAAAATATATATCATTTGATAAGTTTTTTTTGCCAAGTCTTATGTTCGGCTTCAGTTAAAAATTTTGATAAATGGGAAAAAATTGCTGATGAGTGTAAGCATCAAAAATTAATTTAAAAATTTTTCCTTCCATTCTCTCACAAATCTCGTTGAATCCAGACGAGCTCAGCAAATAATAATTTAATGATATCAAATTGCCTGCCCATTAATCATCCAATCCGGCAATAAAATAAGGAAAATTTAAAAAGCGGATGATGAAGAAATTCTTTTTCCCTCTCAATTTTTATCGTTTATTTTTGATTTGACAGCGGAAATAGCTGTGTGGATGACGAATTGTCTATTCCAATGGCAGCTCGGCTGCTGAATTCAATCATCATTCGTTCATTTAAAAAGCAACCAGCCACATTCCTTCATTTTAACTAAAATAAAGCCAATTTGGCTTTTAATCATCAATAATATAAATTTTTGATCATATTAAATTTAATTTAATTCCCCATATTGTCAATTTAAATAAAATCTAACTTTTAATGCCCTCTTTCCAGCCAGCAAATTACAAATTTTCAATCAATCTTCCTTTAAAAAATTTTTTGGTAAAAGATTTAAAACTTTTTGCAAGAAATCGTATTAAGCAAAAGCTTATTCTATTTATATGGTTCAATTAGACCCAACAACCCCGCCGTATACCATTTATAATTTATTTTGTTGGTCATATTTCCGGTAGTGCTAGCTCTTTTCTGTAGGAATATACTTCTCTGTTTTGCGATTCCCTTCCAAAATTTGTGAAAATCACTGATTGCTAGTCTTCTTCTGTCAAAAATTAATTACTTATTTAAGATTCCATCCTGACCCTAAACGCTATTCCTAATCTTACCTAACAATGTGTGGGAGGATTAGGGCTATGGTTTGATATAAGGGTCATGGAATCATAAATTGCTTAAGGAAGAATGCTGACAATGGAATGTGGAATCATGGTTTATACATTCGGCGGGTTTACGAAAGGTCACCGTGTCAAGGGGTGGATGGGTTAGAAAGTCTCAAGATTTACCATTGATCCACTTTCGCTCCTATCAGCGTGCTAACACTCGCCAAGCTCGCCTTCATATTTTCGGCAATGCCACTCCGGAAGCCAATCCTACATTACCTCCGAATTTCCAACACATTCCAGCTAGACAAAAATGGCCATAAATTTTTTCCTTTTTGCTATTATTTGATCATCTTAACGATGCCAATTCGTTCATTAAAAACAATAATAGTGAATGAAATATGAAACCTATTAAAAACAAAAAAAATTTGGTACAGAAATGCGCTAGTTTAGTCCATAATTCTGCCTAAAAATTTATTATACATTTTGGGTAACCAAAGATTACGATTTCTTGCCAAAAAGTTTTTAATCTTTTGTCCAAAAAATCAAAATTCGAGCTACAATGTCCTCCTCTTCATCAAATTCAAATTCTTCCCAACACAGCGGATGTTTTCCTGGAGGCCACGACGAGGCTGGATGGGCACATGAAAATGAGCGCAGGCGCGAGGAGGAGCGCCGCCGCCAGAACCAAATGAGAATTAACCGTCTACGCTGGCAACGTAAACACCGCAACCAACAGCAACATTGATGAAGAAAAGAAGAAGAAGAACATGCATCAATGAAGGAAGAATTTTTCTTTTGGATTTTTAAATTGACAAAAAAATAAATCTTATATAATTTTCTTCCAATAAATTTATATTTTATTATAAAGTTCAATATTTTTGTTTGGTAATTTCCTGATGGCTTCTTCTCTGCCAATATCATTCCTCCTTTTCTTTCCTTATTGCCGAGATTTTTCGAATTTTCTTCTTCATTGAGTTAGGTAATTCCTGAGAGGTAATTCCCTTCTTAACCTGATATCTATCGATTGGCAATTTTTCTATCTTAGAGATGCAAAATATTAGGTTAAGGGCAATTCGCTGAATGGCAATTCGCCGACAGGCAATTCGCTGACAGGCAATCGCTGACAGGCAATTCGCCGAATTTTAGAGTGCGCGAGGGACAAGAAGGAACAAATGGGGGGGGGGGGGTGCACGGGATATATCCGGATATAGGGGGATTAATGTGGATATAATGGAATTAAGCAGGATTTTGGGAAATGGGCCGGAAGGTCATAAGAAAATCAGGGAAGTGGATAGAAGGCCCAGAGAGTGCGAGGGATATATCCGGATATAAAGAGATTAAGGTGGATATTGGGGATTAAGCTGGGCAAAAAAATTGCATAATTTTTAGACAAAAAAAATAAATGCTCTTTATCGTGGAGAAGTGAGACTATGGAAAAATAATTTGCATAATTTTTACACAAAAAAATAAATGCTCTTTTTCGTGGAGAAGTGAGACTTTGGAAAAAAAATTGCATAATTTTTACACAAAAAAATAAATGCTCTGTTTCGTGGAGAAGTGAGACTATGGAAAAATAATTTGCATAATTTTTACACAAAAAAAATAAATGCTCTGTTTCGTGGAGAAGTGAGACTATGGAAAAATAATTTGCATAATTTTTACACAAAAAAATATATGCTCTGTTTCGTGGAGAAGTGAGACTATGGAAAAATAATTTGCATAATTTTTACACAAAAAAAATAAATGCTCTGTTTCGTGGAGAAGTGAGACTATGGAAAAATAATTTGCATAATTTTTACACAAAAAAATAAATGCTCTGTTTCGTGGAGAAGTGAGATATTGGAAAAATAATTTGCATAATTTTTACACAAAAAAATATATGCTCTGTTTCGTGGAGAAGTGAGACTATGGAAAAATAATTTGCATAATTTTTACACAAAAAAATAAATGCTCTGTTTCGTGGAGAAGTGAGACTATGGAAAAATAATTTGCATAATTTTTACACAAAAAAAATAAATGCTCTGTTTCGTGGAGAAGTGAGACTATGGAAAAATAATTTGCATAATTTTTACACAAAAAAATATATGCTCTGTTTCGTGGAGAAGTGAGACTATGGAAAAATAATTTGCATAATTTTTACACAAAAAAATAAATGCTCTGTTTCGTGGAGAAGTGAGACTATGGAAAAATAATTTGCATAATTTTTACACAAAAAAATAAATGCTCTTTTTCGTGGAGAAGTGAGATTATGGAAAAATAATTTGCATAATTTTTACACAAAAAAATAAATGCTCTGTTTCGTGGAGAAGTGAGACTATGGAAAAATAATTTGCATAATTTTTACACAAAAAAAATAAATGCTCTGTTTCGTGGAGAAGTGAGACTATGGAAAAATAATTTGCATAATTTTTACACAAAAAAATAAATGCTCTTTTTCGTGGAGAAGTGAGACTATGGAAAAATAATTTGCATAATTTTTACACAAAAAAAATAAATGCTCTGTTTCGTGGAGAAGTGAGACTATGGAAAAATAATTTGCATAATTTTTACACAAAAAAATATATGCTCTGTTTCGTGGAGAAGTGAGACTATGGAAAAATAATTTGCATAATTTTTACACAAAAAAATAAATGCTCTGTTTCGTGGAGAAGTGAGACTTTGGAAAAATAATTTGCATAATTCTTAGACCAAAAAATGAATGCTCTGTTTCGTGGAGAAGTGAGACTATGGAAAATAATTTGCATAATTTTTACACAAAAAAATAAATGCTCTGTTTCGTGGAGAAGTGAGACTATGGAAAAATAATTTGCATAATTTTTACACAAAAAAATAAATGCTCTGTTTCGTGGAGAAGTGAGACTTTGGAAAAATAATTTGCATAATTCTTAGACCAAAAAATGAATGCTCTGTTTCGTGGAGAAGTGAGACTATGGAAAAATAATTTGCATAATTTTTACACAAAAAAATAAATGCTCTGTTTCGTGGAGAAGTGAGACTATGGAAAAATAATTTGCATAATTTTTACACAAAAAAATAAATGATCTGTTTCGTGGAGAAGTGAGACTATGGAAAAATAATTTGCATAATTTTTACACAAAAAAATATATGCTCTGTTTCGTGGAGAAGTGAGACTATGGAAAAATAATTTGCATAATTTTTACACAAAAAAATAAATGATCTGTTTCGTGGAGAAGTGAGACTATGGAAAAATAATTTGCATAATTTTTACACAAAAAAATAAATGCTCTGTTTCGTGGAGAAGTGAGACTTTGGAAAAATAATTTGCATAATTCTTAGACCAAAAAATGAATGCTCTGTTTCGTGGAGAAGTGAGACTATGGAAAATAATTTGCATAATTTTTACACAAAAAAATAAATGCTCTGTTTCGTGGAGAAGTGAGACTATGGAAAAATAATTTGCATAATTTTTACACAAAAAAATAAATGCTCTTTTTCGTGGAGAAGTGAGATTATGGAAAAATAATTTGCATAATTTTTACACAAAAAAATAAATGCTCTGTTTCGTGGAGAAGTGAGACTATGGAAAAATAATTTGCATAATTTTTACACAAAAAAATAAATGCTCTGTTTCGTGGAGAAGTGAGACTATGGAAAAATAATTTGCATAATTTTTACACAAAAAAATAAATGCTCTGTTTCGTGGAGAAGTGAGACTATGGAAAAATAATTTGCATAATTTTTACACAAAAAAATAAATGCTCTGTTTCGTGGAGAAGTGAGACTTTGGAAAAATAATTTGCATAATTTTTACACAAAAAAATAAATGCTCTGTTTCGTGGAGAAGTGAGACTATGGAAAAATAATTTGCATAATTTTTACACAAAAAAATAAATGCTCTGTTTCGTGGAGAAGTGAGACTATGGAACAATAATTTGCATAATTTTTACACAAAAAAATAAATGCTCTGTTTCGTGGAGAAGTGAGACTTTGGAAAAATAATTTGCATAATTCTTAGACCAAAAAATGAATGCTCTGTTTCGTGGAGAAGTGAGACTATGGAAAAATAATTTGCATAATTTTTACACAAAAAAATAAATGCTCTGTTTCGTGGAGAAGTGAGACTATGGAAAAATAATTTGCATAATTTTTACACAAAAAAATAAATGATCTGTTTCGTGGAGAAGTGAGACTATGGAAAAATAATTTGCATAATTTTTACACAAAAAAATAAATGCTCTGTTTCGTGGAGAAGTGAGACTTTGGAAAAATAATTTGCATAATTCTTAGACCAAAAAATGAATGCTCTGTTTCGTGGAGAAGTGAGACTATGGAAAATAATTTGCATAATTTTTACACAAAAAAATAAATGCTCTGTTTCGTGGAGAAGTGAGACTATGGAAAAATAATTTGCATAATTTTTACACAAAAAAATAAATGCTCTTTTTCGTGGAGAAGTGAGATTATGGAAAAATAATTTGCATAATTTTTACACAAAAAAATAAATGCTCTGTTTCGTGGAGAAGTGAGACTATGGAAAAATAATTTGCATAATTTTTACACAAAAAAATAAATGCTCTGTTTCGTGGAGAAGTGAGACTATGGAAAAATAATTTGCATAATTTTTACACAAAAAAATAAATGCTCTGTTTCGTGGAGAAGTGAGACTATGGAAAAATAATTTGCATAATTTTTACACAAAAAAATAAATGCTCTGTTTCGTGGAGAAGTGAGACTTTGGAAAAATAATTTGCATAATTTTTACACAAAAAAATAAATGCTCTGTTTCGTGGAGAAGTGAGACTATGGAAAAATAATTTGCATAATTTTTACACAAAAAAATAAATGCTCTGTTTCGTGGAGAAGTGAGACTATGGAAAAATAATTTGCATAATTTTTACACAAAAAAATAAATGCTCTTTTTCGTGGAGAAGTGAGACTATGGAAAAATAATTTGCATAATTTTTACACAAAAAAATAAATGCTCTGTTTCGTGGAGAAGTGAGACTATGGAAAAATAATTTGCATAATTTTTACACAAAAAAATAAATGCTCTGTTTCGTGGAGAAGTGAGACTATGGAAAATAATTTGCATAATTTTTACACAAAAAAATAAATGCTCTGTTTCGTGGAGAAGTGAGACTATGGAAAAATAATTTGCATAATTTTTACACAAAAAAATAAATGCTCTGTTTCGTGGAGAAGTGAGACTATGGAACAATAATTTGCATAATTTTTACACAAAAAAATAAATGCTCTGTTTCGTGGAGAAGTGAGACTTTGGAAAAATAATTTGCATAATTCTTAGACCAAAAAATGAATGCTCTGTTTCGTGGAGAAGTGAGACTATGGAAAATAATTTGCATAATTTTTACACAAAAAAATAAATGCTCTGTTTCGTGGAGAAGTGAGACTATGGAAAAATAATTTGCATAATTTTTACACAAAAAAATAAATGCTCTGTTTCGTGGAGAAGTGAGACTTTGGAAAAATAATTTGCATAATTTTTACACAAAAAAATAAATGCTCTGTTTCGTGGAGAAGTGAGACTATGGAAAATAATTTGCATAATTTTTACACAAAAAAATATATGCTCTGTTTCGTGGAGAAGTGAGACTATGGAAAATAATTTGCATAATTTTTACACAAAAAAATAAATGCTCTGTTTCGTGGAGAAGTGAGACTATGGAAAAATAATTTGCATAATTTTTACACAAAAAAATAAATGCTCTGTTTCGTGGAGAAGTGAGACTATGGAAAAATAATTTGCATAATTTTTACACAAAAAAATAAATGCTCTGTTTCGTGGAGAAGTGAGACTATGGAAAATAATTTGCATAATTTTTACACAAAAAAATAAATGCTCTGTTTCGTGGAGAAGTGAGACTATGGAAAAATAATTTGCATAATTTTTACACAAAAAAATAAATGCTCTGTTTCGTGGAGAAGTGAGACTATGGAAAAATAATTTGCATAATTTTTACACAAAAAAATAAATGCTCTGTTTCGTGGAGAAGTGAGACTATGGAAAAATAATTTGCATAATTTTTACACAAAAAAAATAAATGCTCTGTTTCGTGGAGAAGTGAGACTATGGAAAAATAATTTGCATAATTTTTACACAAAAAAAATAAATGCTCTGTTTCGTGGAGAAGTGAGACTATGGAAAAATAATTTGCATAATTTTTACACAAAAAAAATAAATGCTCTGTTTCGTGGAGAAGTGAGACTATGGAAAATAATTTGCATAATTTTTACACAAAAAAATAAATGCTCTGTTTCGTGGAGAAGTGAGACTATGGAAAAATAATTTGCATAATTTTTACACAAAAAAATAAATGCTCTGTTTCGTGGAGAAGTGAGATATTGGAAAAATAATTTGCATAATTTTTACACAAAAAAATAAATGCTCTGTTTCGTGGAGAAGTGAGACTATGGAAAAATAATTTGCATAATTTTTACACAAAAAAAATAAATGCTCTGTTTCGTGGAGAAGTGAGACTATGGAAAAATAATTTGCATAATTTTTACACAAAAAAATAAATGCTCTGTTTCGTGGAGAAGTGAGACTTTGGAAAAATAATTTGCATAATTTTTACACAAAAAAAAAAAATGCTCTGTTTCGTGGAGAAGTGAGACTATGGAAAAATAATTTGCATAATTTTTACACAAAAAAATAAATGCTCTGTTTCGTGGAGAAGTGAGACTATGGAAAAATAATTTGCATAATTTTTACACAAAAAAATAAATGCTCTGTTTCGTGGAGAAGTGAGACTATGGAAAAATAATTTGCATAATTTTTACACAAAAAAATAAATGCTCTGTTTCGTGGAGAAGTGAGATATTGGAAAAATAATTTGCATAATTTTTACACAAAAAAATATATGCTCTGTTTCGTGGAGAAGTGAGATATTGGAAAAATAATTTGCATAATTTTTACACAAAAAAATAAATGCTCTGTTTCGTGGAGAAGTGAGACTATGGAAAATAATTTGCATAATTTTTACACAAAAAAATATATGCTCTGTTTCGTGGAGAAGTGAGACTATGGAAAAATAATTTGCATAATTTTTACACAAAAAAAATAAATGCTCTGTTTCGTGGAGAAGTGAGACTATGGAAAAATAATTTGCATAATTTTTACACAAAAAAATAAATGCTCTGTTTCGTGGAGAAGTGAGATATTGGAAAAATAATTTGCATAATTTTTACACAAAAAAATATATGCTCTGTTTCGTGGAGAAGTGAGACTATGGAAAAATAATTTGCATAATTTTTACACAAAAAAATAAATGCTCTGTTTCGTGGAGAAGTGAGACTATGGAAAAATAATTTGCATAATTCTTAGACCAAAAAATAAGTGCTCTGTTTCGTGGAGAAGTGAGACTTTGGAAAAATAATTTGCATAATTCTTAGACCAAAAAATGAATGCTCTGTTTCGTGGAGAAGTGAGACTATGGAAAAATAATTTGCATAATTTTTACACAAAAAAATAAATGCTCTGTTTCGTGGAGAAGTGAGACTATGGAAAATAATTTGCATAATTTTTACACAAAAAAATATATGCTCTGTTTCGTGGAGAAGTGAGACTATGGAAAATAATTTGCATAATTTTTACACAAAAAAATAAATGCTCTGTTTCGTGGAGAAATGAGACTATGGAAAAAAAATTGCATAATTTTTACACAAAAAAATAAATGCTCTGTTTCGTGGAGAAGTGAGACTATGAAAAATAATTTGCATAATTTTTACACAAAAAAATAAATGCTCTGTTTCGTGGAGAAGTGAGACTATGGAAAATAATTTGCATAATTTTTACACAAAAAAATAAATGCTCTGTTTCGTGGAGAAGTGAGACTATGAAAAAAAAATTGCATAATTCTTAGACCAAAAAATAAATGCTCTGTTTCGTGGAGAAGTGAGACTATGAAAAAAAAATTGCATAATTCTTAGACCAAAAAATAAATGCTC
This sequence comes from Pratylenchus scribneri, assembly GCA_030063045.1. Taxonomy (NCBI): domain Eukaryota; kingdom Metazoa; phylum Nematoda; class Chromadorea; order Rhabditida; family Pratylenchidae; genus Pratylenchus; species Pratylenchus scribneri. Next base: position 1,297,008 of record JAQSEB010000142.1, read on the forward strand.
TGTTTCGTGGAGAAGTGAGATATTGGAAAAATAATTTGCATAATTCTTAGACCAAAAAATAAATGCTCTGTTTCGTGGAGAAGTGAGACTATGAAAAAAAAATTGCATAATTCTTAGACCAAAAAATAAATGCTCTGTTTCGTGGAGAAGTGTCGCGAATGAGCGAGAAGATGTTTTGATGTTTTTTGATGATTTTATTTATATTTATTTTCCATTTTTATTTATTTTATTTTACATTTTATTTATTTTATTTTCACATTTTTTATGCTCAAAGAACACATTTGCCGTTTGAGGCGGAACCGTCGATTCATTTTCTCACAGATTATTTCCGCCGTTTGTGGCGATGAGAATGAAAGATAAGGACATTTTCAATTCCCCCATATTCATTCTCATCATTCACATAACTTTCAACCACACAATCAACTTCAACAATTTTTGTTCTTCACATTTTCATTTTATGCTTCACAATTTCCATTTATTTCAATAAATTTTTGCTCATCATTTTGGATAATTTTGGATATAATTGGAGTGCAATTCGAGGGAATTTTGTGTATTTGGGAAAGCCCACAAAACCATTGCAAAGGCCAACTCTCTCTCAAATTTGACAAGTGGCGACTCGGACCGGAACCAGTTAGTTGGCTGGAAAAAGTGGGTTTTCATTTTACTTTTTAAATTAAAGTGGGAGGATCCTTAGTTTGTTAAGGGTCAAAATTTTTTTGTTTGAAAAAATTATTATAAAATTTTAATTGGATAAAAGTCAAATTCCTTGTTTGTTAAGGAACAAATTAAAGATTTTTGGATGAGTTTGATTAACAAGGAACAGATTCGAACATGCGCCTTTCGAGCGAAAATCTTGTTAGAAAAGGGAAATTCAGCAAATCTAAATTCTCTAACATCCCAAAACCAAATTAATCGCCATCATTTTCGCGCTAAACAGCATCGCGATGAATTAATTGCGTTAGAGCAAAAAATTTTGGGGATACAATGGGATGCAAATGAATATGCTAGAAAAGCGACAATAGATCAAAGGGAACAAATTAAAAATTCGTTCGAAGAATGCTCAAATCAATCAAAAATACCTGAACATCTCAAATTTTTGTCCGAAAAAATCACTGTTTGGGGAAAATGGATTGAAATGTTAGAATACAAAATGGATAAAGAATATTTGACTTTGTTTAGAAAAATGGAATCAGAGGAAAAAGCAGCTAAACAGATGGCAGAAAGAACCAAAATCAAGCTTCGAACTTTTTCTGGTTCTAGAGAAGATTGGATTCCATTCTGGGAAATGTTTAATGCGTTAGTGCATCAAAATAATGATTTAACTCAATTAGAAAAATTTGAACTTTTAGAGAAAAGTTTTGAAGATTCAGCCCAACCTATCTTAGAATGGGTAGATAGAACAGAAGATGGCTATGATATTGTGATTGATTTTCTCTTAAAAATGTTCGAAAACGATGGGAAATGGTTTAAGACGTTAAGTCCTAATTATTTGGGTTCGACCAATATCAATTCAGAAATAAAATTCCAAAAGGTTGATAATTCCGAAATGTGCAGTTTGGTGCTAAAAACCCCCAAAATGAAATTGACGATGAATTTGTCAATCAAAATTGTTAAAAGAAAACAATTAGAAAATCAAAAATGCAGTAAAATTCCAGCTAATCTAAAATTTCAGGCAAAAGGCTATCCAAATTCTAGTTTGAATAGAAAGGATAATCCAAATCACAGCCATGCAAAAATAATTATTCAACCAAATTCGAAAAGTCTCGTTAGAGAGAAAGAAAATAGCCATGGATTAAAGGATAAAATTCGAAAATTCTTTTGGTCAAAACAAATATCCGTTAGTGGTTCCCAACCCAAATCATTAGAAGAAATTAATGACACGAAAATTGGACAGAAATTTTCCGAAAAGCCAGATCAGTTATGGCCAAAACCCTTCGATCCCGGAAAAAAGAAACACAATAAAGTCCAAATTCTTAATAAGACCGCGGAGAAAATTAATGCTTTGGGATTAAACTCAAATGGTTCGCCGAGCAATAAAATCAATAACATGGCGTTAGTTAGCCAACGAAATGTGGGAAATAATAGGACTGCATAATTTTTACACAAAAAAATAAATGCTCTGTTTCGTGGAGAAGTGAGACTATGAAAAAAAAAATTGCATAATTTTTACACAAAAAAATAAATGCTCTGTTTCGTGGAGAAGTGAGACTTTGGAAAAATAATTTGCATAATTCTTAGACCAAAAAATGAATGCTCTGTTTCGTGGAGAAGTGAGACTATGGAAAAATAATTTGCATAATTTTTACACAAAAAAATAAATGCTCTGTTTCGTGGAGAAGTGAGACTATGGAAAATAATTTGCATAATTTTTACACAAAAAAATATATGCTCTGTTTCGTGGAGAAGTGAGACTATGGAAAATAATTTGCATAATTTTTACACAAAAAAATAAATGCTCTGTTTCGTGGAGAAGTGAGACTATGAAAAATAATTTGCACAATTTTTACACAAAAAAATAAATGCTCTGTTTCGTGGAGAAGTGAGACTATGGAAAAATAATTTGCACAATTTTTACACAAAAAAATAAATGCTCTGTTTCGTGGAGAAGTGAGACTATGGAAAAATAATTTGCATAATTTTTACACAAAAAAATAAATGCTCTGTTTCGTGGAGAAGTGAGACTATGGAAAAATAATTTGCACAATTTTTACACAAAAAAATAAATGCTCTGTTTCGTGGAGAAGTGAGACTATGAAAAAAAAATTGCACAATTTTTACACAAAAAAATAAATGCTCTGTTTCGTGGAGAAGTGAGACTATGGAAAAATAATTTGCACAATTTTTACACAAAAAAATAAATGCTCTGTTTCGTGGAGAAGTGAGACTATGGAAAAATAATTTGCACAATTTTTACACAAAAAAATAAATGCTCTGTTTCGTGGAGAAGTGAGACTATGGAAAAATAATTTGCACAATTTTTACACAAAAAAATAAATGCTCTGTTTCGTGGAGAAGTGAGACTATGGAAAAATAATTTGCACAATTTTTACACAAAAAAATAAATGCTCTGTTTCGTGGAGAAGTGAGACTATGGAAAAATAATTTGCACAATTTTTACACAAAAAAATAAATGCTCTGTTTCGTGGAGAAGTGAGACTATGGAAAAATAATTTGCACAATTTTTACACAAAAAAATAAATGCTCTGTTTCGTGGAGAAGTGAGACTATGGAAAAATAATTTGCATAATTTTTACACAAAAAAATAAATGCTCTGTTTCGTGGAGAAGTGAGACTATGAAAAATAATTTGCACAATTTTTACACAAAAAAATAAATGCTCTGTTTCGTGGAGAAGTGAGACTATGGAAAAATAATTTGCACAATTTTTACACAAAAAAATAAATGCTCTGTTTCGTGGAGAAGTGAGACTATGGAAAAATAATTTGCACAATTTTTACACAAAAAAATAAATGCTCTGTTTCGTGGAGAAGTGAGACTATGGAAAAATAATTTGCATAATTTTTACACAAAAAAATAAATGCTCTGTTTCGTGGAGAAGTGAGACTATGGAAAAATAATTTGCATAATTTTTACACAAAAAAATAAATGCTCTGTTTCGTGGAGAAGTGAGACTATGGAAAAATAATTTGCATAATTTTTACACAAAAAAATAAATGCTCTGTTTCGTGGAGAAGTGAGACTATGGAAAAATAATTTGCATAATTTTTACACAAAAAAATAAATGCTCTGTTTCGTGGAGAAGTGAGACTATGGAAAAATAATTTGCATAATTTTTACACAAAAAAATAAATGCTCTGTTTCGTGGAGAAGTGAGACTATGGAAAAATAATTTGCATAATTTTTACACAAAAAAATAAATGCTCTGTTTCGTGGAGAAGTGAGACTATGGAAAAATAATTTGCACAATTTTTACACAAAAAAATAAATGCTCTGTTTCGTGGAGAAGTGAGACTATGGAAAAATAATTTGCATAATTTTTACACAAAAAAATAAATGCTCTGTTTCATGGAGAAGTGAGACTATGGAAAAATAATTTGCATAATTTTTACACAAAAAAATAAATGCTCTGTTTCGTGGAGAAGTGAGACTATGGAAAAATAATTTGCATAATTTTTACACAAAAAAATAAATGCTCTGTTTCGTGGAGAAGTGAGACTATGGAAAAATAATTTGCACAATTTTTACACAAAAAAATAAATGCTCTGTTTCGTGGAGAAGTGAGACTATGGAAAAATAATTTGCACAATTTTTACACAAAAAAATAAATGCTCTGTTTCGTGGAGAAGTGAGACTATGGAAAAATAATTTGCATAATTTTTACACAAAAAAATAAATGCTCTGTTTCGTGGAGAAGTGAGACTATGGAAAAATAATTTGCATAATTTTTACACAAAAAAATAAATGCTCTGTTTCGTGGAGAAGTGAGACTATGGAAAAATAATTTGCATAATTTTTACACAAAAAAATAAATGCTCTGTTTCGTGGAGAAGTGAGACTATGGAAAAATAATTTGCATAATTTTTACACAAAAAAATAAATGCTCTGTTTCGTGGAGAAGTGAGACTATGGAAAAATAATTTGCATAATTTTTACACAAAAAAATAAATGCTCTGTTTCGTGGAGAAGTGAGACTATGGAAAAATAATTTGCATAATTTTTACACAAAAAAATAAATGCTCTGTTTCGTGGAGAAGTGAGACTATGGAAAAATAATTTGCATAATTTTTACACAAAAAAATAAATGCTCTGTTTCGTGGAGAAGTGAGACTATGGAAAAATAATTTGCATAATTTTTACACAAAAAAATAAATGCTCTGTTTCGTGGAGAAGTGAGACTATGGAAAAATAATTTGCATAATTTTTACACAAAAAAATAAATGCTCTGTTTCGTGGAGAAGTGAGACTATGGAAAAATAATTTGCATAATTTTTACACAAAAAAATAAATGCTCTGTTTCGTGGAGAAGTGAGACTATGGAAAAATAATTTGCATAATTTTTACACAAAAAAATAAATGCTCTGTTTCGTGGAGAAGTGAGACTATGGAAAAATAATTTGCATAATTTTTACACAAAAAAATAAATGCTCTGTTTCGTGGAGAAGTGAGACTATGGAAAAATAATTTGCATAATTTTTACACAAAAAAATAAATGCTCTGTTTCGTGGAGAAGTGAGACTATGGAAAAATAATTTGCATAATTTTTACACAAAAAAATAAATGCTCTGTTTCGTGGAGAAGTGAGACTATGGAAAAATAATTTGCATAATTTTTACACAAAAAAATAAATGCTCTGTTTCGTGGAGAAGTGAGACTATGGAAAAATAATTTGCATAATTTTTACACAAAAAAATAAATGCTCTGTTTCGTGGAGAAGTGAGACTATGGAAAAATAATTTGCATAATTTTTACACAAAAAAATAAATGCTCTGTTTCGTGGAGAAGTGAGACTATGGAAAAATAATTTGCATAATTTTTACACAAAAAAATAAATGCTCTGTTTCGTGGAGAAGTGAGACTATGGAAAAATAATTTGCATAATTTTTACACAAAAAAATAAATGCTCTGTTTCGTGGAGAAGTGAGACTATGGAAAAATAATTTGCATAATTTTTACACAAAAAAATAAATGCTCTGTTTCGTGGAGAAGTGAGACTATGGAAAAATAATTTGCATAATTTTTACACAAAAAAATAAATGCTCTGTTTCGTGGAGAAGTGAGACTATGGAAAAATAATTTGCATAATTTTTACACAAAAAAATAAATGCTCTGTTTCGTGGAGAAGTGAGACTATGGAAAAATAATTTGCATAATTTTTACACAAAAAAATAAATGCTCTGTTTCGTGGAGAAGTGAGACTATGGAAAAATAATTTGCATAATTTTTACACAAAAAAATAAATGCTCTGTTTCGTGGAGAAGTGAGACTATGGAAAAATAATTTGCACAATTTTTACACAAAAAAATAAATGCTCTGTTTCGTGGAGAAGTGAGACTATGGAAAAATAATTTGCACAATTTTTACACAAAAAAATAAATGCTCTGTTTCGTGGAGAAGTGAGACTATGGAAAAATAATTTGCATAATTTTTACACAAAAAAATAAATGCTCTGTTTCGTGGAGAAGTGAGACTATGGAAAAATAATTTGCATAATTTTTACACAAAAAAATAAATGCTCTGTTTCGTGGAGAAGTGAGACTATGGAAAAATAATTTGCATAATTTTTACACAAAAAAATAAATGCTCTGTTTCGTGGAGAAGTGAGACTATGGAAAAATAATTTGCACAATTTTTACACAAAAAAATAAATGCTCTGTTTCGTGGAGAAGTGAGACTATGGAAAAATAATTTGCATAATTCTTAGACCAAAAAATAAATGCTCTGTTTCGTGGAGAAGTGAGACTATGTAAAAATAATTTGCATAATTTTTACACAAAAAAATAAATGCTCTGTTTCGTGGAGAAGTGAGACTATGGAAAAAAAATTGCATAATTTTTACACAAAAAAATAAATGCTCTGTTTCGTGGAGAAGTGAGACTATGGAAAAATAATTTGCACAATTTTTACACAAAAAAATAAATGCTCTGTTTCGTGAAGAAGTGAGACTATGGAAAAATAATTTGCACAATTTTTACACAAAAAAATAAATGCTCTGTTTCGTGGAGAAGTGAGACTATGGAAAAAAATTTGCACAATTTTTACACAAAAAAATAAATGCTCTGTTTCGTGGAGAAGTGAGACTATGGAAAAAAATTTGCACAATTTTTACACAAAAAAATAAATGCTCTGTTTCGTGGAGAAGTGAGACTATGGAAAAATAATTTGCACAATTTTTACACAAAAAAATAAATGCTCTGTTTCGTGGAGAAGTGAGACTATGGAAAAATAATTTGCACAATTTTTACACAAAAAAATAAATGCTCTGTTTCGTGGAGAAGTGAGACTATGGAAAAATAATTTGCACAATTTTTACACAAAAAAATAAATGCTCTGTTTCGTGGAGAAGTGAGACTATGGAAAAATAATTTGCACAATTTTTACACAAAAAAATAAATGCTCTGTTTCGTGGAGAAGTGAGACTATGGAAAAATAATTTGCACAATTTTTACACAAAAAAATAAATGCTCTGTTTCGTGGAGAAGTGAGACTATGGAAAAATAATTTGCATAATTTTTACACAAAAAAATAAATGCTCTGTTTCGTGAAGAAGTGAGACTATGGAAAAAAATTGCATAATTTTTACACAAAAAAATAAATGCTCTGTTTCGTGGAGAAGTGAGACTATGGAAAAAAATTTGCATAATTTTTACACAAAAAAATAAATGCTCTGTTTCGTGGAGAAGTGAGACTATGGAAAAAAATTTGCACAATTTTTACACAAAAAAATAAATGCTCTGTTTCGTGGAGAAGTGAGACTATGGAAAAATAATTTGCATAATTTTTACACAAAAAAATAAATGCTCTGTTTCGTGGAGAAGTGAGACTATGGAAAAAAATTTGCACAATTTTTACACAAAAAAATAAATGCTCTGTTTCGTGGAGAAGTGAGACTATGGAAAAAAATTTGCATAATTTTTACACAAAAAAATAAATGCTCTGTTTCGTGGAGAAGTGAGACTATGGAAAAATAATTGCATAATTCTTAGACCAAAAAATATATGCTCTGTTTCGTGGAGAAGTGAGACTATGGAAAAAAAATTGCATAATTTTTACACAAAAAAATAAATGCTCTGTTTCGTGGAGAAGTGAGACTATGGAAAAAAATTGCATAATTCTTAGACCAAAAAATAAATGCTCTGTTTCATGGAGAAGTGAGACTATGGAAAATAATTTGCATAATTCTTAGACCAAAAAATAAATGCTCTGTTTCGTGGAGAAGTGAGACTATGGAAAATAATTTGCATAATTTTTACACAAAAAAATAAATGCTCTGTTTCGTGGAGAAGTGAGACTATGGAAAAAAATTGCATAATTCTTAGACCAAAAAATAAATGCTCTGTTTCATGGAGAAGTGAGACTATGGAAAATAATTTGCATAATTTTTACACAAAAAAATATATGCTCTGTTTCGTGGAGAAGTGAGACTATGGAAAATAATTTGCATAATTTTTAGACAAAAAAATATATGCTCTTTCGTGGAGAAGTGAGACTATGGAAAATAATTTGCATAATTTTTACACAAAAAAATAAATGCTCTGTTTCGTGGAGAAGTGAGACTATGGAAAAAAAATTGCATAATTCTTAGACCAAAAAATAAATGCTCTGTTTCGTGGAGAAGTGAGACTATGGAAAAAAAATTGCATAATTCTTAGACCAAAAAATAAATGCTCTGTTTCGTGGAGAAGTGAGACTATGGAAAATAATTTGCATAATTTTTACACAAAAAAATAAATGCTCTGTTTCGTGGAGAAGTGAGACTATGGAAAAATAATTTGCATAATTTTTACACAAAAAAATAAATGCTCTGTTTCGTGGAGAAGTGAGACTATGGAAAAAAAAATTTGCATAATTTTTACACAAAAAAATAAATGCTCTGTTTCGTGGAGAAGTGAGACTATGGAAAAATAATTTGCATAATTTTTACACAAAAAAATAAATGCTCTGTTTCGTGGAGAAGTGAGACTATGGAAAAATAATTTGCATAATTTTTACACAAAAAAATAAATGCTCTGTTTCGTGGAGAAGTGAGACTATGGAAAAATAATTTGCATAATTTTTACACAAAAAAATAAATGCTCTGTTTCGTGGAGAAGTGAGACTATGGAAAAAAAAATTGCATAATTTTTACACAAAAAAATAAATGCTCTGTTTCGTGGAGAAGTGAGACTATGGAAAAATAATTTGCATAATTTTTACACAAAAAAAATAAATGCTCTGTTTCGTGGAGAAGTGAGACTATGGAAAAAATAATTTGCATAATTTTTACACAAAAAAATAAATGCTCTGTTTCGTGGAGAAGTGAGACTATGGAAAAATAATTTGCATAATTTTTACACAAAAAAATAAATGCTCTGTTTCGTGGAGAAGTGAGACTATGGAAAAATAATTTGCATAATTTTTACACAAAAAAATAAATGCTCTGTTTCGTGGATAAGTGAGATATTGGAAAAATATTTGCATAATTTTTACACAAAAAAATAAATGCTCTGTTTCGTGGAGAAGTGAGACTATGGAAAAAAAATTGCATAATTCTTAGACCAAAAAATAAATGCTCTGTTTCGTGGAGAAGTGAGACTATGGAAAAAAAAATTTGCATAATTTTTACACAAAAAAATAAATGCTCTGTTTCGTGGAGAAGTGAGACTATGAAAAATAATTTGCATAATTCTTAGACCAAAAAATAAATGCTCTGTTTCGTGGAGAAGTGAGACTATGAAAAATAATTTGCATAATTCTTAGACCAAAAAATAAATGATCTGTTTCGTGGAGAAGTGAGACTATGAAAAATAATTTGCATAATTCTTAGACCAAAAAATAAATGATCTGTTTCGTGGAGAAGTGAGACTATGAAAAAAAATTGCATAATTCTTAGACCAAAAAATATATGCTCTGTTTCGTGGAGAAGTGAGACTATGGAAAATAATTTGCATAATTTTTACACAAAAAAATATATGCTCTGTTTCGTGGAGAAGTGAGACTTTGGAAAATAATTTGCATAATTTTTACACAAAAAAATATATTCGTGGAGAAGTGAGACTATGGAAAAAAATTGCATAATTCTTAGACCAAAAAATAAATGCTCTGTTTCATGGAGAAGTGAGACTATGGAAAATAATTTGCATAATTCTTAGACCAAAAAATAAATGCTCTGTTTCGTGGAGAAGTGGGACTATGGAAAATAATTTGCATAATTTTTACACAAAAAAATAAATGCTCTGTTTCGTGGAGAAGTGAGACTATGGAAAAAAATTGCATAATTCTTAGACCAAAAAATAAATGCTCTGTTTCATGGAGAAGTGAGACTATGGAAAATAATTTGCATAATTTTTACACAAAAAAATATATGCTCTGTTTCATGGAGAAGTGAGACTATGGAAAATAATTTGCATAATTTTTACACAAAAAAATATATGCTCTGTTTCGTGGAGAAGTGAGACTATGGAAAATAATTTGCATAATTTTTACACAAAAAAATATATGCTCTGTTTCGTGGAGAAGTGAGACTATGGAAAATAATTTGCATAATTTTTACACAAAAAAATAAATGCTCTGTTTCGTGGAGAAGTGAGACTATGGAAAATAATTTGCATAATTCTTAGACCAAAAAATAAATGCTCTGTTTCGTGGAGAAGTGAGACTATGGAAAATAATTTGCATAATTTTTACACAAAAAAATAAATGATCTGTTTCGTGGAGAAGTGAGACTATGGAAAAAAAATTGCATAATTCTTAGACCAAAAAATAAATGCTCTGTTTCGTGGAGAAGTGAGACTATGGAAAATAATTTGCATAATTTTTACACAAAAAAATAAATGCTCTGTTTCGTGGAGAAGTGAGACTATGGAAAATAATTTGCATAATTTTTAGACAAAAAAATATATGCTCTTTCGTGGAGAAGTGAGACTATGGAAAATAATTTGCATAATTTTTACACAAAAAAATATATTCGTGGAGAAGTGAGACTATGGAAAATAATTTGCATAATTTTTACACAAAAAAATAAATGCTCTGTTTCGTGGAGAAGTGAGACTATGGAAAAAAATTGCATAATTCTTAGACCAAAAAATAAATGCTCTGTTTCATGGAGAAGTGAGACTATGGAAAATAATTTGCATAATTTTTACACAAAAAAATATATGCTCTGTTTCGTGGAGAAGTGAGACTATGGAAAATAATTTGCATAATTCTTAGACCAAAAAATAAATGCTCTGTTTCATGGAGAAGTGAGACTATGGAAAATAATTTGCATAATTTTTACACAAAAAAATATATGCTCTGTTTCGTGGAGAAGTGAGACTATGGAAAAAAAATTGCATAATTCTTAGACCAAAAAATAAATGCTCTGTTTCGTGGAGAAGTGAGACTATGGAAAAAAAATTGCATAATTCTTAGACCAAAAAATAAATGCTCTGTTTCGTGGAGAAGTGAGACTATGGAAAAAAAATTGCATAATTCTTAGACCAAAAAATAAATGCTCTGTTTCGTGGAGAAGTGAGACTATGGAAAATAATTTGCATAATTCTTAGACCAAAAAATAAATGCTCTGTTTCGTGGAGAAGTGAGACTATGGAAAATAATTTGCATAATTTTTACACAAAAAAATAAATGCTCTGTTTCGTGGAGAAGTGAGACTATGGAAAATAATTTGCATAATTTTTACACAAAAAAATAAATGCTCTGTTTCGTGGAGAAGTGAGACTATGGAAAAAAAATTGCATAATTCTTAGACCAAAAAATAAATGCTCTGTTTCGTGGAGAAGTGAGACTTTGGAAAAAAAATTGCATAATTCTTAGACCAAAAAATAAATGCTCTGTTTCGTGGAGAAGTGAGACTATGGAAAAAAAATTGCATAATTCTTAGACCAAAAAATATATGCTCTGTTTCGTGGAGAAGTGAGACTATGGAAAAAAAATTGCATAATTCTTAGACCAAAAAATAAATGCTCTGTTTCGTGGAGAAGTGAGACTATGAAAAATAATTTGCATAATTTTTACACAAAAAAATATATGCTCTGTTTCGTGGAGAAGTGAGACTATGGAAAAAAAATTGCATAATTCTTAGACCAAAAAATATATGCTCTGTTTCGTGGAGAAGTGAGACTATGGAAAAAAAATTGCATAATTTTTACACAAAAAAATAAATGCTCTGTTTCGTGGAGAAGTGAGACTATGGAAAAAAATTGCATAATTCTTAGACCAAAAAATAAATGCTCTGTTTCATGGAGAAGTGAGACTATGGAAAAAAAATTGCATAATTCTTAGACCAAAAAATAAATGCTCTGTTTCGTGGAGAAGTGAGACTATGGAAAAAAATTGCATAATTCTTAGATCAAAAAATAAATGCTCTGTTTCGTGGAGAAGTGAGACTATGGAAAAAAATTGCATAATTCTTAGACCAAAAAATAAATGCTCTGTTTCATGGAGAAGTGAGACTATGGAAAATAATTTGCATAATTTTTACACAAAAAAATAAATGCTCTGTTTCGTGGAGAAGTGAGACTATGGAAAAAAATTGCATAATTCTTAGACCAAAAAATAAATGCTCTGTTTCGTGGAGAAGTGAGACTATGAAAAAAAAAATTGCATAATTTTTACACAAAAAAATAAATGCTCTGTTTCGTGGAGAAGTGAGACTTTGGAAAAATAATTTGCATAATTCTTAGACCAAAAAATGAATGCTCTGTTTCGTGGAGAAGTGAGACTATGGAAAAATAATTTGCATAATTTTTACACAAAAAAATAAATGCTCTGTTTCGTGGAGAAGTGAGACTATGGAAAATAATTTGCATAATTTTTACACAAAAAAATATATGCTCTGTTTCGTGGAGAAGTGAGACTATGGAAAATAATTTGCATAATTTTTACACAAAAAAATAAATGCTCTGTTTCGTGGAGAAGTGAGACTATGAAAAATAATTTGCACAATTTTTACACAAAAAAATAAATGCTCTGTTTCGTGGAGAAGTGAGACTATGGAAAAATAATTTGCACAATTTTTACACAAAAAAATAAATGCTCTGTTTCGTGGAGAAGTGAGACTATGGAAAAATAATTTGCATAATTTTTACACAAAAAAATAAATGCTCTGTTTCGTGGAGAAGTGAGACTATGGAAAAATAATTTGCACAATTTTTACACAAAAAAATAAATGCTCTGTTTCGTGGAGAAGTGAGACTATGAAAAAAAAATTGCACAATTTTTACACAAAAAAATAAATGCTCTGTTTCGTGGAGAAGTGAGACTATGGAAAAATAATTTGCACAATTTTTACACAAAAAAATAAATGCTCTGTTTCGTGGAGAAGTGAGACTATGGAAAAATAATTTGCACAATTTTTACACAAAAAAATAAATGCTCTGTTTCGTGGAGAAGTGAGACTATGGAAAAATAATTTGCACAATTTTTACACAAAAAAATAAATGCTCTGTTTCGTGGAGAAGTGAGACTATGGAAAAATAATTTGCACAATTTTTACACAAAAAAATAAATGCTCTGTTTCGTGGAGAAGTGAGACTATGGAAAAATAATTTGCACAATTTTTACACAAAAAAATAAATGCTCTGTTTCGTGGAGAAGTGAGACTATGGAAAAATAATTTGCACAATTTTTACACAAAAAAATAAATGCTCTGTTTCGTGGAGAAGTGAGACTATGGAAAAATAATTTGCATAATTTTTACACAAAAAAATAAATGCTCTGTTTCGTGGAGAAGTGAGACTATGAAAAATAATTTGCACAATTTTTACACAAAAAAATAAATGCTCTGTTTCGTGGAGAAGTGAGACTATGGAAAAATAATTTGCACAATTTTTACACAAAAAAATAAATGCTCTGTTTCGTGGAGAAGTGAGACTATGGAAAAATAATTTGCACAATTTTTACACAAAAAAATAAATGCTCTGTTTCGTGGAGAAGTGAGACTATGGAAAAATAATTTGCATAATTTTTACACAAAAAAATAAATGCTCTGTTTCGTGGAGAAGTGAGACTATGGAAAAATAATTTGCATAATTTTTACACAAAAAAATAAATGCTCTGTTTCGTGGAGAAGTGAGACTATGGAAAAATAATTTGCATAATTTTTACACAAAAAAATAAATGCTCTGTTTCGTGGAGAAGTGAGACTATGGAAAAATAATTTGCATAATTTTTACACAAAAAAATAAATGCTCTGTTTCGTGGAGAAGTGAGACTATGGAAAAATAATTTGCATAATTTTTACACAAAAAAATAAATGCTCTGTTTCGTGGAGAAGTGAGACTATGGAAAAATAATTTGCACAATTTTTACACAAAAAAATAAATGCTCTGTTTCGTGGAGAAGTGAGACTATGGAAAAATAATTTGCATAATTTTTACACAAAAAAATAAATGCTCTGTTTCGTGGAGAAGTGAGACTATGGAAAAATAATTTGCATAATTTTTACACAAAAAAATAAATGCTCTGTTTCGTGGAGAAGTGAGACTATGGAAAAATAATTTGCATAATTTTTACACAAAAAAATAAATGCTCTGTTTCGTGGAGAAGTGAGACTATGGAAAAATAATTTGCACAATTTTTACACAAAAAAATAAATGCTCTGTTTCGTGGAGAAGTGAGACTATGGAAAAATAATTTGCACAATTTTTACACAAAAAAATAAATGCTCTGTTTCGTGGAGAAGTGAGACTATGGAAAAATAATTTGCATAATTTTTACACAAAAAAATAAATGCTCTGTTTCGTGGAGAAGTGAGACTATGGAAAAATAATTTGCATAATTTTTACACAAAAAAATAAATGCTCTGTTTCGTGGAGAAGTGAGACTATGGAAAAATAATTTGCATAATTTTTACACAAAAAAATAAATGCTCTGTTTCGTGGAGAAGTGAGACTATGGAAAAATAATTTGCATAATTTTTACACAAAAAAATAAATGCTCTGTTTCGTGGAGAAGTGAGACTATGGAAAAATAATTTGCATAATTTTTACACAAAAAAATAAATGCTCTGTTTCGTGGAGAAGTGAGACTATGGAAAAATAATTTGCATAATTTTTACACAAAAAAATAAATGCTCTGTTTCGTGGAGAAGTGAGACTATGGAAAAATAATTTGCATAATTTTTACACAAAAAAATAAATGCTCTGTTTCGTGGAGAAGTGAGACTATGGAAAAATAATTTGCATAATTTTTACACAAAAAAAATAAATGCTCTGTTTCGTGGAGAAGTGAGACTATGGAAAAATAATTTGCATAATTTTTACACAAAAAAATAAATGCTCTGTTTCGTGGAGAAGTGAGACTATGGAAAAATAATTTGCATAATTTTTACACAAAAAAATAAATGCTCTGTTTCGTGGAGAAGTGAGACTATGGAAAAATAATTTGCATAATTTTTACACAAAAAAATAAATGCTCTGTTTCGTGGAGAAGTGAGACTATGGAAAAATAATTTGCATAATTTTTACACAAAAAAATAAATGCTCTGTTTCGTGGAGAAGTGAGACTATGGAAAAATAATTTGCATAATTTTTACACAAAAAAATAAATGCTCTGTTTCGTGGAGAAGTGAGACTATGGAAAAATAATTTGCATAATTTTTACACAAAAAAATAAATGCTCTGTTTCGTGGAGAAGTGAGACTATGGAAAAATAATTTGCATAATTTTTACACAAAAAAATAAATGCTCTGTTTCGTGGAGAAGTGAGACTATGGAAAAATAATTTGCATAATTTTTACACAAAAAAATAAATGCTCTGTTTCGTGGAGAAGTGAGACTATGGAAAAATAATTTGCATAATTTTTACACAAAAAAATAAATGCTCTGTTTCGTGGAGAAGTGAGACTATGGAAAAATAATTTGCATAATTTTTACACAAAAAAATAAATGCTCTGTTTCGTGGAGAAGTGAGACTATGGAAAAATAATTTGCATAATTTTTACACAAAAAAATAAATGCTCTGTTTCGTGGAGAAGTGAGACTATGGAAAAATAATTTGCATAATTTTTACACAAAAAAATAAATGCTCTGTTTCGTGGAGAAGTGAGACTATGGAAAAATAATTTGCATAATTTTTACACAAAAAAATAAATGCTCTGTTTCGTGGAGAAGTGAGACTATGGAAAAATAATTTGCATAATTTTTACACAAAAAAATAAATGCTCTGTTTCGTGGAGAAGTGAGACTATGGAAAAATAATTTGCATAATTTTTACACAAAAAAATAAATGCTCTGTTTCGTGGAGAAGTGAGACTATGGAAAAATAATTTGCACAATTTTTACACAAAAAAATAAATGCTCTGTTTCGTGGAGAAGTGAGACTATGGAAAAATAATTTGCACAATTTTTACACAAAAAAATAAATGCTCTGTTTCGTGGAGAAGTGAGACTATGGAAAAATAATTTGCATAATTTTTACACAAAAAAATAAATGCTCTGTTTCGTGGAGAAGTGAGACTATGGAAAAATAATTTGCATAATTTTTACACAAAAAAATAAATGCTCTGTTTCGTGGAGAAGTGAGACTATGGAAAAATAATTTGCATAATTTTTACACAAAAAAATAAATGCTCTGTTTCGTGGAGAAGTGAGACTATGGAAAAATAATTTGCACAATTTTTACACAAAAAAATAAATGCTCTGTTTCGTGGAGAAGTGAGACTATGGAAAAATAATTTGCATAATTCTTAGACCAAAAAATAAATGCTCTGTTTCGTGGAGAAGTGAGACTATGTAAAAATAATTTGCATAATTTTTACACAAAAAAATAAATGCTCTGTTTCGTGGAGAAGTGAGACTATGGAAAAAAAATTGCATAATTTTTACACAAAAAAATAAATGCTCTGTTTCGTGGAGAAGTGAGACTATGGAAAAATAATTTGCAATTTTTACACAAAAAAATAAATGCTCTGTTTCGTGAAGAAGTGAGACTATGGAAAAATAATTTGCACAATTTTTACACAAAAAAATAAATGCTCTGTTTCGTGGAGAAGTGAGACTATGGAAAAAAATTTGCACAATTTTTACACAAAAAAATAAATGCTCTGTTTCGTGGAGAAGTGAGACTATGGAAAAAAATTTGCACAATTTTTACACAAAAAAATAAATGCTCTGTTTCGTGGAGAAGTGAGACTATGGAAAAATAATTTGCACAATTTTTACACGAAAAAATAAATGCTCTGTTTCGTGGAGAAGTGAGACTATGGAAAAATAATTTGCACAATTTTTACACAAAAAAATAAATGCTCTGTTTCGTGGAGAAGTGAGACTATGGAAAAATAATTTGCACAATTTTTACACAAAAAAATAAATGCTCTGTTTCGTGGAGAAGTGAGACTATGGAAAAATAATTTGCACAATTTTTACACAAAAAAATAAATGCTCTGTTTCGTGGAGAAGTGAGACTATGGAAAAATAATTTGCATAATTTTTACACAAAAAAATAAATGCTCTGTTTCGTGGAGAAGTGAGACTATGGAAAAATAATTTGCATAATTTTTACACAAAAAAATAAATGCTCTGTTTCGTGAAGAAGTGAGACTATGGAAAAAATTGCATAATTTTTACACAAAAAAATAAATGCTCTGTTTCGTGGAGAAGTGAGACTATGGAAAAAAATTTGCATAATTTTTACACAAAAAAATAAATGCTCTGTTTCGTGGAGAAGTGAGACTATGGAAAAAAAAATTGCATAATTTTTACACAAAAAAATAAATGCTCTGTTTCGTGGAGAAGTGAGACTATGGAAAAATAATTTGCATAATTTTTACACAAAAAAATAAATGCTCTGTTTCGTGGAGAAGTGAGACTATGGAAAAAAATTTGCACAATTTTTACACAAAAAAATAAATGCTCTGTTTCGTGGAGAAGTGAGACTATGGAAAAAAATTTGCATAATTTTTACACAAAAAAATAAATGCTCTGTTTCGTGGAGAAGTGAGACTATGGAAAAATAATTGCATAATTCTTAGACCAAAAAATATATGCTCTGTTTCGTGGAGAAGTGAGACTATGGAAAAAAAATTGCATAATTTTTACACAAAAAAATAAATGCTCTGTTTCGTGGAGAAGTGAGACTATGGAAAAAAATTTGCACAATTTTTACACAAAAAAATAAATGCTCTGTTTCGTGGAGAAGTGAGACTATGGAAAATAATTTGCATAATTTTTACACAAAAAAATAAATGCTCTGTTTCGTGGAGAAGTGAGACTATGGAAAAATAATTGCATAATTCTTAGACCAAAAAATATATGCTCTGTTTCGTGGAGAAGTGAGACTATGGAAAAAAATTGCATAATTCTTAGACCAAAAAATAAATGCTCTGTTTCATGGAGAAGTGAGACTATGGAAAATAATTTGCATAATTTTTACACAAAAAAATATATGCTCTGTTTCGTGGAGAAGTGAGACTATGGAAAATAATTTGCATAATTTTTAGACAAAAAAATATATGCTCTTTCGTGGAGAAGTGAGACTATGGAAAATAATTTGCATAATTTTTACACAAAAAAATAAATGCTCTGTTTCGTGGAGAAGTGAGACTATGGAAAAAAAATTGCATAATTCTTAGACCAAAAAATAAATGCTCTGTTTCGTGGAGAAGTGAGACTATGGAAAAAAAATTGCATAATTCTTAGACCAAAAAATAAATGCTCTGTTTCGTGGAGAAGTGAGACTATGGAAAATAATTTGCATAATTTTTACACAAAAAAATAAATGCTCTGTTTCGTGGAGAAGTGAGACTATGGAAAAATAATTTGCATAATTTTTACACAAAAAAATAAATGCTCTGTTTCGTGGAGAAGTGAGACTATGGAAAAAAAAATTTGCATAATTTTTACACAAAAAAATAAATGCTCTGTTTCGTGGAGAAGTGAGACTATGGAAAAATAATTTGCATAATTTTTACACAAAAAAATAAATGCTCTGTTTCGTGGAGAAGTGAGACTATGGAAAAATAATTTGCATAATTTTTACACAAAAAAATAAATGCTCTGTTTCGTGGAGAAGTGAGACTATGGAAAAATAATTTGCATAATTTTTACACAAAAAAATAAATGCTCTGTTTCGTGGAGAAGTGAGACTATGGAAAAATAATTTGCATAATTTTTACACAAAAAAATAAATGCTCTGTTTCGTGGATAAGTGAGATATTGGAAAAATATTTGCATAATTTTTACACAAAAAAATAAATGCTCTGTTTCGTGGAGAAGTGAGACTATGGAAAAAAAATTGCATAATTCTTAGACCAAAAAATAAATGCTCTGTTTCGTGTAGAAGTGAGACTATGGAAAAAAAAATTTGCATAATTTTTACACAAAAAAATAAATGCTCTGTTTCGTGGAGAAGTGAGACTATGGAAAAAAATTTGCATAATTTTTACACAAAAAAATAAATGCTCTGTTTCGTGGAGAAGTGAGACTATGGAAAAAAATTTGCCTAATTTTTACACAAAAAAATAAATGCTCTGTTTCGTGGAGAAGTGAGACTATGGAAAAAAAAATTGCATAATTTTTACACAAAAAAATAAATGCTCTGTTTCGTGGAGAAGTGAGACTATGGAAAAAAAATTGCATAATTTTTACACAAAAAAATAAATGCTCTGTTTCGTGGAGAAGTGAGACTATGGAAAAAAAAATTGCATAATTTTTACACAAAAAAATAAATGCTCTGTTTCGTGGAGAAGTGAGACTATGGAAAAAAATTTGCATAATTTTTACACAAAAAAATAAATGCTCTGTTTCGTGGAGAAGTGAGACTATGGAAAAATAATTTGCATAATTTTTACACAAAAAAATAAATGCTCTGTTTCGTGGAGAAGTGAGACTATGGAAAAAAAAATTGCATAATTTTTACACAAAAAAATAAATGCTCTGTTTCGTGGAGAAGTGAGACTATGGAAAAAAAAATTGCATAATTTTTACACAAAAAAATAAATGCTCTGTTTCGTGGAGAAGTGAGACTATGAAAAATAATTTGCATAATTCTTAGACCAAAAAATAAATGCTCTGTTTCGTGGAGAAGTGAGACTATGAAAAATAATTTGCATAATTCTTAGACCAAAAAATAAATGATCTGTTTCGTGGAGAAGTGAGACTATGAAAAATAATTTGCATAATTCTTAGACCAAAAAATAAATGATCTGTTTCGTGGAGAAGTGAGACTATGAAAAAAAATTGCATAATTCTTAGACCAAAAAATATATGCTCTGTTTCGTGGAGAAGTGAGACTATGGAAAATAATTTGCATAATTTTTACACAAAAAAATATATGCTCTGTTTCGTGGAGAAGTGAGACTATGGAAAATAATTTGCATAATTTTTACACAAAAAAATATATTCGTGGAGAAGTGAGACTATGGAAAAAAAATTGCATAATTTTTACACAAAAAAATATATGCTCTGTTTCGTGGAGAAGTGAGACTATGGAAAAAAAATTGCATAATTTTTACACAAAAAAATATATGCTCTGTTTCGTGGAGAAGTGAGACTATGGAAAAAAAATTGCATAATTCTTAGACCAAAAAATATATGCTCTGTTTCGTGGAGAAGTGAGACTATGGAAAAAAAATTGCATAATTTTTACACAAAAAAATATATGCTCTGTTTCGTGGAGAAGTGAGACTATGAAAAATAATTTGCATAATTTTTACACAAAAAAATATATGCTCTGTTTCGTGGAGAAGTGAGACTATGGAAAAAAAATTGCATAATTCTTAGACCAAAAAATATATGCTCTGTTTCGTGGAGAAGTGAGACTATGGAAAAAAAATTGCATAATTTTTACACAAAAAAATATATGCTCTGTTTCGTGGAGAAGTGAGACTATGAAAAATAATTTGCATAATTCTTAGACCAAAAAATATATGCTCTGTTTCGTGGAGAAGTGAGACTATGGAAAAAAAATTGCATAATTCTTAGACCAAAAAATATATGCTCTGTTTCGTGGAGAAGTGAGACTATGAAAAATAATTTGCATAATTTTTACACAAAAAAATATATGCTCTGTTTCGTGGTGAAGTGAGACTATGGAAAAAAAATTGCATAATTCTTAGACCAAAAAATATATGCTCTGTTTCGTGGAGAAGTGAGACTATGGAAAAAAAATTGCATAATTTTTACACAAAAAAATAAATGCTCTGTTTCGTGGAGAAGTGAGACTATGGAAAAAAATTGCATAATTCTTAGACCAAAAAATAAATGCTCTGTTTCATGGAGAAGTGAGACTATGGAAAATAATTTGCATAATTCTTAGACCAAAAAATAAATGCTCTGTTTCGTGGAGAAGTGGGACTATGGAAAATAATTTGCATAATTTTTACACAAAAAAATAAATGCTCTGTTTCGTGGAGAAGTGAGACTATGGAAAAAAATTGCATAATTCTTAGACCAAAAAATAAATGCTCTGTTTCATGGAGAAGTGAGACTATGGAAAATAATTTGCATAATTTTTACACAAAAAAATATATGCTCTGTTTCATGGAGAAGTGAGACTATGGAAAATAATTTGCATAATTTTTACACAAAAAAATATATGCTCTGTTTCGTGGAGAAGTGAGACTATGGAAAATAATTTGCATAATTTTTACACAAAAAAATATATGCTCTGTTTCGTGGAGAAGTGAGACTATGGAAAAAAAATTGCATAATTTTTACACAAAAAAAATATATGCTCTGTTTCGTGGAGAAGTGAGACTATGAAAAATAATTTGCATAATTCTTAGACCAAAAAATATATGCTCTGTTTCGTGGAGAAGTGAGACTATGAAAAATAATTTGCATAATTCTTAGACCAAAAAATAAATGATCTGTTTCGTGGAGAAGTGAGACTATGGAAAAAAAATTGCATAATTCTTAGACCAAAAAATAAATGCTCTGTTTCGTGGAGAAGTGAGACTATGGAAAAAAAATTGCATAATTCTTAGACCAAAAAATATATGCTCTGTTTCGTGGAGAAGTGAGACTATGGAAAATAATTTGCATAATTTTTACACAAAAAAATATATGCTCTGTTTCGTGGAGAAGTGAGACTATGGAAAATAATTTGCATAATTTTTACACAAAAAAATATATTCGTGGAGAAGTGAGACTATGGAAAATAATTTGCATAATTTTTACACAAAAAAATAAATGCTCTGTTTCGTGGAGAAGTGAGACTATGGAAAAAAATTGCATAATTCTTAGACCAAAAAATAAATGCTCTGTTTCATGGAGAAGTGAGACTATGGAAAATAATTTGCATAATTTTTACACAAAAAAATATATGCTCTGTTTCGTGGAGAAGTGAGACTATGGAAAATAATTTGCATAATTTTTAGACAAAAAAATATATGCTCTTTCGTGGAGAAGTGAGACTATGGAAAATAATTTGCATAATTTTTACACAAAAAAATAAATGCTCTGTTTCGTGGAGAAGTGAGACTATGGAAAAAAAATTGCATAATTCTTAGACCAAAAAATAAATGCTCTGTTTCGTGGAGAAGTGAGACTATGGAAAAAAAATTGCATAATTCTTAGACCAAAAAATAAATGCTCTGTTTCGTGGAGAAGTGAGACTATGGAAAATAATTTGCATAATTTTTACACAAAAAAATAAATGCTCTGTTTCGTGGAGAAGTGAGACTATGGAAAATAATTTGCATAATTCTTAGACCAAAAAATAAATGCTCTGTTTCGTGGAGAAGTGAGACTATGGAAAATAATTTGCATAATTTTTACACAAAAAAATAAATGCTCTGTTTCGTGGAGAAGTGAGACTATGGAAAATAATTTGCATAATTTTTACACAAAAAAATAAATGCTCTGTTTCGTGGAGAAGTGAGACTATGGAAAAAAAATTGCATAATTCTTAGACCAAAAAATAAATGCTCTGTTTCGTGGAGAAGTGAGACTTTGGAAAAAAAATTGCATAATTCTTAGACCAAAAAATAAATGCTCTGTTTCGTGGAGAAGTGAGACTATGGAAAAAAAATTGCATAATTCTTAGACCAAAAAATATATGCTCTGTTTCGTGGAGAAGTGAGACTATGGAAAAAAAATTGCATAATTCTTAGACCAAAAAATAAATGCTCTGTTTCGTGGAGAAGTGAGACTATGAAAAATAATTTGCATAATTTTTACACAAAAAAATATATGCTCTGTTTCGTGGAGAAGTGAGACTATGGAAAAAAAATTGCATAATTCTTAGACCAAAAAATATATGCTCTGTTTCGTGGAGAAGTGAGACTATGGAAAAAAAATTGCATAATTTTTACACAAAAAAATAAATGCTCTGTTTCGTGGAGAAGTGAGACTATGGAAAAAAATTGCATAATTCTTAGACCAAAAAATAAATGCTCTGTTTCATGGAGAAGTGAGACTATGGAAAAAAAATTGCATAATTCTTAGACCAAAAAATAAATGCTCTGTTTCGTGGAGAAGTGAGACTATGGAAAAAAATTGCATAATTCTTAGACCAAAAAATAAATGCTCTGTTTCGTGGAGAAGTGAGACTATGGAAAAAAATTGCATAATTCTTAGACCAAAAAATAAATGCTCTGTTTCATGGAGAAGTGAGACTATGGAAAATAATTTGCATAATTTTTACACAAAAAAATAAATGCTCTGTTTCGTGGAGAAGTGAGACTATGGAAAAAAATTGCATAATTCTTAGACCAAAAAATAAATGCTCTGTTTCGTGGAGAAGTGAGACTATGGAAAATAATTTGCATAATTTTTACACAAAAAAATAAATGCTCTGTTTCGTGGAGAAGTGAGACTATGGAAAAAAATTGCATAATTCTTAGACCAAAAAATAAATGCTCTGTTTCATGGAGAAGTGAGACTATGGAAAATAATTTGCATAATTTTTACACAAAAAAATATATGCTCTGTTTCGTGGAGAAGTGAGACTATGGAAAATAATTTGCATAATTTTTAGACAAAAAAATATATGCTCTTTCGTGGAGAAGTGAGACTATGGAAAATAATTTGCATAATTTTTACACAAAAAAATAAATGCTCTGTTTCGTGGAGAAGTGAGACTATGGAAAAAAAATTGCATAATTCTTAGACCAAAAAATAAATGCTCTGTTTCATGGAGAAGTGAGACTATGGAAAATAATTTGCATAATTTTTACACAAAAAAATATATGCTCTGTTTCGTGGAGAAGTGAGACTATGGAAAATAATTTGCATAATTTTTAGACAAAAAAATATATGCTCTTTCGTGGAGAAGTGAGACTAGATTATATACATACATAAAATGAAAATATTAAAATTTTCAAAATTTTAATTTTTAAATAATTTATTCTTGATTATTATTGATCCCGTTTATTTTGATTTGTTATTCCTCTGTTTCATCAATAAATTCATTAATCATTTTCATTATGTCATATGGCCCCATTCTCTCTCGTAACTGTCAATTGCCTCGGCGCATTCTTTCTGAAAAAAATTGATTATCAAGAGTAGAAAAGATTACGGATAGTATTTAATTTATCTAATAAATTATTAAAAATGCCGAATAGAGTATTGAAAATGCCGAATAAAGTAATAATAGATTACCATTGGATAGAGCTCTTCAAGACGCGTCGAATGGGATATAAATTGTCATGTTTAATTGATTTTGAATCAAACCCCCATAAAACGGTTTAAGTGGTTTAAAAGAAAACCCTTAATTTTTGATCAAACCATGACAAAATTTATACCAATGCACGCGTCTTGACGAGATCTATCGAATGGGTAATTTTCAATGTTTTTTTTGCGAAATCAAATACCATCCTAAATTAATTGGATCCAAAGTATTATTTTAAATATTAAAATTTTTAAATATACCAAATTCTCTGCCGGTTCCCAAGTTGCATCTGCTCTCGTATAGCCTTTCCAAAAAACCCGATATTCCAGTTTCCCTTCGCCGTTTTGCTTCCTTCCGAAAATATAGTCGACCTGCAAAAAATTATCTTAAAAAATAAAATTATCCAAATTTTCAATTTACTTCAAATTTCTCCCCCTCCTTTTTCCTCTTTTGATTCTTCCTTTGCATTTTTTCCTGCTGCCCAATTTGATTTTCATTCTCCTTTTGGTCATCTTGGACTTGTTTCACTTTTGGCTGTTGCTGCTGAATTCTTTCGCTTTTCCTTTCTGCAGGCCTTTGAATGCGTGGGGCCAAAATTTTGCGGCTAAATTTTTAATAATTTTTATTTTTGAAGTTAAATTTTTTTTCATATTTGAAAACCCACCTTTTGCTTTTTAGATTTTTCTGCAAACTTTTTAAATTGGCCATTTGTTTGTATTTGACCATTTTCTTGGTGTCATAATAGAATTTGACACATTCTTGGACAGTTTTTGTTTGAACCGATTTGGCGATGGTGCCAAAATTTTTCTTTAAAAAATTAAATTTTTTAAAGAATAAATTCCCAATTTTTTACTCCATGAATTTTGATTCCATTTTCAAATAATTCTCTTTCTTCGGTTGACCATGAATCACTGATTGTGACCATTCGATTTTCTTGCCGGTCATTTTCGATGGTTTGCTTTTGGATGCTATAAATTAATTTATTAATTTTAAGTTAAAAGTTAGCCATGGCAAAATGTTCGGTACTTTTCCGTTATCTGTGGGCAGATTTTGAAAAGAAGGAAGGGTCTCCCCTTAAGGTGATTAGGGTTAGGGTTAGGGATATGTGAAATGATAACCTATCCCCTAAGGACCCCAACCCTATACCGGATGACCCATGGGGATCACTGGGGGATCACCGGTACCTCCCCCTAGTTGACCTAAAAAAATCTGCCCACAGATAACGGAAAAGTACCAAATGTTCCAAACAAAATTTTTTTAGTTTTTTATGATAAATTTAATTAAAATGATCCCGATTTTGCAAAGTTTAGCCTCAAAAATTCATTTTTTATAATTATAAAATTGTTTATTAAGAATACCTGGTATCCTCAATGTCAATTTGAATGCCGGAATCACCAGAACTGCAAAAATTTTGTGGGAAATTAAAATCTTATATGAATATTTATTGTTTAATAATTAATACTATGAGCGAGAAGATGTTCGCCCTTGAACAACTTCTTTTGTCGAAGATTTGTGCGCCTTATTCAATGCCAACTCAATGTTGAATTTCGCCATGGCCAAAATGTGCGCAGAATATTTCAATCCATCCACAAAAATATGATGGTCATTTTCCAGAGGACTGAATTAGAAAATTTAATTAAATTTTATTATTGGAAAAAAGCAGAAGTAGTGATAAATAAGGGAAATATTTAAAATAGCGAAAAAAACATTGCAAATTGCGAAAAGTGTATTGAAAATTGCGAAAAGTTTATAACGGTTTAGTGGTTTGCCCAAAATTTACTAACCATATACCATTGGATAGAGCCGTCAAGATGCATCGATTGGTATATAATTTGTCATGGTTTGGTTTTGAACCAAAACCCATAAAAATGGTTTAAATGGTTTAAAACCCTTAATTGTTGATCAAACCACGACAAAATATACCAATCGATGCGTCTTGACGAGATCTATCGATTGGTTATAGCGTTTGAGTGTCTTGGACAAACCGTTATAAACTTTTCGCAATTTTCAATACTCTTTTCACAATTTTCTATGTTTTTTTCGCAAAATTAAAATACCATCCGATATATTATGCTAAATATTTTATCATCGATAGAACTCGAGAGGTGGTTTTTAAGTTAAAATTATATTTAATTCAACTTAATGTTGGAATTTATTACTCAAGTCTCAATTGACATGTAAACTAAATGTTTGATTGTCAACCATGATAACTCGTGGTTGTACCATAATTAAAATATGGGTCTAACATTGTATAATCTATTTTCGATTGAGACAAATGTCTCTGTTTGGAAGCAGTAGCACTAGCGGATTGGAGATCTCTGGTTTATTTTATTCCAAGAATAAAACATGATGCCCTTAGTTAGCTCGATGAATTTAAGTATAAAACTATTTAATAAGTTGTGCGAGATGTAGGGCAACTTTTTGTTAACTACGAGAAGTTGCAATGCAACATATTTTTTGGAAAATTATACTTATTAATTTAAGCCTAAAACATTCTAGCCTTAAACAGGCTTAGGCTCGATCGCCCCGAGTTTATTATTGTCTACTGAATAAGATAGATGAAAGGAATATTTTGCTTTTATTAAAGCAATTTTGAACTAATATTTTTAAAATTTGTTTTTTAAACCTTATGTTCGGCTTTATTGCTGCAACCATTTCCATGACCTAAAATGTTTATTTTAAGATAGTTACTTCAGGTTTATTACCTCGTCCATTTGTGTCATTTTTAATTCCCTTTCAGCAGATTGTTCCATGATTGAATTAAAATTTGCAATATTTTAATCTTTAACTTTTTAGAAGTTGTTATTAATGTAGTTCGTAGTGAATAAGCCGGCTTATCAATTTTTTTATTAATGTCTTTTAAATAGTTTATTTTGGTTTGTCAATTTCAAATGGTTTCGAAATAGAATATAAAGAGCTGCAGAAATAAATTCTGTCTTCATAATTGACAGATTCTTTTAGATAAGCAATTAAGGAGTATATTCAATGTTGCTTGAGATTAAAAAAATTTTGCACTATCGCTCCTATCTTTCATAGGAAACATTCGGGATAAATTATCTGTTCTCCCCTGCTTTACAAAATTATTTTAGGCCGACTTCAAGCCACACAAAACGCTGCATTCAGAATGGCGACGGAATGTACCAGAATATGACTCATCCATCCCTCATCTACACCATGAAGCATAGACATAAGTCGAGTCAAATTTAATTCTATTCTATGCTCACCGACCAATACTATATAAATACCCTTAACCATGAGTCCTACCGTCAAAATTATGATTTAACGACATTTGATTGCCCGCGACCTATGAAGAAAACTTATCACTTAACTGAGGGAAAAATCATGCTTGCTCTAAATCCCTAAACCTAAGTCCCTCCAACCGTCAAATACAAACAGCAATTACCATAACAATTCACTCTACCATTAACAACTTCGACACTCGGCCTCCCCACAGAATCTCCGAATCGTAGAAACTATTTCTCCACCACATCACTACTTTATCCAAACTCAATTCGTGTAACTGCAACGCTTTAAATTCTTACAGAAACCTCCTTTATCCCCTTATTATTATATCTCTCCAGATAGCAATGGAATTCTTGAATCCTGAAAACCCAAATCACCTCTTCTGCCCTCCTCACCCAACTACTATAAACCCGTTGATCTTTGGCTACTTCACGATATTTAGTAGAACAAATCCAACTAATGAAAGGTGGCGAAAACAACAATAACCATATTATTTTATTGAGAAGTGATATGGGTTCTTCCAATGGCCAATGAGGTAAAGAGGAAAAAGGACGCCATCATCACATTGACTATCTTTGAAAGGAAAGGAAACTTGGGGGTGTTCATCCACAACCGAACAATTTGCTGCCAAAGTGACAGGTAAATATTGATTATTGTGTCATATAAATGATGATACAATTTAGGTCTAGTAGTGGAGAGCGGGCAAAGTCAAACGATTGCTGCCTTAGACAATGGAAATGGCAGAGTGTATAAGGAGGGAAAATGGTGAAAATAGCGACGAAGTTAAATGGAATGAATCTATTTTATTGAGCATAAATTGTAAAATCTTATTGTTGTATTACGGAATAAAAAAAATGAAGTTGAAACTTGAAATTTTGATGTGTAAGCCATCTTATTGAGTGGTGCTGTCGATGTGAATAGGAAAGAAACCCGAGGAAAACTTTTTAGTGGGACATTTTCCCAAATGCGCCATTTCCCCACAGATCTTCACTATGCTTAGATTCCCATCCATGCCCTCCCCTACTCTGACAATTGAGGAGAATTGTTTTTTTTTGGGGGAGGGGGGGTAGTAGGTGTAGCGCTATTTGAAAAATCATGTCCCCATCGAGGAAAAGTGGAAGGAGGAAGATGCATATGCGACTGAATTAATAAATATATTTAATGACCTTTGCTTTCCTTTTTATTGTAAGGAATATTTACCCGCCCATAGATATAGTTGCATCCAAATGTCCAATGCTCATTGGTTAAACTGATCTTAAAGAGAGAGAATGTATAAAATTTTCCATTCATTTCCCTAGAGAAATCAAGAATATTGATTAGCGACACACATTCTTTCGGCTCTTATAAAATAAATCAATATCTTTATTTTGGCGTTACCATTACCATCTGTGATGACCGGGGTCTTATAAGAGAGGAGAAAGGTCCAAAATCGGGAAAAGATGAGTGGAGGAGAACGAAGGATAAAATGATGATACAAAATGAGGGGGAAATTAATTGGCTCTCACTGACTTCCCAAACCCAGAATCCACCACACAATGGTTAATTTATACCAAACTATTAGCCATCGAGTTTGTGTTTTAATACGTAGTTTTTATTAATATAAGTTTGATTATTAATCTAGGTATATAGTATCCATTACATAGAATTGTTCAAAATTAAGGAAGAAAGTCAAATTTATTATAATGTTCATTTATAAAATAATTCAACAAAATGATTTCCCATTTATTTTCTCATCTATCAAATGGATTCATTCTTCATTTGAAAGAATTGTTGTGGAATTTTTGCCGGTGCCTCCTTCTCAATTTCCTCAGTTCCATCATGTTTTGCCAACATTTCGGCCATTTGATTGCGCAGCCAAGGCAATGTTTGAAGTGGCAAATTCAGCCTTCTTTTTCTCATATTCGTTTTGTGCATAGTTTCAAGTGCAAGGCAAATTTCCTTATGAATCTTCCCATTGTCAGTATTTAGGTAAAGCACCAATCCCAATTGGAAATTGTGGAATAGTCCAATGAGTTCGACAGTTTTCAGTTTCAATGGTTGAGTTGTTTCGCGGCCATCATTGTCAATTTCATTTGTAGATTGGGGATCTAGAAATTAATATTATGAGTCGGGCTGCGATAGTTATGTTTTCATTAAACTTCACTCAAAAAAGTTTTATCCAAATTGGAATTTCCACTTTCTAATGGTACTAAATGGGTACAAAAACAACGGAATTTTTCTTATTTGCAAACCTTGAATTTCCAATATTTGTTCAAAATTTTCTGCCGCCAATTCCTCAATGAGTTCATCCAAAGCATGCACAAATGCATAGGCATCCTCCGGGACCGGAATGTTACGAAAATTTTTGAAATGGCCAGCACGGTTTTTTGACTGAAATTTACTTTATTAGCATGAACTCATATTAGAATAATACTGACGGCGATATGGAAGTATTTTTGACCAATTTTGCCTTTTCCAATTTGAGCAGCAATTGTCTTTTATTTTGCATGTCGATGTCCAGTCCAAGCCATCGAGTTTGCAAACTCGCATGAGATTCAATGTGTTTTTCTCGCCCCACTGAACTTTGTTGTCCGGTTTGCTCGACCACATTATTTGTTTGCGTTCCGGCTGAATTTGCTTTCTCGAACGGAAGTGAATGAATGCCTCCTTCATTTCCATTGGAAAATTGATAGCGTTTAGAGAGCTGAAAATTTAAATATTTAATTCTGTGAGCTTCTAATTTTTTTAAATTTTGTTTTTGCGAAAACCTGAGATTGGTAATTGTTGATAATATTTTGGATTTGCAAAAATTGACGGCCAAACATGACGGTCGAATTGCGCCAGCATGAAAAAGTTTTGATGCCCAATTTAATGACATTACGTGGATGTACCATTTTCGTCAATTTTTATAAATAATAAAAATTAA
Source organism: Pratylenchus scribneri (assembly GCA_030063045.1). Taxonomy (NCBI): domain Eukaryota; kingdom Metazoa; phylum Nematoda; class Chromadorea; order Rhabditida; family Pratylenchidae; genus Pratylenchus; species Pratylenchus scribneri. The sequence goes on from JAQSEB010000142.1 coordinate 1,327,365, forward strand.
ATGTAATTTAAATTAAATAAATAAAAAGTTAATCCAACGATAGAGGATAAAAATTAAATAAAAAATATTTTTATTATTCATTTTATTTAAATAATAATAAAATTGGGATTTAAAAATGAAAAAAATTGATAAAATCAATCATTCAAAAAAAATTCCTTAATATTCTCATTGCTCAGCTGTGGTGGAAAAATTGCGTTCCTCCTCTCGGATTTTCAAATTTTCCTCTTCCAGAAGCACTTTTCGTTCATCTCTCATGGCCACTCGCATAAAACGTGTTGATTTGCAGCCCTAAAAATGTGAGATAATTTTTATTTCTCCAAATGGTTTTTCATCGGGTCCATTTTTTATTCCATACCAACAATATTTTAGCATTTTTTCAAATTATTATACATTTTTTCGTTTTTTCTATTGGATTAATAATAATAAGCTCATCCTATAGAGTATTTTGATTTCAAAAATGTTTGATCCAAAATATAATTGACTAGCAGAATGTTATGGCCAAAATTAATACAAAAAATGCTCAATTTGGTGCTAATTTTTCAGCTTTTTTGGGCATAATTTTTTTGCGATTTCCAAATAAATCCCCATTAATTCTTTTTACTAACATGTCCCAAAAAAGTATTAAAAAAAGGTATTAGATTTGACAAATTTAAGCAAAAATTTTTGTGAAAATATATGGGGAAATTTCAAACTGACCAAACACGGTTTTTTGGGCAACATTTCATAGCTTATCGTTCTTCGCTGGCAATCTTGGCATTTGAAAAAACGTTTATCCGCTTGATGCCAACACACATTGTGGCCTTGCAATTTGCAATAGGCACTTTGGTGGATGCTCGTATAATCGCACTGTCATGAAATTAAATACAAATTAATTATTAAAATAAGCCCATGGGCTTCTAATTAGAACAGGACAGAGTCGGTTTATTAAATTTCAAACCGAAATTTGAAAATTTTACTCAATAACCAAAAATAGGAAAAATCGAAAATCGTCTTTTTTAAAAACGAAAATCGGTTTTTCTAACCGACACGTTCGAAAAACCGACTCTGACCTACTCTATTTCTAATTAGATAATATTAATTTGCCGAAAAAAAACACTGAATTTAGCTAAAACTTTTCGTGTCGAAAAATATTATATTTTGAGGCCATATAACTTGGCCCTAACTAGGGGTTTAGGGCTAGGGTTAGGTTCAGGGCTGGCATGGGATGATTAGGGGCTAATAAGGGTTAGGGAATTTTAACGAAGTGTGATTTAGCCAAGTTATATGGCCTCAAAAATATAATATTTTTCGACACGAAAAGTTTTCGGCAAATTCAATGTTTTTTCGGCAATTTAAATGATTGCCATTTCTAATAGAAAAATACGGTGGTAAAAAATGTCCACGTCTTCTCACCTGTTTGCAGCTGACCACTTTGCAATTTTTAATTTCCATCAAATTTGTTGCATTCGTCTCCACCTGTTCCGTCAATTCACGTTGATCAAAATATTTATTTTGTCGTGCCAATTCCTCTTTTGCCGCCTCCTCTTCATGTGCCCCTTTTTTGGCTAACAATGCCCGAATTTGTTCCATTGTGAATGTGGCACCCAGCAAAGGGCCTCGGCTTGGACCAGCCGCCGCAGATTGTTCGCTTGTTGATGAATTTTCTTCCACTGAAAATTGTTTAATTTGTAAAGAAAAACTCAATTTTATAAATATATTTATTAATTAGGTTTGTTAAATAATATTAAAACGATTCCTTCGGTTTATGATTTTACTCATATTAAAATCAAATTATGGTTTGGATTCCTGGTTTATTTTATAATTATTTTTGGGTTTAATTCGAATTTTAACCAATGCGAAAGTTAAATCAATTCAATGGATTTAATAATCTTTATTTTGATCAAAAATTAACTGATAAAATTATATACATTCAGCTTTGGGCGGTTCTATAAAGCGGTATATGTGGTTTATTAATTTAGAATAAAACGTATTATTTTTGACATTATTTAATATTAATAATTTTTAAAAAGAAATCTAAACTAAACCTTAAAAATCGTTGTGTCCATGTTTTTTAGTAATTTTTTAATCCATTTTTTACTAAATTAATAAAATTTTCTTATCAAATTAGAATTCAATAATTGCATTGCACTCACATTTTGGCCGTTTTTCATTTTTGTTGTCGTTGCTATCCTTCAAAATTTGTGCGGCTCTTTTCTTAAAATTAAAAAAATTAATTCAAATTTTTTCATTTCTTCAATTTACAATTTTCATTTGTTCCTTTATTTCAGCATTGTTGTTTCTATTTGTGCTATTTTGAGCCCGAAGAACATTGCTTGGTGACAATTTTAATGGCTAAAAATGAATGTAAAATATATAAAAACAGCGAAAAAAATCATAGCGATTTAATTGTTTGCCCTAGACGCTTGATAACCAAACTAAATATTCAATTGATGGATAATGTCAAAATACATCGTTTTTGATAATGATTTGGCTAAAATTAAATTAATTTTAGATTATTTTCAACCGAAAACTATAATATTATGGTTTTTAAAAATCAATATCATCGAGGCACATTGAATGGTATATAATTTGTCATGTTTTTGTTTTGGTCAAAATGAAAGGTTATTAAACCAATTAAATCATCTTCTTAAGATTTTTGGTTCAAAACAGAATTTTGTTAAACTTAAGCTATGAGTAGTTAATTGTATAGGGAGCGTCAAAAGGGGAGCTAAGGGATCAATGATCAAAAAAGATCTAACTAAAAGATCTAAACAAATATCCATTGACTATATCTCAAAATCTCTAAGAAATCTCTCCCCAAATCTAATGGTTGGCTGAAGCCAACATATAGTCCTTTCTAACTTCCATAAATGGTCATTTTAATAATTTTTATTAAATTTTTAATATTCCAAAAAATCAATTTTCCTTTAATCATCCCTCCATTCATCCTCATCCTCAACGGCTCTCCCCTTCCCTTCCTATCCACTTCCTCCTATCCAATCAATTATTTCGTAATCATCCCTCCCCACCCTATTCTTCTCCCATCCTCCCCAAAAAGATCTAACTAAAAGATCTAAACAAATATCCATTGACTATATCTCAAAATCTCTAAGAAATCTCTCCCCAAATCTAAGTGTTGACTAAAGCCAACATCTAAGGCCTACTTTTTAATTCCTTATATGGATTTTAATATTTTTTAATAAAATTTTAATTTTCCAAAAAAATCAATTTTCCCTTAATCATCCCTCCATTCATCCCCAGTCTCCCCATCCTCATCGGCTCTCCCCTTCCCCTCCTATCCACTTCCTCCTCTTCAATCAATTATTTCGAAATCATGCCTCCCCACCCCATTCTTCTCCCTTCCTCCCCACAAAAAAAAACAAAAAGGAAACTGGGACCATCTTAATTTTATTTCATAATTTTCCTTATCAAAAATTTCGTTCATTAAAAATCTTCCCTCTTCCCAATTTACATAATTTCGTTACCCCTTCCCAAAATTTATTAACTTAATTTTTCAGCCAAAAATCAAATTTATTTTTTTTTAAAAAAGTCCTCGAGGAAAATGTATGGAAAGAAGAGACGCCAAAAGGGTCAAAATGAATATTACTTTATTTGGTGATCATTTTTTGTTGACCATTTTTGTTGAATTTGATTTTCCTATTTTAATCAATATTTGATTTTTTATATTATTTTATTCATTTATATTTTTATTCAATAAAAACATTTTTCATTATTTTTTATGGGAAGCATACCGGAAGGCATTTCTATTACACCCCCTTGGATAGTTCGGGAGTATATAAGTAGACAGAAATTCATCATTTGTCATTCGAAAAAAATGTCAGAATTCAAACTAGAAATTCTTCCATCTGAATTGAAAATCTCCAGTTCCAGATTGGACTCCCCTTCCACGTTCCCCTTTGAACATAAACCAAAGTCGAAGATTTTTTACATTGACTTTTTGTTGATAAAGGAGGGAATATCCCTGTACTGTAACCGATTGAGGGGTACAAATTTTATCCAATTTGTCCGTACATATGATCTGCCCCAAAAGTGCATCTTTCGATTGGTCAATGGGGAGCAGGATTATACGATAACTATAAACTCGGAAACTCCCACCCGTTACTTTTTAAAATTGAAGAGGGACGCCAAAGGAATAATCCAAAAGATTGAACATGGAAAGCTGCTCCCTATCAAGGAACGAAAAGCGACAACGGATAAGAAGAACCAGAGGCTCCACACAATGATCAAAACAGTACTGGCTTTTTTAGACTTAATCGTAGACGACAAACAGGCCGTTGAACATTTCAAGGATAATTTCAAAAATCAAGGTGGCCCCGAATTTGAACAGTTTTTGGATCTCCTTTCAATGGGAACGTCATTTATCAGTCAAGAGCAAAGGGAACTATACGAAAAAAACTAGGAAGCGGTGCAACAACGGGGAGTAGCGAATGAATCCATTAAAGCTCTTTTGGAAACGATTTCGGCAGTGGCAACCTTCATCGAATTTTTGATTCCATCCCCAGAGAAGCCAATGAGTCCGATAAAAGAAGAAAAAGAACCAAAGATTGAACCAACGGAAGAGGAAACCATGATCGAACCGTCGGCGGATATTTAAATGATCGATAGAGTGATATTCTTTTAATCATAATGGAAATTTCCACATTCTCAGATAAAGATTTAAAATTTAAATCCCCATTTGGTATGATAATATCAGGGCCTAGTTCTTCGGGAAAAAGTACCCTTCTCCTGAGATTTATTGCCGAAGCCCATTCCCTAATTACTCCCCCACCCAAATCCATGCTATATTGTTTTGGAGAAATGAGCACCATTATACCGGATCTCCAAAAAATTGGCATTCCCGTTTATAGCGGGGTACCTCCCGAAGAATTGATTAAACGCCAAGAGAAGCCACTACTTCTAATCCTGGATGATTTATTATTGAGTATATCAGAGGATTATTTGTCAAAACTATTTACCGCCAAGAGTCATCATCAGAATTTCGCCGTTGTCTTTGTAACCCAAAATTTGTTTGAGAAAAAGATTAAAGTAGCCCGACAAAATGCTCAATACTTAATCCTAATGAGATCCCCAAATTCTGCATTGTCCATAAGGAACATTGGAGTCCAACTATTTCCACGTCAATTGGATTTCTTTTTGGATGCCTACAAACAGGCAACGAATGAACCCTATGGTTATTTGGTTGTCGATATGCATGCCGCCTCGGATCCACTTCTCCGCCTACGGACAAATCTATTTAAAGATGATGAATTACCATCCATCTTCATACCAAAAAATGTCTAAAATCCTTGAATTTATTGTCGAGAATAAAAACTTTTTACAACTATTAGCCAAGACAAGATCGGAAAAGAAACTACGTAAACTATTAAAAAATGCCTCCTCCCCACAATTGCTTGCATTGGTGGAATTTTGTTTGAATATTTTGAATAGCCGTTTTTCCCTGACTACATGCCAGAAGAAACGAATGTCCCCATATGCTGATTATATCCGTAAAATGAGTAGACTGAAAACGGAAAAGGGTGCAAGAAGATTTATTGTCCAAAAGGGTACCGGTGCAGGACCTGCCTTCTTTACGGCATTGCTTACTCCCCTACTAATCGAAATTGCCAAGGCGGCTATAAAAAGAGATGAATGAGAGATAATTTCACATATACTATTGTATTTTTCCAATGGCAAATAAATTGATTATTATTCCGGAACAAATTTATCGTGGTCTTACTTCGGTCCGTGATACCGGCGATGATAGTTTAGACTATACCCGAAGACAAATTGAAAAGATTAAGAATGAGAAAATCGATCCATCCAGAAAAAATGTAAAATATAACCAAGAATTAAGAAGATATTTATCAATTAAAAATGAAAAGGAGAATAAGCCAATCAGAGTAGAGGTGACCAAAGGAGTCAAAATGGTGATGAAAAAAGGGGATGAGGAAGAAGAGGTAATAATTCCACCGGATGAGCCGGATACGTTACCAGCAAAGAAAAGTAGACCCGAAATGTCCAGAAAACCAAATAGACCTAATCTAACCCGAGCCAAATTGATTAGTCCAGATAAGAAGAGAGGACCAGGTAGAGCCCGGAGTCCGCCAATACCTGCTGAACCGATTGAGCCACACGCTCTCCCCCCAAACCCGGATGAAATTTTTGTACCAGGATTGGATGAGGATCGGCCGTCTACATCTATAGTAACCCAGCCCCCTACACTAGCCCAGCCCCCTTCAATTGAAATGTCATCCTTTCCTCCAAAAATATGGGGCGGACCATTTCGATCAAAAGGTGCTTCCAACCTGCGTTCGCCAGCAGCAGGCCGGAATAAGCGAATACAGAAGAAGCCTTATCCAAAGAAAAAACCAAAGGCAATTGCAGAAGATGATGAGCCCCAGTCACGTCCTATAATCGAAGAATTGGTAGACGACTCGACACTTCCAGAAATAATGCCTCCCCAATCAAAATTGGCAATCGCTCCCCAACCCGAACGACCAATGGAATTGGATTTCCCACTAGTCGATCGACCCAACTATCGTAAGAAAGGATATGATCCGGACCTATTGGAATTTTTGACACCCGGAGTGAGATATGAAAGATTGAAAAGAAGAGCAACGGATGTTGACGAATACCCGGGGAGTAAGAAAGCCAGATTCCACGATCCAATATTGGCTTTACCAACCCCACCACCAAGGAGAGGACCAAAGAGAAAGCTATTGGATGTGCCCGAATCGAGCAAGAAACAAAAATTCGCCCTACCATCCAGTGTCAAAAAGGCGATCAAAGGCAAAAGGCGACATTCCAATTTGCGTTCACCAGCAGCAAATAGGAAGAAGGCAATCAAAGGAAAACCTCCAATAAAAGCCATCCTAGACAAATTCCCGATAAGTGCAATCGAAGACAAACCCGGATTAAAGGCAATCGAAGACAAACCACCATTATTAGCGATAATGCCACCACCAAGAAAAGGAACGAAAAGAAAACAAGTAGATGAAGGGTATACGGTAGCAAAGAAGATAAAATGGGCGGAGAGAAAGCCAACCATAATCGATACATTGAAATGGGCGGAGAGAAAGCCAACCAGAATCGATACATTGAAATGGGCACAGAGAAAACCCACAAAATTCGATACAAAGAAATGGGCCAGTCGAAAACCCGCACTTAGAGAATTGTTGTAAAATGTTTATTTAAACTCGATAAATTTTATCACAATCTATTCTAAATATGGAAGAAAAATTGTCCGAAATCTATAATGATCCCACAAATCCAGCCGGCTTTGCCGGTGTCAAACCCTTACTAGAGGCGGCCAAGAAAAAGGATGGAAAAATTAATAAAAAGGACGTAGACCATTTTCTACAGGGCCACCGTACCTATACCCTACATCGTCCCCGTAGAGTACATTTCAAAAGGGCAAAGACCGTAGCCTCTGGGTATATGACTGATGTACAAGTAGATTTGGCTGACATGAAGTCCCTATCCCGTACTAATAAAGGTTACAAATACATTCTAGTGGGGATTGATGTCCTATCTAAACGACTTTTTGCTAACCCTGTAAAAACCAAAAAAGCCGATGATATGTTGGAAGCATTTAAAAAATTACTCGAACAAATGCCCAAAAATCCATGGCGAATATATTCGGATCTGGGAACGGAATTTTGTAATGGAACATTGTCAAAATTCTTCGAAAGTGAACAAATACAAAAGTTGAAGGCCAGCTCCCCATACCAAAAAGCCTCACTTACTGAACGAGCCATACGGAACATGAAACAACGACTCTACAGATACATGGGACATAAATCAAAGGCTATATGGATAGATGTTTTACCTCAAATTGTAGATGCCATAAATCATTCAAAGAGTCGAACCCATGGAATGAGGCCAGTGGATGTTACCCCCGAAAATGCCCAGCAAGTATGGGAAAAGTTGTATGGAGGAGAATACGATATATCGAAAAAGACGGTGCCAAAATTTAAGGAAGGCGATTTTGTACGAATGAGTCGAGGAAAAGGGAAATTCGAAAAGAGCTATACTCAAAATTGGGATGATGAAATACTCGAGATTGACGAGGTGAAGAGACAAGGAAAACCGATACAATACAAAGTCAAGGATGAAAAGGGAGAAAAATTCAAAGGTAATTTTTACGGTGAAGAACTGGCCAAAGTGAGGAAGGAAGCCGACACAGAATATAAGATCGAGAAGGTGTTAAGAAAGAAGACATTATCAGATGGAACAAAACAAATATTAGTTCGATTTAAAGGATATCCTAATGAAACATATTGGATTAATGAAATTAATATGGCTTGAATAAAAATGTTTACATAGACTCGACACTATATAAGTATTCGAGAATCGGGGATCCGCAAAGAAAATGTCAAACACAATAATTGTTCATTTACCTAGTAACTCACCGGATTATCCGGATAATCGTCCAAACAAATTCAGGGTGCATTTGGGTCGTACACTTCATTTCCCTGGAGACTGGGTATGCGGTCTCCATAGTATTCTATATCCCTATACTTGGCCTACACTCGGAACGCTGGAAGACCAATATATTCGGATTCATTATGATGATGATAAAGTTTTACAATTGGATGTGGAAAAAGGGTCTCATGCAAAGATTGAACAACTAGTCGATTTTCTAGAGGCTACGATTACCGAGAATAAGAAGAAAATGATAGATATACTAGAAAATTCTCCATCTCCATCCAAAAGACAAAAGAGGGATGTGAAGCAAAGTACGGGATCTGATTCCCCAAAAGAGTATCCTGAACCAGAAGGATATGTAACTCCACCTCGAAGAAGTTCCGACTCCTCAAAAGAAGACAATATTGAACCAGAAGGATACGTTACTCCACCCCCTGGAGCTAAAGAGGCCAAAAAAGAAAAGGATGATTCTAAACCACCTACTACGACCGTAGCTACAACTAGACCCCAAAATACAACCACAGCTACCACTATGGCTCCCACCACGACTGTAGCCACAACTAGAGCCACTACTACAACTACGACTACCACTATGGCTCCCACTACAACCGCAGCCACTACCAGACCCCAAAATACAAACACTATTACCACTATGGCTCCTTCGACTACGGTAGCTATAACTAGATCCCCAAATACAACCACAACTACCACTATGGCTCCTACGACAACTGCATCTAAAACTAAAGCCTCTAATACGACCACGATTACAACTCAAGCTCCCACTACGACCGCGGCTACAACCAGATCCCCAAATACAACCACGACTACCACTATAGCTCCATCCACGACCACGGCTACAACTGTGACTCCATCCACGAACACGGCTACAACTAGAGCTCCCAATACGACCGCGACTACTACTATGGCTCCTAGCACTACCGCGGCTACGACTAAATCTCCAAATTCGACTACGAGTACCACTATAGCTCCCACTACGACTGCGGCTACAACTAGAGCCACTACTACAACAACGGTCACAACTACCACTCAACCTCCCACTACGACCGCGGTCACAACTAGAGCCAATACTACGACCACAATCACCACCCAGGCCCCTATAACGACCACAACTAAAGCAACAACTACAATCATGACTACGTCTCTCGCTCCTCAAAATCCCAAGCCTTCTGAGTTGCCGGAAGAGAAAAAACCATCAACCGGAATTAATCGATTCACAGAAGCATTTCAGGAGTCTGGAGAAAAGGAGGGGGAGCAAACCCAAAAAGAAGAAACAAAACCTAAAGAAGAAGAAAAATCTTCGTCTGGGATTAATCGATTTACAGAGGCATTTCAGGAGTCTGGAGAAAAGGAGGGGGAGCAAACCCAAAAAGAAGAAACAAAATCTAAAGAAGAAGAAGAAAAATCTTCGTTTGGGATTAATCGATTTACAGAGGCATTTACGGGATCGGAAGAAAAGGAGCAAGCCCAAAAAGAAGAAACAAAATCTAAAAAAGAAGAAAAATCTTCGTTTGGGATTAACCGATTTACAGAGGCATTTACGGGATCGCAAGAAAAGGAGCAAAAACAAAAAGAAGAAACAAAACTTAAAGAGGGAAAATCATCGACTGGAATTAACAGATTCATAGATACATTTACGGGATCTGAAGAAAAGGAAGTGGTCTCCAAACAAGAACCGACGGCACCAGCATCATGGGGAATTAATAGATTCAAACAGGCATTTTCAATCAATACCTATGAGAGAGAATCCTCCCCGAAAGAGGAAACAGAAATACAACCTACCATCCAACCTTCTGGGATAAATCGTTTTAAACAGGCGTTTACGACTATTACATCCCCTCCCGAAACCGAAGATGAAGAAAAAGAAAAGAAGCTAACAGGGATCGACAGGTTCGTAGAACCGTTTAAATCAAAAACGGTAGATAAAGAAGAAAAAGATGAAAAAAAATCGGACAAACCCGGAGGACTTGAATTTTTCAGAAAAAGGATGCTGGGGGAAAATGACAAATTACTCTCCGATCTACTGTCCGAAATTACGAGCCAACAAAAGGCGGATGAATTGGAGGCATATTTGGTCAAAACATTTGGCTCTATCCAGCAATATGTGAATATTGATCGGATCAAAAAGGTGCTGGACTCGATAACATTTCGTTATCATCCAAAGTTTGACCGATTCATTCTCGATTTGGAGGACCCGAACATTAGTCATATAGAATTATCGGAACAACTAGCATACATGCTTGGCTTCGAATCCCGATACAATATTCGGCATAATCAGATGGCCAAGTATACTGTTGATTTACTTGGAGGATTTTCAAGCTTTGCTGTCTATGCCAAAGGGCTTACAGCAAACATGATCATTGGCAATTCACTCAGTTCCCTTTTACGTGTGGTAAGTGTAAGCGGAGCAAGGCAGGGAGAATATAACGAGAAAATCTACGATTCACCTCTCTTCAGCCATGTATTACCAAGAGAAGTCAGTGAAATTGAAGTGGAAATACAAACGATGGATAATAATAGATTGGTCCCATTTCAACATGGAAATGTTATGATTGTATTAATCTTTAAAAAAGTGATAAACTTTTAATTTTTTTTCAATCCAATTTTTAATCCCTAAAATCCTAATCCAAAAAATAGGGGTATAATTAAAAATGGGGTTCCTCCCCAATCTAAAAAATAGGGGCTAAGGCTAGGTACAAGGATGGGGAACCCCTCTTCTTAAACCCCGATGGCTCTCTATAAAAGACCATAGAGACCACCATAATTGAGTAAACCAAAAATGGTACACGAATTATTTGACACATCCGCAATTCATTATGACGATTATGATCTACAATCGGGATCGGGATTGGGGGTAGGATTACCAGAATATTATCGTGGAGGATCAGTCTACCAGCGAGGATATGGTATTCATACCGGAGCGGGCATTGGCGATATTTTCAAAGGACTATGGCGATTTTTTAGACCTCTACTACAACGAGTCGGAACGACTGTAGGTGAAGAGGCATTGAACACTGGTCAAAGGGTATTGGAAAAGCTGAAAGAGGGTAAACCAATAAAAGAGGTCGTCATTGCGGAAGGTAAACACGGAATTGATAACGTACTCGAGCAAGGCGGACTGCCTAAACAGTTTGGGACGGGGAGAAGACGGCCTCGCAGGTCTATAAAAAGGCAACGAGTCATCGAAACTGTATCCAATCCTCAGAATATTGTCCCATCGACAATTAACGAACCAATTGTGCATTCGAAAAAACGTCTTAGAGCCGATATATTCGGCTTATATTAATTAATAAATGACCTATTATAAAATTGATAAAGAATCTGTAAATTCTATAACCAGTGCTCTTGATTTATTCCAAATTCCTCCCACAAATGTGTCAGTTTCATCGGCCAAAGTATTTGAAATTTTGACCAGTAATCCACTGAACGATCCCCCTTACCATTTTAAAATTCATTCGTCCGATAATTACATTGATCCTACAAAAATTTTTCTCTTTTCCGAATTTCGTATCATAAAAATAGTTGAAGGAGTCGAAACAGTTTTGGCAGATACAGATAGAGTTGCCCCAATCCAGCTCCTCGGAAATACGTTTATCAAAGATTTACGTGTGAGGATACAAGGCCAAGATGTATTCACTTCCAACTCCCTAATGGCCTACAAATCATATCTTACCCATGAATTATCCTATTCAACCGAGGCCAAAAAGTCCCATCTAACGGCGGCAGGCTACACCAACGACGAAGCAGATGAAAGCCTGGAAAAGGGACCAGGTTTCGATGCTAGAATTGCACGATACAGTAAAAGTAAAAAAGTCCAACTGATGAGTAAATTGGATGCGGATATTTTCAATCAGCAGCTCTACCTGATCAGTCATTTGGGCATGGACATTACAATAACGCCAAACGATGGGAATTTCCTATTGATCAGTCAAACCCCCAATGTACGATATAAATTGGAACTCCTCGATCTGAGACTTTATGTCAAAAAGGTCAGTCTTTTGGATGGTTTGGCTTTGGATATTTCAAGAAAATTGGACACGGGCAAGCCGGTACGATATCCCATCCGAAAATCAATGATGAAATCCATGTTCATCAGTGCGGGCCGTTTTGAATTTAGTGCCAACCTATTTGAAGACCAAATACCCCGAAGGATCATATTGGGACTAGTGAAAAATTCCAACTATGTCGGTGACGTGAGCAAAAGTCCATTCAACTTTCAGCATTACAATGTCCGAGAAATTAGCATTATAGCTAACGGTAGAGTGTACCCACAAACCCCGTTTATTTTGGACTACGATAACGGAAGATACGTTAGGGCATTCCATGAGACACAAGAGGCCGTTGGCCTCGTAAACACATCCGGAGGAAACGGTATGAGCTATGAACGATTTGGAAAAACTCACTGTATTTACGTCTTTAATCTAACCAACAGTGGGGATGACCAGGGAGGAGTATTCGATCTACTAAGAAATGGATCAACAGCGGTCAGTATTAAATTCAACAAGGCGGTGGAAAACAATGGAATAATGTTAGTAGCATTTGCCGAAGTCGACTCAATTGTAATGATCGATAAATACAGACACGTTACAACTGACACTACCATTTGAAAAATTGAATTTTTAAAATATGAATAAAATATTATTTTTTCCAACTTTTTGGGGAGTGGGACTATATAAGTATAGGGAAATATGGGGAGTCATGTTAAAAAATAAAAAATGTTTCAAACAATCATACTTATTCTTTTGGTCTCCAGACCATTGACCTCCTTACTTTCCGATGAACCAGTCACTGGTAAACAATGGGATGAGTGGTTGATCCAGCAAGGACTGAGGACAACAATGACGACCCCAGATCAGGCATTAGAAAGTGAAAATCCTCTAATCAATGCCCCCGTCGTTTTGGGGAATAATCCTCTTTGTAGAGAGACACCCGACTCGGGGGATATATATGGGCATATAAGCTGCATTCTAACATATGCCCTATACATTTTGGTCATTGCTAGTATCGTAATCTATCTATGGAAGAAATGGAAAACGGCCCATGAAATACGACAAAACGACAGTCCAATAAATCTGGATTTAATCGTTGACACATTAAAGACGAATGGATTCCCTCCAAATAACCAAAATACTCGAAGCAAATCCCGTAACCAATCGATGGTTTAAAGGATGTTTCCCAAGTGATATGCTATCAATACCCGCCAATTTTCCTGCTTCCTTTGTCGTTAATATGGATCCTATTCAAAAGTCGGGGAGCCACTGGGTTGCTGTATTCGCTCCCAATGAGAATGAGGTGTGGTATTTTGATAGTCTAAAGAAAGATGTGCCGCTCCCCATTGATAAATTTCTAATCATTTCCCCAATTTAAAACTAACAAGTACCCTTATCAATCTATATTTGTCCCCAGTTGTGGCCTTCATGCCATTGTATTCATCTATTACATGTCCCTAGGTTACACATTTGATCGATATATAAATTTATTAAATTCAATGTCAAATACTGATTTATTTGTAAAAACTATTGTGAATAAATTAATATGAAGACAAACATTTGGTAAACGGTAACGATTAGAAGATACAAATTGGTAAACGGTAAGCAATGGAAGATGTACTTTTAAGGGGGAAATGAGCATCGTTAAGGATTGGAAGATGCAATTCTGTAAACGATAAGACTTGAAAGATGTAATTTCAAAATTGTTACTTTAGAAGATTCATTATGATAATTGATAAGATTTAGAAGATGTACTTTTAAGGGGAAAATAAGCCTACTTAAGGAATAGAAGATGAAATTCGGTAATTGGGAGATATTTTTAGTCATTTTTGCCCTTTTTGGGGTATGCGTGTATATATGAGGGTGTATGTGTGTATATGAGCGTGCACGTGTCGATAGTACATCTACTCTGCCCAACTGAATGCATCCATGTCATCGTCATTATCGCTTGCCATGTGCTCAAAGTAAATGGATCCATCCTTACGATGGTGGACTTGACCACAGAATTTGCATGATTTCTTAGTGATCGGGCTTTCCTCTGTCGGTTTGCATTCCTCCCAGCCATGGTATTGTTCACATTGTGTAAAGATGGGGGTATAATGGACTAGACCACAATACTTGCACGGTTTGGCTCTTTCCCTCAATGGTATCCATTCCTCCCAATCCTCATGAGTTGTACCACAGTGTTTGCATAGTTCTTCGTCAATGGGATCGTTCGGAGGTTTGCATTTTTCCCAACCTTGACCATCCCTGCTGGTATCATCATCGTTGCTTGCCATGTCTTGGCTAAACGGGAAACGGGTCAGCTCATCATCTTCTGGTATGTATTCCGTCCAGCCTTTATGCTCTTCGCAACTGGTAAAGAAGGGGATACTGTCATGAAATTCACCGCATGCATCACATGGCTCCCTGAAGCTCAGCGGTTTCATCTCATGGACATGATCAGAGTCTGGGGATAATTTCTTATCAATGGACCTTTCCTTGAACATGTTCCCCAGATAGCCAGTCAATTCATGTACTTCTGGTTCATCGAGTTTCAAAAGTTCCAAAGGGTAGAATCGATCTTCGCCACGTGAAACTAATTCCACCACACATGGGAGATAGGGGTATTGGAGACGAATACGGTGTCTGGAGTAATAATGTTGGGCAATAGTACAGTTGAATGTACGAGAGAGACGACCGTAGGCCATGGTTTGGTCCGCTCCCCGATGAGTGAGGCCATCAAAGCTAAAGGTTTTTTCAAAATGTAATTTGTCCAGGTAAATGGTCTTTACAATTCGTCCCTGGAGCGCTTCCAAGACTTGGGCACGAAATTGGGGGTGGAATAATCGGTCCCTAAGTTGCTGTCGAGAACAGCTCAAAATGCGAGCGCATTCGTCAACGAGTGAATTGGGCATTTTTTTGAGAATGATTTTGTAATAGGATGAAATGATAAAAATTAATCGTTTATATAGATTTTTTCCAATAGATTTTGATTAGAATTAATGGGCGTGTCCAAGATTTGAAATCTAGATGACGTCATTCTCAATGACGTCATTTTGTATTTCGAAATCTCAGATTTCGAAATTAACGAGGCTGGGGTCGATTCCCGATCTATTTGCCAAATCATTTGAAAAAAAACTCGAAAAAACGATGATTCCTATTCCTTCTCTCCGCGATGTCCGTCTTTCCACAGACCAAAATGTTCTTTTTGAACATCTCTCCTGGGTTATTGAAGAGTATCTGGACTTTACAGTCCCAGAAAACAGTTCCGTCTTTTACTCGGGCACTAACAAGGTACATGCCGAAAAATTTGCAAATTCCACAGGTAAATTCATTGTCCAGCATACACCTGGAGGAAAATATTTGGACAAATTGGATTTGTTCAACCAAAACATCACTTATGCTCGCGCCCCATTGAAATGGCACAAGGCCGTAGAAATTTGGGACATGGCATCTGCCCAATTCGCCAAGCAGGCAAAGGGAAAGATCTTTACTTTTATTCAATCGATACCGTCCATACAGGATGGCCAACTCCGAACATGGTATCGAATCGAGCTCCCCATCCTACTCTACCAAAATACTGTTTCGGGGATCAACTTTATGAATAACGATGGAGGGCTGAATGCGGTCTATACCAAATTGCCAGCGATCGAATACCTATTTGAAGAATTGGAAGTTTAAGATTTTTCCCTCCCCAATCCCCATTCCCAAATATGGACATTTTTATTTTTACATTTTTATTTCGTTTAATAAAATTTAAATAATTGTATCGATTTATATAAAATGGATAAAATTGATAATTTTGTATCGATTAAATTCTCTTTCCTCTAATTTCTTTCCTCACTTTTCATATGGGAGTTTCCTCTATTTCGATGGACCTTTGTATGGGGGAGTCAAAAGGGTAGTGGCCGAGATGTTTCCATAAACACACTGTCTACAGAGCTCGAATTTGATGAGCCAATTGTCCCCCTGCTCCGTGATCTTATCCTTTGAATGGTACATCTTCTTTTGGCAATCGCTACATAAATGGTAAATTAGCACATTCTTTCCCTTGAAAAGTTTCCAAGTGGAAATGGGCTTGGTGAAAGTTGGGGTATCCGGAAGGCGTTCGTCAGCAGCCGGACGGATATCCAGAAGGCGTTCGTCAGCAGCCGGACGGATTTCGGCTTTTGGGGAATCGATTTTAGGAGAATCAATTTTTTGAGAATTTTCCATTTTGATAAAAAATGGTCAAATGATGAAAAATGAACAAAATCTCTCGGTTTTATACTCTATTTTTAAACAGTCCGGCTGGCTGTTGACGAAAGCCATCCGGACAAACCCTCTCATAAATCATTTAACCTATGATATATTTTCGAAATCATAATAGAAAACACCCCATTTGTCCTAGTATATAAATATAGATTATTCATTTATTCAAAAAATATATAAAAAATACAATATAAAAAGCGAAAATTATAAAAAGACTACAATAGAATGATGCATTAAATTTAGGAAATGGGCTTATTATTTAAAGCTCTTCTGTCGAAACACACATACACATCGATTGTCAATTCTGCTCTTTCGATGCCTTTTTCTGATAAGTATTCTGCTGCTGATAGGAATCGGACAGTCAGTCTCTCAATAGCATTTTCGTCCGAGAGTAGCATGGAAGTCAAGAGGGGATTATTCAAATAATCACATGTGATCATGAACGAAATCCTATAGTCGTTTGCAGGAACCGTTAAATATTTGACGGCAGCTTCAATTATCTTTAGTAAACAATCTTTAAAATCTATCTTCAATAAAGAATTTTCAAAATTATAGCTTATAAAATGTTCCTTGTCATAACCAGGCAAAGTTTTAATATTGAATTTTGTTTCAAATTTTGTATATTTTTCTTTGTATTTAATAATTCCCGATTCGGGTATTTTCTCAATATATTTTGATTCAGGAAAAGAAATTTTCTGAAATGTGTCATACATGGATTTTATGGAAGACTGTTTTCAAATAATAAGATTCGGGGAATATTTTGTCATATTTTATACTAAAAATTTATATGGGGAGCGAAATTTTTACAAAGTCGATTATAGTACAATGAATAAAAAATCAATACCTAAATTCTAATCGATAAAAACTTTACAGTACTTAACACCTAACGTTAATCTATAAAATGCACACGTTGCTCTAAGATCCTAACAGTCTGATTAAAAACCATAGAATCTAAATAACAAAAGTCTGAAAGATCCCCAGGGTCCTTTATTGCTGAAAAAGTATAAAGTTTGAACTTTTGGGTTTAGGGCAAAAATCTAAGAATTAAGGTTATGAATAGTGACTAAGGCTAAGTTTTTTATGGATTAAATGATATCCTATCAGACTTTTCCTTTTCTAATTTTTTACACCTATAGTTTTTTCTATTTTTTATTCGATTTTATTCAATATAAAAATATTACAAAATAAAATATAATCATAGGGATTATTATCGTTTATATCTTTTCGTATTTGCATATTTTTCAAGTTGACAGTAGGCATGAAGAATTCTATTTCGGGCAATAGATGACGAGCATCACTCCGGGTACGACAATATGAGGTGCGAATACATCGATATCCTTGCGGCGAACCAAATCTCGTAATACGTCCGATGAATCCGTGATCAAAGAATGTACCATATCTCGTTTCTGATAAGTGGTATATCGATTGAAAATGGATTCTAAGCATCGCTTAACGAGTTCTTTCTTGTCATTCTTTGTTTTCATTTTCTCCTTGTCGATTTTTGTCCCAAATTCCTCTTCACATAGAAGAAAGAATGCGTCCAAAATCTCCATGCTTCCAATCTTTGTCGATAATATCATTTGTAGGGGGGAGAATGAGGAATGGAATGATGGAAAGTCCATTAAATCATTTTCGACATTATAAAATGCCATTGTTCTAAAATTGCGGGATAATATTGAAAGTTTTATGGATATAAATTGGGGGAGAAAAATTTCCAAAATGACCAAAATTATAAAAATCTAGGCATTTTATAGAGCTATAAAATAGGGCGGGGCTTGATATTACCAAGTGACGTCACATGATCAAGAAAATGAGAGACTATGGGAATGGGGGAGTTTTGTAGAGAAAGCAAAGATATATCACCCAATGTTTTTTGTGAACATATTTTCTAATCGATAAAAAATATAGGTCTTAGTCGTAAGCCTCTTATCTAATCTAATCGATAGCATATTGCCCTAGCCCATTATCTCATAGAGCCAAAAAATCGTCAAAGTATGGAAAAAAGTCTAAAGGTCCTTTCCCTTTTTACTTTTCCCTAATTCTCATTTAGGATACATATCTACATCATTTTTAGTAATATACGAGATATAAATTTTCAATATTTTCAAGCCACATAAATCATTTACACATAATGTATTCCAAAAAACATAAATAAACTAAGTAGGAAGGATATTATACAAAGAAAATGACATCATGATAGGTGATTTATACCCATATTTCACCTTTTCAAAAAGAATGGAAAGAGGCAGGGTTCCTCCCACATCCCACTTAAAAAAATTATGGATTATTTCCATTTTCTCCAGTAAATTGGTATCAATTATTCATTTATTCAAAAACATAAAATAGAAAAAATACAATATAAAAGCGATAAATTGGAAAGCCACAATAAAATTATGGGGAGTATCCAAAGTCACGGATGACAAGTGTTTGGGGATCGATAATACCCTTTCCCACAAAAGGTCGATAAATTTTGATCATTTCTTGGGATAAAACGAGTCCATCGACAATAGAAGGACGGAGAAAATGGGGATAAATGATATCAATCTTTTGAATTTTTCCATCTCTTCCATATTTCAAAACCATCTCCTTGAATT
Organism: Pratylenchus scribneri; assembly: GCA_030063045.1. Classification (NCBI taxonomy): domain Eukaryota; kingdom Metazoa; phylum Nematoda; class Chromadorea; order Rhabditida; family Pratylenchidae; genus Pratylenchus; species Pratylenchus scribneri. Next base: position 1,346,605 of record JAQSEB010000142.1, read on the forward strand.
TGTCGTACTGTAGACCATCCCGGTGTTCGGCATCGTATGTGATTGTAATTCCTCGAATCTTGAGTGCATATTCAAATGGTGCATCTGGGTCGTATTTTCGCCTTAGTTTCAGCCCATACTGCTTGGCTCCCCCAAAAGTGGCTTCGACAATCTCATGGTCCGGGCACTCGTTTGTAAAATCCCCAATATGGGGACCCAATTCCAAAGGACAGTTGTCTTCCGGTGCGGCAAAGATTAAGCTGTCCGTATCGACATACAAAAGCGTGCAACCTGGGGAGCGGACCACCTTTTGCATGTACTTGAGGAGAGTGAGTCTGGCACAACTGGTCGTCCAGGCGGAAATGGCTACATTTGAAGAGTCATGCTCTTTGACAAAATCCTCCTTATAAGTGTAGTTAATGAGCAGGACCCCCGGTGCAACTTCATGGGGAGGCATGAGTTTAATGTCCGTTCGATCCAGAAGATCCTCATATTCGGATGGTTGTTCCGTAATGACCGTTTTGACCAACTCATTATTCTTTAGACTGAAGCGGCCCCAGAGTGAGTTTAGGCATAACTTGACCAATGCCCTACGGCCCCTGTTGGTTTTCATCTTTTCGGGATCGATGACTATCCCAAATTTTTCCTCACATGCTTTTATGAATGCGATCTGGGCTTCTTTGTCATTGGCAATTTTCTTTTCGAACCCAGATGCATAAATCTTTTCCCCGAGGCTTGCGCCTGGGGAGCCCGTCCCGATCGGCTGTGGTCACTTCAACTGTAAAAGGGCTTCCCCAAAGGCTCACTCCCTCTTTCCATTTGGACTGAGCTACTTTTAAGAACATATTTAAAACCGATTCGATCGTGTTGGTCGAGCAGGTCGCTGGTGATGGTGAACCCCATTCTATCAGGAGCCTTCTCAAATTGGGCAAACGAGGCTTTGGATGCCTCGTCTGCACAAAATTTGAAGACACCGGACAGGAGCCCTTCCGGGTCTTCGGGGAGTTGGGTGATGACAAATTTATTTTTGTATTTTGTCGTCCGGAACGATTTAATATGTTCCGTGTCGTCCGAATTGGGGAGTTGTTGAATATATTCTGCTGCATCATTCACGTAGTTCTCCCCATTTCCATATTGGTAGACGAAAACTTTGGGTAATTTTTGGGGATTTGGATTTTTTCGCCGTCTAGTCAATGTGGAATTTGGGGACATAATTTGCTCATTTGGAGCGAGCAAATTATCGATGAAAAATTTGGGTTTTTTCAGGGGTGAGGACATTTTCGCTTTTGGGTAATTTGTAATTTTTGAATGAGGAATGAGGTTTTTGGTCACTTTTTATACTTGAAGATTTCGCAATAGTCATAGATATTTGGGGAGGATGACGTGGCGAAAGCCCATTGGTCCATTTACTTTACTAAAAATGACAATTGGTCCAAAAATGACCATTTGTCCCAATTTAATTTACTAAAAAATGACAATTGATCCAAAAAATGACAATTGGTCCATTTAATTTACTAAAACCCAAAAACCTATTGTCTCGGGAAATAGGTCTTATAATTATTCATTAATTTTAATCGTTTTTATAAATAAATTCTTATTTTGTATAATATTTTATATTATAATATTTTTGGGGAGGGAATCAATTTTATTCTAATATTTTTTGGGGAGGGAATCAATTTTATTGGAATATTTTTTGGGGAGACGTGGGATTAAAATGAATTAGTTTTGTAGTTGAAGTAATTTGTAGAATAATTTTGAAGTAGAATTAATTTTGTAGAAATAGTTTTATTGAAGATTTTTTTAAACCAATATTAGGAATCGAATTCTTGGTAAAGATTGTTTTATTTTATTTTAAAAATAAAAAATCTTTAAGACCAAAATTCAACACCTCATAATTGGTTTAATATTTATTTTGTAGTCATTTAATTTTAATTAATTAATTTTTTTAAAGATAAATTTGGCGATGAAATTATTATTATTATTATTATTCGTCCCAGTTTTGGGTGGGTGGTGATGTCAAATTATTGACTGAATTGGAGGTGGATGGATTATGGGGATTAATGGGGGGGGGCTTAGGCAAAATATAGGATAAGTAATGGACAGAGGGGGAGATGTGAAAACGGATAATAGGGATTGGGGAGAGAAAATTCAATTAAATGGGAATAGATTGCGAGGAGAGTAGATGGGGAGGCAGTCGATGGCTGTTGTCAATGGATGGAGATCGATTGGGGAGGGTGGAGGGAGACGGATGGAGGGGGTAGGTAGGAGAGATGGAAGTTGGTGAGAAGGCAGCCAATGGCTTTTTAGGTGGATGTAAAATCGATTGGGAGGGGGGTGGGGTGGAAGGAGACAGATGGACGAGTTAGGTTGGAGAGATAGAAGTTGGTGGGTTTTTCCTTTCCTTTTTGGAAATAATCCGTGTGGTAATCATTTTGCCTTTTTTATTAATTCATTATAATTTGTAATAATTTAATGACGATTCTTTTAATTTTCTTTTTAGGATGGGACTTGACCTTGGGTAAATTCTTTTCTCTTAACCAATAAACCATAAAGTATTTTTACTAATAATTATGAATTGTAAAAAATTATTCTCTTTTTCTATGAGGGGATCCCCTTTTTTGAATAAATTTTGAAGACCTGTAGGGTTGTCATTGATTGGGGATATGTGGACTGGGGAAGACTAAAGAAGAAAAGAACTTCGATTGCTGCTGGCAATTGAAAGGAACAGCTGTTCAACGCGCGGCGCAAAAAGGAAGAGGTTGGACATTGGTTATGGCCAGCTGAGAGTCAATGACAAAATGATGACTGGAGGGGGAAGTGAATGGGGATGAATGAGACATAGTGGGTAGGGAGAAGAGTGAATAGTCTACGGTGAAGCGAGCGACAAATAGGATCGATGATTTGAAGGGGAGTCGGGGAAGGACGGGCGTTGAGTTGAAGGGGAGACAGTTGACGGGTGTGTAGGCATTTTGATGGAAATGGGCTGGTGTGAAAGTGGGTTGGGGAGGCGTGCGAAGATATTCTTAGTAGATGAGGCAGAGTGGATAGAGATGAGAGTGAATAGGCTAAGGGGAAGCGAGCGACTAAGAGGATCGGTGATTGTAAGGGGAGAGTGGGTGGGGTTGGACTCGGCATAGAAGGGGAATGATCGATGGTGGGAAGGGGGAGGCAATGCTTAGATGGGATTGAGTGGGTGGCCAGCTGGTCAGTGAACGAAGATTGTTATTCACTGAAAATATGGAATGGGATTCGCTGAAAATTGGGGAAAATTATTTTTAGGAAAATTAAAATTTTATTAAAAAATATTAAAATCCATATAAGGAATTAAAAAGTAGGCCTTAGATGTTGGCTTTATTCAACACTTAGATTTGGGGAGATATTTCTTAGAGATTTTGAGATATAGTCAATGGATATTTGTTTAGATCTTTTAGTTAGATCTTTTTTGATCATTGATCCCTTAGCTCCCCTTTTGACGCTCCCTATACAATTAACTACTGCTATGATAATGAGTCCTGACGAGATCTATCGATTGCTTCTTATAAGAAGGTTTCTGCTGGTTCAAAATCAAACCACTGAACCGGTAATCCTTATTTTTAAGTATTTTCTAAAAAAAATTTCAAAATTTACTTGAGAATTAATGAATTCTCGCATTGAATTCATTGATTGCTGTTTGCCAATTGATGGGGATGGTTTTTTTGCCTCCAATTTTGGGTCATGGTTTTCTTTATGCAATTTCATAATTCGCAAATTTTTGGAGCCAAAATTGTGCGGCTAAATTTAAGAAATTTAATTCAACTTTTTTGAAATATTCAAAATTACATTTTCGTTTAATATTTTGTCAATTTTCTCATTTCGCCTTTCCAAATCAATTGATTGCCGTGTTCCGCGTTGGATCATACTATTTGTTGGTTTTGTGAAACTAAAAATGAAATTGTATATATTTAATCAAATTTTTAAATAATATTTTTAAATGGTTAGAGGTCATCAAAATTTTTGAAAAATATTTTTTGCTAAGATGAATAGGTATATGTATACTTATATGAACATAATACTTAATACATAACGGTTGGCCGACACTTGCGGACGAAATGGTCTGGAGCTGAAGATGGTAAAGCAGGGGTGGCATTGTTCATAGCATATTATTAGGCATAAAATTAGCTACAAAATGACATCAAAGGCATTGGCTAATGTTGAATATTCATCGAGTTATGGCCAAAAAACCGTTGGTTTAATTAAAGTTGTGTTTTTGTCTTTTTTTGGCCATAACTCGGTGAATATTCTACATAGGTCAATGTATTTGATGTCATTTTGTAGCTAATTTTATGCCTAATAATATGCCATAAACAATGCCACTCCAGATTTACCACCTTCAGCTCCAGAACGTTTCGTCCGCAAGTGTCGCAGTATGATACATTAACAAGTCATAAAATAAATCGCCTTATTAATATGAATATTCTAATATTTTATACCAAGATCAGAAAAAGCATGGTATGCTTGTCAGCATAACACAATAAAAGCTATTTCTGAAATATTTCGGCATTTCTTATGCAGAGGTAATCTATTCTGATAAATGTAAACTTTTTTATCATGATTTGATGGTAAATATCGGAATCAAATAATTTTTATGGTGATTCGTGGAAAATGCTGGTATTTCCTATCAATAGATGAGAAACATATTAAATGTAGAATTTCTTACTTATTCTAATTGTGCCTATCATTGTAATAAATTTTACCAAGATATGCAAATATAGCAAAAAAAGTACAGTTTGATTAATACTTATTAGTGTTATTGATGATGAAAATAATACTATTTCTTAATAATTACCAGAAAATACTTTTGAAAATTTCAAATCTCAGTCTATATGAATTGCATAATTTTCCATATTAAATTCATGATAAATTTCTGTATACAATTTTCTCACATTTTCCCGGATTCCAGCGATTCTCGTCGATTTATTGTGACTATCCCAATTGGTTGTTTCTCCTCCTCATTCTTCCATCCACCACCACCACTAAATTCATTTCGTTGCCAATTTTTTGTTGGTAAATTCGTTGATCGATTCAATGTCCCCCGATTGGCGGCCACTTTCCTGGCCTTATGTTGAAGATGAAAAGTGCAATACAAAGAGCGGGTTTTATTCACAAAATTCGTGCATTGCTCACCATCCGTCATTTTTCGTCCCTTTTAAAGGAATTTTTAAATTACAAATTGGTAATATTTAATTTATCGAAAAAAATATTGAAAATGGCAAAGACAAGGTTCATCCTAGACACCCAAATCCTATACCCAATCAATAGATCTCATTTTGAGCCATCGAATGGTATATATGTTGTGGTAAATATTGGAAATTGATAATTTCTGGAATTTACCAGAAACTAAGCTGGTAAATTTGAGAAATCTCGATTTCTAGTCGTCGTACAGATACGATTGTAGGCTCATTCAACTCGGCATCGGCATGGTCGATTTACTATATGAAATTTCAATTACAGACCGGTCTAGGCGTTAGGGAGAGGCGTCATGGGTTCTAGGGTTAGAGTAGGGCTAGGGGTTAGGGATGCCTCAAATTGAAATTTCATAAACCAATTCGACTAGGCCGAGTCGAATGAGCCTACTTCGAGTCGGTACAATGCTTAAAAACCGAGATTTCCAAAATTTACCGTCCCATCCGCCTGGTAAATTCCGGAATTTCACAATTTCCAATATTTACCACAACATTTATAATTTGTCATCATTTGGTCAAAATGAAAGGGTATTAAACCGCTTAAACCATCTTGAGGTTTTTTGTTCAAAACTGATTAAAATTTATTAAGGCAAAATCATTAAAACTGACATTTTCAATGTTTTTGTGCCATTTTAAATGTTTTCAAATTAAAATTTAAAAATGAAAAAAAACCTGGCATCGACCAAGGTCCGGGCAAAAGCCAATTTCAATCAATTGGCCAGCTTTTGTCAATTTTAATACAACTAAAAATTTATTTTGATTTTCAAATTTGAATATTTTAAACCTTCATTATCTCGCCGCCTAGCATCTTCGCCAAATTGTGGATTATTCAACAAAAATGTGTTGCCAATTTGCAGCTTCCAATATTGCCGGAAACAATCACCAAAAAGCAGCACTTTCACGACTGTGCTTTGCAATTCCTTTTTGATTATTAATAATTTAAAAATGATTTAAAATTTGGATAATATTTAATTTGCCGAAAAAATACTGAAAATGCCGAAAAATATTAAAAATGCAAAAGGTTGTATCGGCGGTTTAGTGATTTGTCCCAGACCTCCAAACCTTATAATTGAAATCGATAGATTTCATCAAGAGCAAGACGCATCGAATGTTATATAATTTCCCAGTTTTGGCCTAAAATTAACCTTTTAAACCGTTTTTTTTTCGGTTCAAAACTACTTTAACATTGATTAAATCCAAGCCAAATCATTATATCGAGATCTCTCGAAAGAGTATTATAGGTCTCGCATATATGCCGGTGTATAGTTTTCGGTAATTTTAGTAATTTTTGGCATTTTAAATATTTCCTTTAAAGTATTTGAAAACCGTGAGATCCGCAATTCGCCAAATCATGAATTCATTGCCATTTGCACACTTTTTACATTCACTTTTTTCAACCAAAACGCCCATTGTGACCCATTCTTCGCCAGCATTTCGTCGACTTTTTTGTTCATTCGATTGGTGTCGAACCGTGTTCAAATTTGAGAGGCGAATTTTGCGCATTCCGGAACAGAATGTATTCACCGTGTTCAAAGTGATTAGTGGCTTACTGGAAAAAAGGATTTACTAATTTTATTCCAATATTTGCCTAACCTAATACGTATTCCAAAAGCGGGATCGAATATTTCTTCTGCTTCAGCTGCTATTGAATTCGAAGATCCAGCAGTTGTTCCATTTTCAGTTTGATTTTGAAGCATATTTCCAGTAATCATAATTATAATTAGGTAGTAATATTGTTGAAAATCGAAATTGCTTAATGAAAATCGAAATGGCGTCGGGAATATAAATTAAAAAATTAGCTCAAAAATTTTAAATATAATTGGAAAAAACAAAATAAAGAAAAAAAAACAAATGTTTTTAAAATAAAATTTTTAAACGCAAACGAAATTAACAAAAAAAAAGAATTGTTTATTATTCCTAAATCAATGTTCTGATGGATTATTTATTTTTGCAGATATTCTTCTATAATTTTCCATTTCTTCTTCATCAAAATCGAAAAGAGTTTGTATTCCTCTTTCCAGTGCGGCCGTTTTTGGATCCAATTGTTGAGTAATTTTATTGATTTTGACCGATTTTTTCATTCCCGATTGTTGCAAATTTGGTCTTTGATGGACAGCCAATGTGAACATCCTTTGGTTTTTGATGGCATTTTGATTGTAATTTTGATTGATATTCGCCATTTTTGGATATTGTTGAAAAATTGTTGGTTTGTGATTGACAAATTGTGGCCGGACCCCATTGTGTTTCAAACTTTGACTAGAATTAATAGCATTTTGAGCAGGAGGAGTACGGAAAACACCTTTAAAAATGGAAAATTAGCATTATTATGAAATTACAATCCGCAATCAAGTTGTAGTTGCAATTACAATTCGCAATTACAATTACAATTCGCAATTACAATTACAATCCTCAAATCACAATTAAAATACTCAAATTAAATTTCCAAATTAAAATACAATTGCGCCTGCTTCCTTCCCAAACATTTAATTCCGTCTGTCTTACCATTAATTTCCCTCTTCAAATCGAGAATTTCTTTCTTCAATTCGACATTTTCTTTGCTCATTTCCTTCAGTGCTTTTCCCATATTGGCAAAACCAATGCCAATTTTCGAGTATATTTCCTCCATTGAACGTACATCGAATTGATTTGTATTCTTTTTCTTTGGGCCATTTATCTTCTTCAAATTTTCACCAAAAGAAAGGCTTTTTTGAAAAGGTGGATGAAATTCGGCGGCTTTATCTTTAATTGAAAGAAAATTATTAGAAACTAATTTTTAAAATTAATATTAATTTCCCATAAAAGACATACTTTTAGATGCGAATTGCTTTGGGATTTGAGATTGTTTATGAATTTTGGCCGGTGCTTCTATTTTAATTTTCGTTGTCCCATCATGTCGAATCAATATTTCTGCTATTTGTTTTCGCAACCAAGGCAATGTTTGTACTGGCAAAGTCAATGTTCTGTTTCTGTTGGTTGCTTGGATATTGATGGCAGTAAGACGTAGACAAATTTGCTTTTCCATCTTTCCTTTGTTCGCGTTTATAAAAAGGACCAATTCCAATTGAAATTGATGTATAAATCCGGTGAACAAGACATTCCGTAATTTCAATTCACGTTTTTTCAATTGAGGACGGGAACCGACCATTGATTGAGAAGCTACAATGAGAAAAATTGGTGAAATTAAATAATATTTATAACAATCATTTTATCATTTATTAATACAAGTACATTGCACATGTTATGATTATCTCAGATCCCCAGAAGACCTAAAACTACACCAAATCCAAATAACCTATATTTTTTTAATTCTCCACTGTAATTTTCGGTTTGTTTTTGTTTTACTTATTTTTTATGATTCAAATGCTCTCAATAGATTTTGCTCTGATGAGAACGAACAAGTTTTTATATATCCATGGTCATTTTGATGATGGACATTAGTGGCGGTTCTTGGATTTTTCCAGAGGGGGGGGGGGGGGGTGCAGCCGAATAAATCACAGCACCCTTGGTTGCGAGCGCCGATAGGCCCGAGCGAAAATTTTTACCAATTTTTAGGTCTAAAAACTGAAAATTTTGAAAAATTATGAGGTTTTCTGGAAACAATCAGTTAAAAAAATATATAATGCGAGCGCCGACAAGCGCGAGAGCGAAAATTTTTTTTTTGGGTTTTTAGTCTAATTTGTAAAAAAACCCCCCTATTAATTTTCTCTACCTCACGGCACCCCAGGGTGCCACTCCCCCAAACCAGGGGGTGCGTACCCCACCTAAAAACGCCACTGATGGACATATAAAAGCATTCTCTTGTAAGACTCACTTCTTGCAGAAAAATGTTTAAATATAGATCATTTGAGTTAAGCTTCTAGGTTATAATATATCCATGTTTTTTTTACATTTAAAAATAAACCTTTAATATTGTTCAGCTTTTGTTCAAAATTTTCCTTGGCCAATTCCTCGTTGAGTTCATCCAATGCACGAACAAATGGATATGCATCTTGGGGAACCGAAATGTTGTAGAAATTGAAGAATTGACCGGATATATATAACTGCAATTTATTATATCAATCAAATTGGCTCTTCAAAAGTAAAAAAAAAACAAACCGTTAATTCGAAGAATTTATGGCCTGTTACGCCTTTTTGCAATAAGAGTCGTAAACTTTTGCTATTGTTCAATTGAAGGAATCGTTTCTCTAAATCTTCAAAGTATTTTTCTTTTTCACTCCCAGCAGAATATCTTTGTTGAACATTTTGCCTGATTGCATTATTTGTTGGCATTTCAGGCGATCGATTAGGCCAAGAATTTGCTTTCTTGATGGAAAGAGGAGGATAATCTCTGGCATTTCCACTGTGGAATAAATTGTGTTGACAAAGCTGAAAAATAATGATTTAAAAATTTTTGATGACAATTTATTAGAAGGTAATTTGCAGAAAAGGTATTAAAAAGTAGAAAAGATTATAACGGCTATTAGATTATCCTGTTGCTGTACATAGCTCGGCAAGGCCCCCCCCCCCCCCCACTCAGCAGGGGATTTACCGGGCGGGACCATGCATCAAGCAGGGAGAGGAAGGAAAAAAAATTGAAAAATTTTTCGGAAAAATTGGAAAATTTTTCGCTGCGCGGCCATTTTTAGGTCAAATTTTACCCTGCGGGGTTGTTTTTGGCCCTAAATTTTCGCCTGCGGCGCAAAAAATCTTAAATTGGGACTACTCATGAAAAATTAGTGCCGACCTCGCCCACCACCAACCACGCAGCCACCCATGATGTCCTCCCCTTGCCGAACTATGTTGCTGTACACCCAAATCAATAACAATTCGATAGTCACATCATTGTGCATCGAATGATATATATAATTTGTCGTGTCTTAGTCAAAAATAAAGGTGAAATAAACCGTCTAAACTTCCTTTTGGTTTTCGGTTCAAAACTAAAATAGAATTAATAAACCCAAGTGAAAAAATAATCAAATGATGCTTCGTGACGAGATCTATCGATTAGGCAAAAGGTTCTGGGATCTAGGATAAATTTCTAAAAATTAACCGTCATAATCTTTTTTTGGATTTCAATACTTTCTATGAAAATTCCGTTTTTTCTGCAAATTAAATATTTCCCATTTGTTTAAATGCTGTTTAAATTTCCATTTTAAAATTAAAAAAAACCTCTTGAGGATTGAATGGAATAATGCAAGGAAATTGGCAGCTTTTTCCATTCTCGATTTGCAATAATTGACGGCCAGCGGTAAATGTTGTAGTAGAATTAGGCCAGCATGAAAATGTTCTTATGTTGTTCGGCTTATTTAGGCAAAATAATCGATAACAGAAAAAATGATATTTTTGGAACATTTTTCTACAGCTTAAAAATTAAGTAATTAAATTTTGGACATATCGATATTAAAAAAATTAAATTGAAAAATAACAAATAAAATAAAAAAAATCGAAAAATAACAAATAGAATAAAATAAATAATATTTGTAATTTTTAAAAATTTTAACAGCAAATAAACAATAATTAAGCTTTTATTTTTCTTTTAAATCAATGTTTTATTGGGTGCTTTATTTTAGCTGCTATTCTTCTATATTTTTCCATTTCTTCTTCATCAAAATCAAAAAGGGTCTGAATTCCTCTTTCCAATGCAATTTTTGGATCCAATTGTTCGGTTCTATTTTTGTTTGCCATTTTAGGTTGTTTCAAATTTGTTCTTTGTTGGATGGCCAAATGCCCGAACATTTTTTGGTTTTTGAAGCCAATTTGTTTAGAATTTTGCATTTTTGGGAAAGAAGATGGATTTTTGTTGGCAAATTGTGGTCGCATTCCTTTTTGATTTACTCTTTTTTGAATGGGAAGAGCACGGAAAACATCTTAAAAATTGGAAAAAAAATTAAATAAATAAATATTCATCTAATTTTCCAATACCTTTTGGGAAGAATTGTTGTGGGATATGTGCCTGTGCCTCCTTCTCAATTGGCTCTGTCCCATCATATTTTGCCAACATTTCGGCCATTTGTTTGCGCAACCATGGCAATGCTTGCAGAGGTAAAACGTAAAATCATCCCTTTTTCATAAGTAATTGTTATGTTCATGGCAAAAAGTCGAATCCAAATTTCCTTTTCCATCATCCCTTTCTCCGTATCGATAAAAACCACTAATTCCAATTGAAATTTGTGGATTAGGCCAATCAATTCAACAATTTTTAATTTGATTATGTTCTTGGGTTGATGGTCAGCTGCTGGATTGCCATTTTCAACAGTCGATTGAGGAGTATCTGCTGGAAAAGAAATCGCTCAGTCAATGATATGAAAATGAAAATCAACTTAGAAAATTTACTTATGATTTTTATTATTTATATTCAAAAAATTTATAAATTTGGAATATTAAGGTGAAATGTTTAATGGCGAAATATTATAACGGTTCAGCGATTTGTATTAGACCCGCACATCTCACATCTAATAAACAGGGTTGCCGCGGGCTACCCGAAACCCTAGGTTTTTTTAGCGACTAGAAACCCGATCCGAAACCCGAAATTTTCGACGACCCACGGCAAACCTGCTAATTAACCAATTGGTAGATCTCTTGGAAAAGCATCGATTGATAATGATGCGGAATAATTTAAAATTAGTTTTGAACCAAAAACCGGAATATAGTTTAAATGGTTTAATACCCTTTAAATTGTTTTTCCAACCATGACAAATTATTGAACCGCTATAATCTTACTGCCAATTTCAATTTTTTTAGTCTGTATTATCCATTTAATAATTCCTAGGAAAGTTTTTTTTGCAGAAACCTTGAATGTTCAATTTTTGTTCAATATTATCGGAAGCCAATTCCAAGATGAGTTCATCCAATGCCCGAACAAATGCATAGGCATCCTCCGGGACCAGAATGTTGGGGAAATTGATGTATTTGCCAGCAGTGGTTTTTAACTGCAATTTAATTGATTAATTTCACTTCTGAGATTAACAATTAAAATACTGACTATGATTTCAAATAATTTGTGACCTTTCCAGCCCTTATCCAATTTAAGTTTCAACGTTTTTTTCTGGCCCAATCTGAGCAATCGAGTCTCCAAATTAACAAAGTGTTCTCCTGTCGTTTCCAAGCATTGTTGTTTTGTTGCCAAACTGCGATCAAAAGAAGAAATACCATTTGGAAAGGGATGAGCATGGAAAACATCTTCAAAAAAAGAAAAAAGAATTAATTTTGAAAAATCGAATCTGTTAGGGCAAAGAATTTGTAAATGTCACAGATAATATTGGAAATTAGTTAATTCCGGAATTAGCTAAACAATTGGGTAAACTAATTTTGGAAATCTCGACTTCTAGTCGTCTTTACTCCAGAGTAGGCTCATCGCTCATTCGATTTGGCATGGTCGATTTACTAATATGAATTTTAAATTACAGACCGCTTTAGGGGCTAGAGTTAGGGTTATAGGGCCGTCATGGGTTCTAGGATTAGGGCAGGGCTAGGGATGTCTGCAATTGAAATTTCATATAGTAAATCGACCATGCCGAATCGAATGAGCCTACTCTCGTACGATGCCTAGAAGTCGAGATTTCCAAAATTAGCTAGCCCCAAATGCCTAGCTAATTCCGGAATTAGCTAATTTCCAATATTAGCTGTAACATAAATATTCAATTTATTTTCCACTTAAAAATATAATAAAATACCCATTTTGAAGAATTGTTTTGGAATTTGTGCCGGTGCCCCCTTTTTAAATGCTTTTGTCCCATCATATTTTTCCAACATTTCGGCCATTTGATTGCGTAACCAAGGCAATGTTTGCAATGGCAAAGTCAATGTTCTTTTTGGTGTGATGGTTTCGTTTTTATGGAAGGATATTAGTTCAAGGCAAATATCCTTTTTAATCATCATCACATTGCTGTTCTTATTTATAAAAAGAACCAATTCCAAGTGAAATTTGTGGAATAGGCCAATCACTTCGACAGTTCGTAGTTTTATTTTACTCCTTAATTGATGCTGATCAGTCAATTGGGGTGTATCTGGTGAAGAAATTTTAGGAAAATTTAAATAGAAAAAGTTATATGAATTTGTAAATAAAAATGTTTGTGGGGATTATTTTTTAGCGCAAAATTGGACTTGAAAGAGCTTAGCTAATTTACTCAAATCTATAAGTGGTATCAAAAGTGTTATATTGATGGAGTCAAAATTTTGAGCGCTCTTATGATTTCATATTTTTGAGAGAAAATTTTCATTTTTATTAAGATCATTTTTTGCTAAATATTTATTATTTTTTCATTTCAATAATTTTCAACAAAATGTTATCCAAAAATTGCACATTTGTAAAAATTAGATAAAATAAAAATAGAATTATTCGAATGCTAAATTTAAAAGAGAAATAAACTTAACTTTTAACTTAAAATTTGGTGAAATCTCATTGTAAGATTCCAGAACAAAAGGCTACGGCCAAGAAGTACGAAAAACATAGCATTTGTTGGTTTATTTTAGAAATTTTTTTAAATCGTTCCATAAACCTTGGATGAGCAATTTTTGTTCAAAATTTTCTGCCGCCAATTCCGCAATGAGTACATCCAATGCCCGAACAAATGCATAGGCATCCTTAGGCAGCGGAATTTTGGGAAAATAGTTTAAATGGCCAGTGGATTTTTTTAGCTGCAATTTGCGCCCTCGTCATAAAATACCTAATAAATAATAATACTGACCTTCATTTCAAAGAATTTTTGACCGCTTTTGCCCTTTTCCAATTTAAGTCTCAATTGTTTTTTTATTGTTTATATCCAGTTCAAGAAATTGAGTTTCCAAAACCAAATGGTCATCCGATTTAATTAGATGATTATTTGTTGTGCTTTTAAACGATAAAAAATTCGAAGATAAGTTTGCGTTTTCATTGCCGGGATGCGAATGAATTCCATCATCATTTCCATTGCAGAATTTATTGTGTTGACAGAACTAACAAAAAAAAATTACCATCAATTTAATTTTTGATGCAATTTTTTTAAGAAATGAGTTTTTACTCCACTTTAATAATTATTTATAAAAACCTCTTGTGTTTTGAAGAGCACATTACTATTCAGAATTTGCTTAAATTGGCTGCCAAATATGATGGGTAAATTAAGCCAGCTTGAGAATGATCTGATGACCGGTTTATGGGCATGGAAAATTCGATAATAATAAAAATGTCGAGTGCACAGCATTTTTCTAAATTATTTAAAAATTTTGAGTTAAAAATAAAATTTTGAGTTTAAAATTAAAGGAAAATATGAGTAATATTAATATATGTAAACAAACATGCAAACTAAACAATATTTTTTTGCTAAATAATTTTTAATACTAGCAAAAAATAACAATTAATAGAAAAATCAATGTCTGGACAGATATTTTCTTTTAGCCATTATTCTTCTATATTTGTCCATTTGTTCATCGTCAAAATCGAAAAGTGCGCGAATGCCTTTATCCAATTCGGCCATTTGTGGATCTACCAGCCCAATGTCATTTTTGTTGTGTTTTTTCACTTTAGGTCGTTTCAAATTTGTTCTTTGTTGGAAGGGCAAAGGCATCTTTGGATATTTATACTCATTTTGATTTGAATTTTGCATTTTGGCTGACATTTTTGGATATTGTTGAAAAAATGCTGGCTTTTTGTTGACAAATTGTGGTTGAATTCCTTTTTGATTCAACCTATGGCCAGCAGGGGAAATGCCATTTGGAATGGGAAGAGCACGGAAAACATCTTCAAAAATGGAAAATTTAAAAAAGGTAAAAATGAAAAAAAAATTCTAGAAATCGTCGAATTATTGGGGGTCATAGTCATACCTTTTTGTTTTGGGACAAAGGTCACGGACCGAACAAATGAGGACTTTTTGTTGATGGATTGTGTTACCAATTTTGGCCGCATTTTTTGTACAACTGAAGAATTTGAAGTGAGAGGAGCAACGAAAGCACCTTAATAAATGAAAATTAAAAATACAGCAAAAAAAATCGAAAAATTGATATTCCATTTTACTAATTAAAAGAGGGGGGGGGGTTGCCGAGATATCGATTTTTTGATTATAACTTGTTAGTGTTTGATCCCAGAACCACAAACCTCATAACCATTTTGGTTCATTCTCTTTTATTTTTGAACCAAACCCCAACAAACTATATATCAATCGACGCATCTCGATAAGCTCTATAAAATGGTTATAAGATTTGGGGTTCTAGTTCTGGGATCAAGCACTAACAAGTTATAATCAAAAAACCGATCTCTCGGCAAAAGAACCCAAATCTCTCGGCAAAAAAACCTTTTCTCATTAAAAGATTTCAAAAATTTACTCGACTCTTACATAAATTTATATTCCTAATTATCTAGGCTAGGATTAGAATACCCAAAATATTCGGTGAAATTAGACGGAAATAATAAATTAAATAAAAAACATTTTTTTTCAAATTTATTAGACAAAAATATACTTATGTTGATGAATTGTTTTGGAATTTGGGCCGGTTCCTCCAAAATTATGGTCTCTGTCCCACCATGTTTCAACAAAATTTCGGCCATTTGTTTGCGCAACCAAGGCAATGCTCGTAGTGGGAAAAATGTCCCCCATTCTTTCGCATTAATTTTATTGATAGCATTAAGTCGAAGGCTAATTTGCTTATCAATCTCATCATTCTCCGGCTTTATAAAAAGAATTAATTCCAATTGGAATTTGTGGTATAGGCCAATCACTTCGACACTTTTCAATTTCAATCTACTTCCGAGTTGATGATGGTTAACAACGTCATGTTCGGCTTTTGATTGGGTAACTGGAAAAAATTTAATTATATAAACAAAATTTAATAAATTATAAATGAAAAATTTAATAATTAAGTTCTCTTTTATGAAAATTAGTTGTATTTTATAACATTCTTTTTTAATAAATGGGTGCTATGTCATTTCCTGAATAGTGCAAATGTGGACGTTTTCTACTTACACGGCCTTTTGTCTATTCAGGAATCGACCCGTACGAATAAATGTATATTCCACAATTGAATAATATTATTTATGATTATTCGGAATATGCTTTGTTTGGTTTTTTAAATAAATTTTCAAATTATTCAAATTTGCCATAAAAAGCTTTATAAAATAAACTTTGTATATTGTGGAATTTTTGTTCAAAATTTTCTGCCGCCAATTCCAAAATGAGTTCATCCAATGCCCGAACAAATGCATAGGCATCTTCTGGCATCGGAATTTTGGTGAAATTGAAGTATTTATCATTTTTTAGCAGCTGTAATTTACATTTTAATAGGCTAAATATAAACTAAAAATACCCACATTAATTTGGAGGAATTTAAAGCCTTTTCTGCCTTTTAGCAATCTAAGTTGCAATTGTTTTTTATTGTAAATGTCCAATTGAAAGAATCGAATCTCTATATCTTCAATGAGTTTTTCTGTCCCTTCCAAATTTTGTTGCTGCTCTTTTTGCTTGATTAGATTATTTGTTGGTGTTTCTTGCGTCAAAATAGTAGTTGAAGAAGAGTTTATTGTACTTTCGATTGAGTGAGTATCAATGCCACCATTTAAAATAGAGAATTGATAGCGTTGGCACAACTGAATGAAATCAATTTAAATTTAAAGCTTTTGGATTGAATTTTTAAATTTTTATATTTAAAAAAAACCTCTTGATGTTTAATGCAAGAATGGCCGTTCCTGCTCAGAATTTTCGAGAATTGTCCGCCATATATTGTTCTTAATTTATGCCAGTTTGAGTGAAGGATTTTGCCACAAATAAATTTGTTGACGTGGAATAATTGAGAGCGAAAATGGCGTGTGTGGAACATTTGTATTGGCTTTAAATATTCTAAAAATTATACATACAATTTAAGTTCATGAATTAAATTTTTTTAAGGAAATTGGTTCAGTCTAATAACAATAACCGCCATTTATTTTGGAAAATAATTCGCATAAGTAACTAAAAATAGGGATTTTTGTGCATGTTAGTTTTTGAGTGTAGAGATTTTTATTGTAGGAATAGGAGGGATTTTGGATTGCATTGGATTGTTATTTATCATTTATCAATTTTTTATCCAGACCTTTTATTTTAATCCTAGGAATTTTAGCTCAAATAAATTATATCAAATGTAAATGCTTTGATGCTTTGATCGACAAATTTTAATTTCTTTAAAATATTATTTTATGTTTGATATTCAATCTACTATTTAGCCATTATTTTTTTTTAAAAATGAAAATGCTTTGCACCCGACATTTATGTTATCATCTATTCCATGACAATAAACCGAGCAGCAAAATCTTCTCAAACTGGCTATTTGGCAGTGTAGGAATTAAGCACTGCTATTGAGCCAACGGCGGGCAAAATGTTAGGCACCAGGCAGGATTCAAACCCGCGACGTCCTCACATACCGTGAGTCTCTACCAACTGAGCCACTGGTGCACATTCACCCAGCAGTCTTCCTTTCTTTTCCATCCTCCCCGTTCTTTTCCACTCCCCCATCCTTGGGACTTGAAGGGAATCCCAACAGCAGTCAATTTATGCAAATTCAGAATATAAATTCCAAATGTAATATTCATATTCACATCCAGCCTCAACAGGTTTTTAAATAAAAATGGGTATAAAAATGTCAATGGCAAAGGCGTAGCCAAGATTTTTTTTTTTTGGGGGGGGGGGGGGCTAAGGCGAAAAAAATTTTTTTTGGGTAAACTTTTTTCAAAAAAGGTGAAATTGCGAGCGCCGATAGGCGCGAGCGAAATTTTTACTAATTTTTAGACTTAAAAGACCGAAAATTTCGAAAAAAAATTGGGTATAATTATACTAAAACTTAAATTTGCGAGCGCCGATAGGCGCGAGCGCAAAATTTTTTTAATATTTAGTATAATCTTTGAAGAAAAATTGCCAATTTTTTCCCTTTCTTTGGATTTGGGGGGGGGGGGGGGGCTCTAGCCCCCCCCCCCAGCCCCCCCTTGGCTACGCCCTTGGTCAATGGTATTTCTCATAATTTCGATGTTTTCACTGTTTTTATTACTCTAAAAAGATATTTAAATATTAATAGTCAAAAAAATATATGGGCCAATACAAAAATTTACAATGCTTTTGCTTTTAAAAATGGAGTACCGAAATATTCGCTAATTTAAGAGAAAAAATTGTTTTTCAGCTCCAATATGAACGCTGTCAATTTTACAAGAGAATATATACCAATGATCATCTTTCCAGCCCTGACAATCATTTGGATTTGGAGAGTCAATTTCTTTGGCTGGACCCAAATAAAAGAAGGAATGTGAGACTACGAATTAGTAAAGGTAAAAGCGGCAACAAATACTTCCATATCAGTGTGAGGATATTTAATAATTTATGAGCATTTTATACATATTTAGTCATACAAATATGGCAAATACGATGACTTCCCCAACATTCTGGTCCCGAAAGATGCCTATTCATTTGTGCGAGCATTGGATGAACATATTGGGGAATTGGCGGCGGAAAATTTTGAACAAAAATTGCAAATTCAAGGTTTGAAGAACATACAAATTTCTTAAGGACGCAAATTAATTTGCCGAGAGATCACTCTCTTCTCTTGTGCTCGAAGCTTGATCATGGGCCGCTGGGCCGATAAACCGTACACCCATTTTATAGAGCTCATCGAGACGCGTCGATTTTCCGAGTTTGGCCGAAATCAAAAGTATTAAACAATCTAAACCATATTTTGGTTTTTGATTTATAACCTCTTGGCTTTGAAACCAAAACCGAACAAATTTTACATCAATAGACGCTTCTCGGTGAGATCTATAAAGTGGCTAAATGGTTTGGGGTCTTAGAATCAAGCACAAGATAGTTATATTCAAAAAACTGATCTCTCGACAAAATAATGCATTTTCTCGGCAAAATAATATTATCTCATTTCTTTTTTCTTAATTTTACACTCAATGAATGAGACAATTGTGAAGAATCCTTGATCATATTATCGATTTCTAGATTCCCAATCAACCATTGAAATTGCCTATGATGGCCATCAAACATTGAAAACTGTCGAATTTACTGGCTTATTCCACAAATTTCAATTGGAATTATGGTTTTTTCCAAAAACGGACAAAATAAATGATCGAATGCAAAGTTCATCACTATCACTGGGACTTATTGCCTTTCACAAAATCACTATGAAAAAAATTATAAGGAATTTAAATTTAAAAGCATTGCCATGGTTGCGCAAACAAATGGCCGAAATGTTGACAAAATATGATGGAACAGAGGAAATTGAGAAGGAGGCACCGGCACAAATCCCAGAACAATTCTTCAATTTGGGTATGCTATATTATATGCTAAAAAATAAGCTTAATATTTAAATGTATTTTATCCTAAAAATTAAAAATCAAATTTGTTGGATTAAGGTATGGGGTTGATTCCTGAATAGACAAAGGGCCGTGCAAATATGGGCGTTTCCTGAATTATAATAAATCAGAAACCGGTTTTAGACCCTACAAACCTAATACCATTTTGTAGATCTCATCAAGTCGCATCGATTGGTATATATGTAATTCAGTGGCGTAGCCAGAAATTTGATTTCGGGTGGGGGAATTCCAACAAAAAATTTTATTTCGGATGGGGGAATTCTAAAAATTCTGTTTTTAGGGATGTATTTTTGAAAAAATTATAAATTTTAAGGAAAAACACTAAAAAAAAGAAAATTTTTCACAATTTTTGACCAAAATTCCATTTAAATAAACATAAAAACGATTATGCGAGCGCCGATAGGCGCGAGCGCAAAATTTTTTGCCCTTTTTTCAAGAAAAAAATCCATTTTTTTCCTCCTCGATTTCATTTCGGTAGGGGGAATTCCCCCCGTTCCCCCCCCCTGGCTACGCCACTGATGTAATTTGTCATGGTTTAGTCAAAATTAGAGGGTATTAAACCGTTCAAACCATTTTTCCAGTCTTTCGTTTTAAACTCTTTAATTTTAGCCTGACCATGACAAATTATATACCAATCGATGCGACTTGATGAGATCTACAAAATGGTATAAGGTTTGTGGGGTCTAATACCGGTCTATGATTTATTATAAGTCGAAAACACCCACATTTGCACTATTAAGGAAACGACATAACACTTTGGATTAAAAAATTTAATTTCCCGTTGTTACTTTTTAATATATTTCTCTTTTGAAGGTAATACCAATGTTCTTCTTCCAAATTGCATTCCTTCTTCTGCTGGTCACAGTTTTGAACACAAAAGAATGAGACAGCCACAAGAATTTGTCAACAAAAAGCCCATATCTTTTCAACAATTTCCAAAAATGGGTAATCCTTCGGAATTGGGGTCCCAAAAAAATTTTTTTTAATTTTTCAAAAATTGGTTTCTGGAAGTTTTCGTGGGTGTAGAACACGAATCTGACGTCCATTTTGTCATATCTTACCATCTTGGTAAGATAATGCCGACTTTTATCAAGAAAATGTCAAGGGAGGACCAAGGCCAATTTTCAAAATATTTTTAATATGGGCATATAATAGCTCAATCAACGCAGCTCGGCGAGCTAAATCTAATGGTATTACTTTTATTATGTAATAATGATATATAGACAAGTTACGACCAAAAGAAAAATTTATCTTGGTAAGCTATTTAGACTTCTAACTTGAGCCAATCACAATATTATGAAATAAAAGAGTACCATTGGTACTAGTGCAGATTGTCCCCTACAAGAGAAGGACGGACAGAAGGGAAGGAATTGATGGAAGGGAAATGTGCCACTCATCATATTGAGATGAAGGGAAGCGATTCAGCTAGGGAGAAATGAATTTTCTCGTGCGGGGAAGATTCCTAAAACGGTGCAAATTCTAATTTAAATTTTTGATTTAAAATTAATATAATTCTGAATAAAAATAATAAAATAAATGTATAACTCTTTTAATTCCCCACCCTCGATTTTGAGTATCGATAACTAGGCAAAATAAAATCAAATAAATTTTTATTGAATTTTCGAAATTCTTTAAAGATCTACAAATCTGATCTAATTAATTCATAAATATCCACAAATTAAAGGAGTTAGACTCTAATTTTCTCAATTTTTAAGGAGTTGAAAAATAATTCCACATGGGAAATCAAAAGAGGTTACACGGTATATTTAAAATTAAAATATAAAAAACATTAAAAAACTAAATATTTTTTAAAATTTATTAAAACAAAATCATTCAATGTTTAGGAAAATAAAAATACAAAAAGAATACAAAAACACAAAATGTTTGGATGAAATAAAAACACTATTGCTTGTGATGAATTAAGTTTTCTCTGATTTTTATTCCAATTCTATATCTAATTCTTAGTTCACATTTTACCGTTTTAGGAATCTTCCCCGCACGAGAAAATTCATTTCTCCCTAGCTGAATCCCTTCCTTTCATCTCAATATAATGAGTGACACATTTCCCTTCCATCAATTCCTTCCCTTCTGTCCGTCCTTCTCTTGTAGGGGACAATCTGCACTAGTACCGTACCATTAGATTCAGCTCGATGAGCCGCTTCGATTGAGCTATAATATGCCCATATTAAAAATATTTTGAAAATTGGCCCCCCTTGACCTTTTCTTGACAAGAGTCGGCATTATCTTACCAAGATGGTAAGATATGACAAAATGGAAAAAAAAACATACGGTTTATTCGTCTCCCAAAATCGGTTGATTTTTGCACCAAATTTTCTTACCCACACTATTTCTCCTATGTATCTAACAATTTGGTTCAAAAAATTAACTGATTTTGGGAGACAAATAACCGTTACCCATAACAAAGAGTTCAGCAGACATGGTTAGAGCCCTGGAGTCTCTGTAAAAATAATATACAAGAACAAGACTAGATATTTTTTTTCAAAAATTAATTTATTAAATGTTTAATTAAATATTTTAAGATTTCTCCCAATCGATGATTCAATTGCGAACTGTGGAATTGATTGGCCAACGTCACAAATTCCAATTGGAATTATTGTTTTTCCCCAATGAGCACCAAATGTACGGTCAGAAGCAAATTTGCCTTCGACTTTTTGCCTTCCACAAAATCCACATGAAAGAAAGATATTTGAATTTGCCACTTCAAACATTGCCATGGTTACGCAAACAAATGGCCGAAATGTTGGCAAAATATGATGGGACAGAGCAAATTGAGAAGGAGGCACCGGCAAAAATTCCACAACAATTTTTGGGTATTATTATAGGAAAATAAACTGAGTTTTATTCTAAAAATAGAAATCAAATGAATCAATTTACATTTACATAAATTAAACTTTCAAAACACCATCGATGCATTTTGTTGATTTTTTAATGTTTTAAAATTTTAAGCCCTGTAATTTTCTTAAAACTTTTTCTATTTTTGAAGATGATGTTTCCCATCCTCCTCTCTCAAATGGCATTCCTCCTGCTGGCCGCAAGTTTGAATACAAAGGAATGCAGCCGCAATTTGCTATCAAAAATTCCTCAACTTTTCATCATTATCCAAAAATGCCGAATAAAATGCAAAATTCAAATCAAAGCGGTTATAAAAAGCAAAGGATGCCACTAACTTTTGCAATGCAACAAAAATCCAAGCAATCGGAAATGGAAGAAAATATTATCGCTGATGAAGATCTCGAAGTTGATGCGGATGATGATGAACTACTGCTGGATCCATTGATAGCCGCTTCAGGAAGAAAAATTCGCCCACTTTTTGATTTTGAAGAAGATTATGAGGAAAAATATCGAAGACTGGCGGAAAAGAGAAATATTCCATTTCATTATTGATTTTATCAGGAAAAATAATAAAATTTTTTGAATTAAATTGTTTTTTTTATTATTTTTTGTTTTAAAGTTTGAAATTAACGAATATTTTTTCTTATTTATTTTGTTTTTTAATCAAATATCGATTAATTTTTAATTAATTTTTTATCTAATTTTTAAGTTTATCAAAAAAGAAGAAAATGTCAAAATCACCGAAAAAGCAACGAAAACGAATTGAAATTTCGGATGATGAAAAGGAGGACCAACCAAAAATGACAAACCGAATTGACAGCAGCGATGAGGAGAACGATGATGTGGGACAACAAATTGTGGCAAATAAACAAACTCCCATTGTGGGTTTTAGTGGAAAAAAATAAATTAACAAATGAAAAATTATCTTAAAAACAATCAAATTTTATTCGAATTTCAAGCCAGCATTTTTAAAATGAACATTTACAAACTGTGGAAAACAAAAACACATTTTAGTGAAAACTCTAAAATACCTTTTAAAGCAAAACACATTTTACAGTAAAACAAAAATTTTCGATATTGTCAGCTTTGGTTAGCTTTTTTCTATAAAATAAATGGCGAAGAGGCTCACTTTTCTCTGAGGTGATTATTAGGGCCCGGATTTTTATTGATATCAATATTTTTCTTGCGAACTTAAAATGACCTTAAACCAACATAAAGCAACTTTTTATCATAGTTTTAGTTGATTTGCGTGAACTTTTATGTCAATATTGATCAATGTTTTGGCATTTCTTGGTCATCAATATTTATGTCAATATTTGGACATTTTTTTTTGACAATTTTTGGTCAATATTTTCAAATTTTTGAAGAATTTTTAATAAATTTTAGAGTTTTCAAGAAAAAAATTGAAAATTTTTTGGAAAATTTTATTAATTTTTTAAAAAATAGTATTTTTGGTAAATGAAATTTTTAAAATTTTCTGAATAAAAAAACATCGAAATTTGAATAATTTGTGATTGCGAGTTAGAGGAAAATTGTTATTTTTGAAATTTTTGATAAAATTTAACGTTTTTAAAAATTTTCATCAATATTCCATCAATATTTTACCTATTTTTTGGCCATTTATATCAATATTTTACTACTTTTATGTCAATATTTTATGCCTATATTTCGAGATTCTATATCAATAAAAATCCGGGCCCTAGTGATTATTAAGAGAGATCGGCGCCGTACCGTATACGGCAAAATATGGCAAATTTTTGGAATACCGCAATAGGGTACGGCAAAAAATTGGGCAAATACAGTCCGGAATACGGCAATTTTTTGTAATTTTCCAAAATACGATCAAATACGGCACTTTTTTGACAAATACCGCACATTTTTGAGGGAAAAAATACGGTACGGAATACGGAAAATCCTTTTTGCCGGTCTCTAATTATTAAGATCATAAGAGAAGATAGGATTTCAGATTTCCCTAGCTCTATCCTTCCTTTCCTTTTCAACAAAAAAGTGTACCCCCAAGGCCAGCAAGTATCAAATTTTATGGCGAAAAAAAAATTTCTGAATAAAAAGTAAAAACATTTTGAAAATTTTCTACATTTTAGACACGTAGCCGCACACGAAAATGTTCTTCATCCACAAACGGCGGGTCAACAAATCGCAAACGCCATTGCCAAACTCGAAAAAGCAAAGAAGACGATGATGTTTCGGATGATGACATCTCCACATTCCATCATGTTACGCCGAGCACACATGCACGGAGAATGATGAAATTCACCGGCGCTTATTATCAGGATGAATATGGCGGCGATCGAGAGGATGCCATGGATGTGGAATCGGGCAGCGATATGGATGGTTTTTTAGTGGATGATGATGATGATGAATCAAGTGTTGAATCAGGTGGGTCTTTCTGACATTAATTCAATATTAAATTTGATTTTTGATTGTATTTTTCAAAATATGTTTAAAAAAGGATGGTATTTAATTTTGCGAAAAGTTTATAACGGTTTGTCTTAGACCCCCAAGCTCTATACCCAATCGATAGATCTTATCAAGACCCTTCGATTGATATATATTCTGTGTTAAAAGCTTATGACCAATTTTAGTTTTGGGAGTGAAAGAAATATGCTGGTAGGTAACCGATAAAAGTACCATTTTTAATGCATTATTTTGATTTTTTTAATGCATTATTCTGATGTAAATTTTCTCTAGGGAAGTCATTTAATTTGTCCAAAATCTTTCGTTTCGAAAAAATATTATATTTTTGAGGCCATATAATTTGGCCAAATCAGACTTCTTTAGCATTCCCTAACCCTTATTAACCCCCAGCCCCTAATCCCATCCTGGATAAGCCTGAGCCCTAATACCTAGTTATGGCCAAGTTATATGGCCTGGTACTTGTCGGCTTTGTATCCCCTTTTTTGTTGAGAAAGGAAGAAGTGAAGGGTCCCCCCTTTGGGTCATCAGGATTAGGGTTAGGGTCAATTATAGTGATTATCTGGATTGGTTCCTATCACTGATCGACCCTACATAACCCTAACCCTGGGATACAAAGCCGACAAGTACCTATGGCCTCAAAAATATAATATTTTTCGATACGAAAGATTTTGGACAAATTAATATTATTATCTTTTTTCTCTAGGATCTGATAATGATAAAAGAATAAAAAAGGCCTATAGTAAAAGGATTTAAAACTATCCAATTCATAAGAAAAAAATTCCAATTCATTTTAACTAAATATTTGATTTTCAATTACAGATAGCAGCAATGATGACGAAGAGGATGAAGAAATTGAAGAAGATGATGAAAACTTGAATCAAAGGCAGAAGAAGGATAAAAGGAAGCAGAATGAAGAAGAAGGAAGCACAGATTCAGAGGAGGAAATTGGCCGCCCGAAAAGGAAAAACCGGAAGGCCCCAAAAATGGATACACCATTGACTACTCGACGAAGCCGGCGAATTCAGCAGAAAGAGGAGGAAAAGAACGAAGAAGAGGAAACATTGAGGAAAAAATTGCGGCATCGACGACGAGTTTCTGGTGGTGGCTCTGATTCGGATGAGGATGGCGTTCAAATTTTGGACGAAAAAGATGAGGATGAGGAAGGACTCAATGGTGATGAAAAAACGTTGCCTATACGAAGTGGGTTTGCCGTGGAAAAGAATAAATTTATTTAAATGATTTTATTTGACTTTAATATTTAATTTTTGATTAAATAAAAATAAAAGGGAAATATTTAAAATGCCGAATAAAGTTCGAAAAGGTTTTATCGGTTTAATGGTTTGTATGGTTTGCCCTAAACCCTATACCCAATCGATAGATCTCGTCAAGACGCATAGATTGGTATATATTTTGTCATGCTTTGATCAAAAATTAAGGGTATTAAAAATAAAACCGTTTAAACCGTTTGTCGATTTTGGTTCAAAACCAAGTTAAAATTGATCAAGCCTCGACAAAATATATACCAATCGACGCGTCTTGACGAGATCTATCAATTGAGTATAGGGTTTGGGGGTCGAGAACAAAACATTAAACTGTTATAGACGTTTTTTCGACAAATTAAATACCATCCTTATTTAAACTCAAACCGGTTTTGTTTTATTGTTTAAGCCATTTAGTAAATTTCATAATCGACCAATTTCCAATATTTAATGCAATTCATATAAAATTTATTTTCAGCTGTTTTATCAAGCAAAGCCGAAATCCATTGGTTGGCAGAGAAGAAAAATCGTTGGGAATTCACTGGCCAAGAATTGGTGCTGCGAGTTGTGGGCATTGAGGAGGAAGCAAAAGCGGAAGAAAATGGATACATGGAAAAGATGGCCAAAGGATTGCAATTTTTTAAGGTGAAAAATTTGTAAATAAAAAATAAAAATAATTTTAAATGTGATTATTGAACGGCCTTTTATAAAAATAAGAAAATTTAAAAATTATCCAAAAAAATTACTAAAAGCTTAATTCTTCCTCTAATTCGGTTGAATTTAGCCTCTAATTTGACGATTTTTGTTTTTCCTTGGAAAACTTTTAGATGTTAGGGTTAAGTTAAGGGTGGCATGGGATATAGGGGATATGGGCTAGGAATATATAGGGGTAGGGGCTTGACCATAAATTTGTTGAGTGATAGCCATTTTTGTGATAATGTGTTATTTGGCCATAACTCAGTGGCCAATGGGCCAATTTAAGTGATCTAAAATAAATTTAATAGCTTTTTTCGTAGGCTATCGAATATACATTTTTGACAGACAAAAATTTTGCCAAATTATGGCCAAAAAACCATTTTTTCGCAAAATTTGAGACTAAATTCAGCCAAATTAGAGGAAGAATTAAGCCCTACGTCAAAAAATTATATGTCTAATAATTAAAAGAAATTAAAATTAAATTGAATAGAGGTTAGGAATTTAGGAAGGATAATTTAAATTAAAAGAAGCCACCATTCACATTTATAAACTAATCAATCAACATTTTTAAAGGCTATTTTGGAAAACGACGAAGGAACCCTGTTGGAACTTCAAGGCTGGTGGGAACAACAAAAACGATTGGAAAATAAGCTAGCGATAAATGGGGTAAGAGGAATAAAATTTCCAAAAAAAAAAATTAAAAATTTTTCATTTTTAGGTTTACATATTTTCCCGATGTCAAATTTTTCCGGTGGCCCCAAAGAGAAGGAAATTCATTGAGGGAACTGAAGCAATATTTTTAAATTTCGCTCCGCAAAGTGATTTCAGAGAATGCCAATTGGAATCTGAATTGGACAAGGAGGAGGAATCCGAATGAATTTATATTTAATCAATTTTCATAAATTTTTCATAGAATTGAGCCAAATTCGAATTTGTTTCTATTTTTCATCAAATTTTTCTATGATATTTCGCTTATTTTGTAATTAAAATATTTTTATCAATAAAATTTTCAAAAAAAAAATAGTCAATTGGCAAGAATTGAAAAATAATCAAAAAAATTAATGCATCATTTGATCCATGTTCCAGGGAAATAAATGGCAATAAAAAGACATTGGTGGCCTAAATTCATTCACAATGACGATTGACCATGCATGCTAAAAAATTTATTCTGATTATGTTGATGATTCCGCCAATGTTCATTATTAAAATATGGCAATTTCTGCATTCACTTTCTTCAATAATTCTTTCTTTTATTGAATATCGTTCCCAATCCCAAATCTTCTTATTTTTAATTTTTCTATGAATATTTCTTTTTTGATTTTTTAAATTGTTTTTAGAGCGATTTTTCGTGGGTGAGCCGTGCTCATCAAATATTATCCCTAAATCCCCTTTAATATAACTGTTTGAGGGAGGAATGCTAGAATATACCTCAATTGAATCTTCCATTGGTTTCCTATCAAAATTTAAAAAAAAATGTATCGTTGTTTCTAGTTCCATAGGCCTATAATTAAGGCCTATTACGAGATCTTGCAATTTAAATTTTAAACAAATTCGTTCGACCATCTTTGCCCATTTCTTGTTTGAATTTAATTTTAAATAAGTCACAGTCACAACAAATGAGGGAATATGGATTACTTATTTATTTCTTTTTCGTGTCCTGTGCTGCTGCTGAGGTAGTTGTTGTGGTCGGTGTGAAGGGGAAAGACAGAAAACACAAAAAACGAGTAGTAGAAATTGAAAATTGACGGATATTTTGCCTAGACTAGGGAGACTTTTATATGAATTCCACTTTTCTAAATTCAAAATACTACATAGTACATAATTTCTTTATTTATTTATTTTGTTTTTTTGTACCTTTAAAAAATGGCCCATAGGCACAAACCAAAAACCACTCTAGCAGAATAAAAATTACGTTCCATTCTCATTTTTTTTTCTTATTCCGATTAAAAATCATAAATAAAAATTACACTTCCATTTCAAAATGTTTTCATATTAATTTTATAAAGTCAATTTTACCCAACCAATGAATAAAGTTGTGACTCTCGCCATTTGATCTTAGGAATAATTTATTGGATCTCTATTAATTTATTTAAAAAATGACTGAATTTACATAAATTTTCTCGTGTCGAAAAATTTATATTTTTGTGGCCATATAACTTGGCCAAATCAGACTTCTTTAATATTCCTTACTCTCAGCATCTAATCCTATCCTGTCCTGAACTTTAACCCTTAGTCCAATACCTAGTTATGGCCAAGTTATATATGGCCTCAAAAATATAATATTTTCGACATGAAAGAATTTATGTAAATTCCGTAATTTTTTTATTTAAATTAAATATATTCCATAATGGATTTTAAG
Organism: Pratylenchus scribneri; assembly: GCA_030063045.1. Classification (NCBI taxonomy): domain Eukaryota; kingdom Metazoa; phylum Nematoda; class Chromadorea; order Rhabditida; family Pratylenchidae; genus Pratylenchus; species Pratylenchus scribneri. The sequence continues at coordinate 1,375,693 of JAQSEB010000142.1, forward strand.
ATAAATGAATAAAAATAAAAGTTGTTTAATTAATTCAAAAAATATTTAAAAAAAAGTAATTGATACTTTTTTTTATTTTGCGACAGCCCATCAAAAATTATGAAAAATGCATCCTAGGAGTTAATTTTGGGCACTGATCACGAATCTGATAAATCTCCTCCATTGTATATTATCGATTAGCCTCTATTAATTAAGCCAAGAACAATTATATTAGAACAATAAAATTAATTGACTTTTTTTTACAGAAATAAAACAAAAATGACTTTCAGCCTTGTTGTATTCCTTCTCATTGCGATTGGTGTTATTTTCCTTGTTTTGGCCATAGTTATTACCACTTTATTCTTCCTAAAATCTAAATCTGAGGTAAATAAATATAAAAATAAATATATAAATTGTAAATTCCCTCCTTCCAATCGAACAGAAGTTTCAAATCCCACCGAATGGTTTTTTTGGCCCAGGCGAACCAAAGCCCGATGATATCCGTATTCAACCATTCAAAGTGGCAATTTCGAAGGCCCAAATTGACGAGCTGAAGGAAAGACTGAATGCAGCCCGAATTGGCCATAAAGAATTGGAGGATGTGGCCGATTGGTCTTATGGGTTTCGACTCAGCGAGTTGAAGAAATGGCGAAAACATTGGGCCGAACAGTTCAATTTTGATTGGTTCCAAACTGAATTGAACAAATTCCCACAATTCACAACGGAGTTGGAGGGTTTGAAAGTGAGCGTTTGAAATATAGGGATTTGTCAGAGAAACGCGAAATATTCGACAGTAAAAGAATTTATTCCTAGAAGAGGGAATATGTAGAGTAATTTTGATAGAATCAAAAAATAATACAATTCCGCCTACGGAAAAGTTTTGTTCGTAAATTTTTTAAATACAAAATTAAAAATCTGATCATTTTAAATTCATAAATTTTAAACTCCGACGATAGACTAATCGGAAATTTTTTATTTGATTTTTGTAAGTTTCATATTTTTTATTTTCTACAAAATTTTATGATTTTTTTATTATTTTTTTTCGATGGATCAAATTTTATAATTTTATAAAAATGAATAAGCATAAAAAATATTGAAATTTTTAAAAAAATTACTCATCAGAGAGTCAACAGAATTATACGCTATAGGTAAAAATTGAAAATTAAATAAATTTATTCATTAATCATTATCATTTTTATAAAAATATTTATTCAAAACAAAAGGAGTCGAAAAATGGTTTTTTATTCATACCCAATTCAGGTGAAAGTGCAGAATTTATTTAGCCAAAAATTTAATTTTTAATTTTTTTTATTTTTCAACTTTGACAAAACTCGCGGGAACATCTATAATTTTTAAAATTAATTTATACCCCAAAAATGTTCCCTAAATTTAACTTTGAATCATTTCATCCATTTTTGTGGTTTTGTCCAAATCTAATTATTCTTTGCACATTTTAAAGGTCCATTTCTTGCACATGAAGCCGCCTCGACCATCCCTCTATCGTCGGGTGATGCCATTGTTGTTTGCTCATGGATGGCCTGGGGGCGTCTATGAATTCTACCAGCTGATTCCAATGTTGGCCGATCCAAAAGCCCATTCAATTGAATCGGAAATTGCCTTTGAATTGGTTGTACCATCCATACCAGGCTTTGGTTTTTCGGAACAACCACACAAAAAAGGTGAAATTTTAGGGTTGAATATGTGAAAAAAAATAGACTGGAATTGGAAAAGATATGCTCCAAATTGGCGCCGTCTTTTCCCGAAAAATTAAAAAATTCAAAAAATAATAAAACAAAATATTAGCCATTTAGATAAATTCACTAAATTAGCAGACTATTAAAATGCTGAAACCTACGAAAATATTTTCATTTCATCCTGCTGGACATCTTAACTTTGAAATAAGAATAAGCATGAAAAACACATATTTTCTACTTGGTTTGAAGCTTTTTTTACCTATTTTAAATTTCTATCTTTATTTTTTATACCTAATTTACTTATTTTAGAGTTTAGAAATTTTTAGTAAAATAGTAAGAAAATATGCCTAAAATTAGTCAAAGTAGCATTAAAATATGAATGGACTAAAAGAATTGGCATTTTTTGCCTTAAAAATATTCATTTAACAATAATAGAGCCAATCCAGCAACGGATGGGGGAATATGGAACCAAAAAATGGGCAAAAATTCTTTTGATCTACAAAGTTGATTTTATTTTCTTTCATTTTTTTGAAAATCTAATATAAAAATAGTTAAAAAATAGTCCAAAAAATTTCAATTTTATTTACTTTTTTGTACAATTTTTATTTATCTAACTATCCGTCCGAATCGTAATAATTAGAGCCCGGCGCGGATTCCGGGTCCGTACGGATTATCCGGACCCGGAGTCCGAAATCCGTACATTTTTTGATTTTCCGGATTATTTCCGGGCCGGATTTTTGTACGGATTATCCGGTCCGGTCCGGCCCGGGATTTTAGCCAAACGAAAATCCGGCCCGCGGGTCCGGATTTTTTGCATCCGGATTTCCGGATTTTTCAAATGCTAGGAAAAAGGATCATTCATCCTATTTCTGTGAATAATTTTTTTTGAAACGATCCAAATTCCTTTAAAATCTTTATTTAATAATTTCTTTTTTTAATTCTTTCTTTAATATATTTTTATTTTTTGTTTTATACAACGGAGCCCCACAGTGCGCCTATCCACGATTCGCCTATTGGGGGCAAAAACACAATTCGCCTATTTCCACAATTTTCTTTAAAAATTTAATTAAAAAAAGTTTAATAAGTGTTTCATATGTAATTTTTGATGCTGAACACGAATATGATATTCAATTTTTCATACCTATCCATCCAACCTAATTAATTGTCAAATGAAATTGATTTTTTTAAGTGAATAATACATGTGGCTCTGGGTGCCAGTGCCAGTGTTGGATTTATAGGATGCCATTTTACGGTTCTTTCCTGTTATCTGGGGGGGGGGCAAAGCGATTATATGGGGGGCCGGGTGATTATATGGGGGGCAAGGAGATTATATGGGGGGCAAGATCTATAATAGGATGATTAGGAAGATGATTATGACCTTCTTCATCTTCTTAATCATCATCTTCATCATCATCATCTTCTTCATCTTCATCATCATCATCATCATCTTCGTCATCATCTTCATCATCTTCCTAATCATCCTATTATATATTATAGATCTTGCCCTCCATATAATCTCCTTGCCCCCCATATAATCGCTTTGCCCCCCAGATAACAGGAAAGTACCCATTTTACTAAATTAGGGTTGCCACAAAATTTAAAGCACATGCCATTGCATGTCTTCCCCGGACTAAAAAATAAGGTTCACATTTCGGGAATATTTTGAAAATGAGCACAAATTTTTGGGTTATTTTCAAAAATAAATTCAGAATTGGAAATTCTGATTGCGATTTGTAATTTCTGAATTCTGATTCTGATTCTGATTTTAGTTCCCAGAAACAGCGGAAATGTTGATTTTCCTTAACAAAAGTATTCGAAGTTGGCTCATATTAATTTGAATAAATTTGATTTCGTTTTTTATTTTATCTCGATAAATTTGATTTCATTTTTTATTTTAATCGCTATAAATTTTGTTTTTTTTTTACTTATATCTGTGAAAAAAAAATTTTTTGAAAATCCAGAAATCCGTATCCGGATCCGTACAATTTTAAGGTACGGATTATTTCCGGACCGGATTTTGTACGGATTATCCGGTCCGGTCCGGCCCGGGATTTTTTCGGTTCGAAAATCCGGTCCGCGGGTCCGGATTTTCCTTCGCGCCGGGCTCTAGTAATAATCATTTTTTAACCATTTCCTCCACAGGATTTGACTTCATTGCCACAGCGCGTCTTTTCCATCGGCTGATGGTTGAACGCATTGGTCATGGCCACTATTTGGCCCAAGGCGGCGATTGGGGTTCGATGATTGTTTCCATGCTGGGACGGCTTTATCCCCAAAATGTTTTGGGCATTCACTTAAATGTGGCTTTCATCCAGCCTTTTCTATCTGTTCGCCATTTTATCAAAGCTTTGATTGGCTGCTATTTTCCTTCATTGGTTTTCTCGGAGCCGGAACATTTTCGGCACTATTCAATTTCCGCACAATTCAAGGAATTACTTTTGGAGAGTGGTTACTATCATATTCAGGTGGCCAAATAAATGGGGAAAAACTGGCATTAACTAATATTTGGCAGTAGATTAGTTTAATTTTTCCAATCAAAATTAGCATTAAATTTAGTAAATTTAATGGTACTTACATATTATATTTGGACAAATTTGAAAAAAAAATTTTAAATTCTCATCTTATTATTCATATTTAATTGTAAAACGATGATTAAACGTGATTTTAGGTGATTTTAGATTTGACCAATTTTGGGGGTAACATAGGGTAATTTTGGAAAAAAATCTGCCCACAAATAATTTTTAAGTACAAATTTAATACCTTTTTATAATATTAATTTGGATAGTTAAATTTAAAGTAAGAGGAAGAATTAGATGGATTTGAATGGAATAGCTAAAAATTCTGAATAAAATAGCGACAAAATAACTGTAAGCCAAAATTTGTTATTCTTCGTTTTTTGAAGATTACTTTTGATTAAATTATTTTTGCCTAATCATTTATTAAATTAAAATGCTCTAACGAAATACTTAATTAAATTTAAAAAAATTAAAAATATAAAAATGCTGTAATATTAGGCATTGCCCAAAATTTGAGAGCCCAAAAATCAGAAATAATCGATATTATTATAAATATGGTAGAATAATCAAATAACACATTTATCACAGGCAACAAAACCAGATACGGTTGGTGTGGCCTTAAATGATTCACCAATTGGATTACTGGCATATATAGTAGAAAAATTCTCAACATGGACAAATCCGGCATTCTTAAAAATGTCCGATGGTGGATTACTCAAGTGAGAAAAGAATTTTGGTGAAAATAAAATTAATCATAAAAAACAAAAAGAAAATACACATTCGATCAAGTGTTGACATTGATTTCCGTCTACTGGTTCCAAGGAAACATTCTCAGGTAAAATTTTCGTTCCACCCCCTCAAATTTTTATTCATTTTTTTTATTTAAAAATTCATTATATAGGGTTTTTGGTTGGCCGACGAAACGGTCTGGTGCAGATGGTGGCAAAACTATTGTTGAATTGTTTATGGCTTATTATAAGGCATAAAATTAGCTACAAAATGACATCAAAAGAATTGGCCAATGTTGAATATTTCATCGAGTTATGGCCAAAAAACCGCCAAAAATACAAATTTAATTAAACCAACGGTTTTTTTTCACCATAACTCGTTGAATACTCAAAATTTGCCAAACTATTTGATGTCATTTTGTAGCTAATTTTATGATTAATAATAAGACATAAACAATTCCACAATAGCTTTACCACCATCGGCGCCAGACCGTTTCGTCCTCAAGTGTCGTAATACGAGGATTTTTGAGATCGATGAATCCGAATATCGCATTGATTTTAAATAATAAACATTCCAACGGTTAAAAAACCCGATTAGAAAATATTATGCTAAAATTGAAAAAAATATATAGAAATACGTAAATATAAATTTAATAATCAATACAATCTTAAAATAGAAACATTTCTAAATCCATAAAATTCATTCTAAGTGCTATCACTTTTTCTCACTCTAAATCCCCTTTAATCCCCTATATCCGGGCAATATTTTACGCACTTTTGAACTTACAGAAATGGTTTTGCTATTCAAATTATCAAATTTGATTTACGTAAATCCGAAACCGCTCCGCATAAAACGGTTTAGACTATTATAAACATTCAAATCACGATATAAAGCTATATTCGTATTTAGCTACCTCGAAAACTATTTATAGAAATATTTTAGGGCCAAAATGAGGAAATTTTTTTAATAAAACTTTTCTCAGTTCGCAACGATATTACAAAGAGAACATTCGGGCAATAATTTCCGATGAACATAAATTGATATACAAATATGTGACCGTTCCCACTGCATATGCCGCATTCCCCAATGATTTTGGCGGACCACAACCCAGGGAATTACTCAAATTGACTTACAATTTGATCCAAATGACAATATTCCCTGATGGAGGCCATTTTGCAGCGCTGGAATTGCCAAAGGAATTGGCCAAAGATGTCGTCAAATTCGGGAATGCATTGATGAATAAATAAATTATAGGGAATTTTAATTACATAAATGCCTAAATAATTTGATATTTTGCATGAATTTTAAAATTTTTTACAAATTGTTAAAAAATATCGAATAAATCTTTTCCACAGAAACCATTTCAATTTCCTAGCAAAGGACGATAAAGTGGTGATGAAGGCCAAATCCCATCATAGCGAGATTGGCCCAGTTGGAAATTGTTTTGATTTTTGACCGATTTTCAATTTTTTTAAAAATAAAGTAATTTGGACAATTTTGATGAGGAAATAGTAAAACAAAATAAAATGAAAATTAAAATGGAAGTCAATAAAGCTCTGGGGAAAATTCGATAAAAATCTGGGGAAAATTGGGAAAAATCTGGGGAAAATTGGGAAAAATCTGGGGAAAATAGGGAAAAATCTGGGGAAAATAGGTAAAAATCTGGGGAAAATTGGGAAAAATCTGGGGAAAATAGGGAAAAATCTGGGGAAAATAGGTAAAAATCTGGCGAAAATAGGGAAAAATCTGGGGAAAATAGGTAAAAATCTGGGGAAAATAGGTTAAAATCTGGGGAAAATAGGTTAAAATCTGGGGAAAATAGGGAAAAATCTGGAGAAAATAGGGAAAAATCTGGGGAAAATAGGGAAAAATCTGGGGAAAATAGGGAAAAATCTGGGGAAAATAGGTAAAAATCTGGGGAAAATAGGTTAAAATCTGGGGAAAATAGGTAAAAATCTGTGGGGAAAATAGGTTAAAATCTGAGAGCCCGTAAAAAAAGAACGAGGGAAGATTCCTCGGGAAACTTACCTTAAGTTAGGGTTGGGCCGGATGGGTTTTAGGGGTAGGGTTTAGGGTTAGGTTTGGAAAAATTCGGTTTAGGGTCGTTCTTCTATTGTTTAAGGGTCTTTAGAATAACGGGGGAGGCAGAATCAGGGACGGGCGCAATTGCGTTTTGCGTTTTTTGCGTTATTTTTGGCCCTTTCGTTGCGTTTTCCGTTTTGCGTAAAAATGGGAAAATTAACGCAAAAAAACGCAATAATTGGATGATTTTTAGTGGGTGAAAGAGGAAAGAAGAAGGGGATAGAATGGAAAAATAATAAATTGTGTATGGAAAATTTTTGTTGAGCGGCCAATTTTAGGCCAAATTTTTCGCTGCGCGGCTGTTTTTAAGCCAAAATTTTCGCTGCGCAGCCATTTTTGACTTAAATTTTCTCCTGTCCCCAGGGTCGCAAAAAAAATACAGAGCAAATTATTTTGAAGATTTCATCAAATATTGAAAATATTTTAAAAATAATGTAATTTGTAAAATACGTTGAGCGTAAGAGAATTCCGAAAAGCATTATAAAATGTTCATCATTTTTAAATCTATTTTTGGACCAATTTTGAAAATGATTATGAGAATAATATGAAAATAAATAATCGAAATGTTAAAAATAATTAGAATCTTTTGGAAAAGTTTGTATTTTAAAAGTATGCCAAAAATACCTCTATTTTATTAATATTCTAAAAATTTATGTATTCTCGAAATTTCTTTTTACACTCATTTTCTGAATCATTTTTAAAATCTAAATAAAAATGCTTTTTAAAATGGACAAATTCACAACATATTTTCAGAATATTAATCATTTCATCATCATTTTTTTATTCATTTTTAGAATGAATTTTGATAATCTAAATAAAAATGCTTTTTAAAATGGATCAGGGTTGCCAGAATGTCCCCCCACGGGGGGCATTTGCCCCCTTTTTGAGATTTTGCCCCCTTTTGTGCCCCCCGAGCCGAGTTGCCCCCCAAATGCCCCCTTTTTAAAATTTTGTCATTTTTTCCCTTTTTTATTATTTTTTGGTCTAATTTTTCGCTGCGCGGCAAATTTTTGGTCTAATTTTTCGCTGCGCGGCAAATTTTTGGTCTAGTTTTTCGCTGCGCGGCCATTATTGGAAAAATTTTTGCATTTTTGGCACTTTTTAAAAATGCCCCCCAAAATGCCCCTTTTTTTACTGAAAATGCCCCCCAAATGCCCCCTTTTTTTTCCAAAATGCCCCCCAAAGTAAAAATCCATCTGGCAACCCTGAAATGGATGAATTCTCAGAAATATTTTCAAAATTTTGAGTTTTTCGAAATATTTTATTCTACTTATAAAATGACATTTGATCCATAGAAAATTCTAGAAAGAAAAATGACTTTTAATCTAAATTGATCAAAATTCTAAAAAAAAGATGGATAAACGAATCAATTATTTATTATTAGTAAGACATGCTTACTCAAAAAGCAACAAACTTACTAAAAAATAAATCTATTTATTTTAAATACAAAGAAGCACCAAATATTATTCTCAGTATAGGGCTATATAACTCCAAAAAATCTCTAGTAATTTAACTTTTCCCAATTAAATCTCTTATTTATTTTTTTCCATAGTTACTTCTGATTTATGTAAAGATTCAATCGCATAATTTTTCCATTTAAAGTCAGTGCAAAGTTTTTCAATTCTTCAGAAGATTCAGGTTTATTTACAAGAAACTCTTAACGCTTTTAATTTAACGCAATGGCATCGGCTAACAAATGAAGAATTCCAATAATTACTAATTAGGCAACAAGGTTTAATTCTTATGGAACTAAATGTTATATAACGACGAAATGAAATGTTGGATTAAAATTTTGAAGAAGAATTTACAATTGAGGCAAAAAATTAATGTTGCGACAAGCGCAAACATCTCCCAAAATCTAGGTTTCAATTATAAAACTTAATTAGAAATTAAAAAATTACATTTTTTTAAAAAACGTCGACTATTATTCTCAAATATTTGTTCGACATCAATGGAGAAATGATAAAGGATGAGGTTAATGGATATTAATTCTGCCATTGCTAACGAACTGAGACAAAATAACATCTGACTAGCAACGAAAATTTCTGCAACAAATATTGCTATTGAAAAAACAATTCTAAACAAAAGAATTCTCAGGTTTATCTTATGGAAATAATAAAGATTTTCAATAAGTTATAAGGTTTTTGGGTTAAAATAATAAATTTTAATGGATAACAAAAGCAAATGACAGTTAAAAACTAAGTTTTATAGAAAAAAAAACATATGGTTTTCGGTTAAATAAATAAAGCTTTATAGATAAAAAAAAGGATTGTTTTTTTCCTCGTACTTTAATTATATTGTGTCGAGAAAAAAATTTAAAATAAGTAGATTTTATATGTAAAATTCGGTACTTCCCATTATCGGGGTACCAGGTCATTATCGGGGGACCGGATCAATATCGGTTGGAAGAGGAGGGAGTAAATATTAATATCCAAGATCTTCATCATTATCTTCATCTTCATCAACGTCTTCATCCTTCTCATCATTTTCTCCTTCTTAACTTTCCCCCCTCTCCCGATATTGACCCGGACACCCCGATATTGACTTGGTCTCCCAATAATGGCAAAGTACTTTAATTTCTATTTAAAAAGCCTAATTGATGGATAGCAACTAAATTATAAAATTTATTTTAAAAAAAATGTTACTGTGAAAAAACTAAAGATTTGAGTCTTGAAATTTTTACTAATATTCTTAATTTTTAATTTTCGACAAGTTCTCGTATCAATAAAAATCTCAACAATTTGCGATATTTTGAATTCTATCGAGAAATGGTCGACAAAAAATTTCAATTTCAGGTTATTAATTTCCATCAATAAAAATTCGAATATAAAAAAACAATTTTCTAAAATAAGTTTAATATTTGTTAATTTAGTTCTGAATTCTTCCTCTGATGAAATTTGAAATTAATGTTTGCGACTATTTAAGCAACAAAATTGTAAGGTTTTTTCCCAACTAATATTTTAATTATTCCAATTTTTTATTTTGTTCATTTCATGGAAATAGTGCGTAAAATGCAAATATTCTTAAGAAGAAAATTTTCAAATATGCGGTTTTGCTTTATTACTGAGATCAAAATTTAATGCAGGTTTCTTTAATTTCTTCAAACATTCAAAAAATATGTAGAAAATTAAGTTTTCATATAATTTAAAGAAAATCTATGGCCTTTTATTTTTTATAACAAATAAAAGTTTACTGAAAATCTTGATATGATTACATTTAGATTAAATCTTATTTATTTAAAGGCTTTAAGTATATATTAAAAAATAAGATTATAAATATATTAAAAATTTATTTTTAGGGTTATAAAATTTAGTTAATTTTTGGCGAAAAATATTGAAGTTTTTTTGGATATTATTTTTGAGATATAAATGGATTTAATTCTAATTTAATATTAAGTAATTTTATATCAATAATTCAATTTGAAAAATCCGAAGCTAGGAAATTATAGTTGCAATGTTAAATATTGGTAGTTACTAGTTATTTATTAATAAATTTTAAATTTGAAAAAAAAACCTTAAAATTGAGTTGAAATTTTACTTAAATAACTTTTATTTTTTTTTAGAAATCTCAACAAATTTGCATGTTTATTAATTCTTGAGCAAAACTCATTGGCAAAATCTCTTGGATGGAACAAATGACAAAAAGAATGCTTAAATTTATGGAACCATAACAATTCTCTCCAAAAATGAATTTTCAGGTTTTTATTTGATAGATTAAATTTAAATAATTTTTTGCGAATTTTTAGCTTTTCTTCATCTCCTACCATCGTGTTATGGCAAAATTACTGATGATTCAATATGATAAGAATGATGATTTAAAGAAGAATTTTAGTTACATTTTGAAAATATATTTTTAATTCCATTTTATGAATACATACTGAAAATTGAATAAAAATAAATTCTGTGAATGATCACATTTTGAAAATAGATTTTTAGCATCATTTTAAGAATGCAAGCTTAAAATAAGATGAAAATAGATTTTGGTAATTATTGAATTTTGAAGATCATTTTTTGTCCAATTTTAAGAATGTATACTAGAAATAAGATGAAAATAGATTTTGAGAATTATTGAATTTTGAAGATGATTTTTTGGCCAATTTTAAGAATGCATGCTTAAAATAATGCTGAAAATGGATTTTGAAATGAATTTTATTTTTAAAATATTTCCAGTATTCCAAATATATTGAGAATTCATTTTTCCATTCATTTTTAAGGTATATTCTGAGAATGGAAATGAGTTTTATTTTTAAAATCATTCTCAAAATTCTGTTATCTTAATTATATTTCCAGAATTGTCGTATTTCCATTTTGGTTATAACTCTAAAATCCCACACATTTCAACATCATTCTCAGAATTTCGACCAAAAAATGCGACCCTGGGTCGAGGCCATTTCTGGATCATATTTTTCGCTGCCGCGGGCAATTTTTTACGGAAAGGAGGATGGTAGCAAAATGATAGTTGTCCAACTCTGCTTGCCGATGCCGACTATGCTCGGCTTCTGGCCCATTACCCCATTTAATCCTGGCATTGTGATCCTTGCTTCCTTTTAATTAACATTATCCCCCTTTATCTGGCAGTAGTATTGTGTTACCACATCTTTTTTTTTCGACATTTTTGTGTCGAATGTAAAAAGATGGTGAAGCGAATAGGTATGTGATGGGTTTGTTGAAGGTGGAGGAAGGATTTTTTTAAATGAACAAATGTGGGAGGTGGAGGATGATGCCGATTTTGGGCATTGATCAAAACGTTTACCTTGGTGCCATTGAGGACAATGGTGCCCTTGTGGGCAATGTTTATTATGACTCGAGGGAATGTGAATTTTGTGTCAAAATATTAAAGTCTTTTTTTAAAAATTTTGCTGGGTTTTTTCCTCTTTATGAATGAACGGATAGGTAATCGATGTTTTTGGGGAAATTGATGGCGAAGTGAATGGTAAAAACTGATGTCTATGTACTTGAATTGTATAGTATAATTGTATGAAATGAATTTTATTTCGCATAAATAATAATTTATTTTGTCTCTTCAAATTAAAATAAAATAATTTAGCGAGGGAATTGGGAAAGAAGTGGAATTAATGAATTGAAAATTTCTTCAAGTTGCTTGACTTCTTGAACTCCAGTAACAATTATTTTGCCTGTTATGTACACAAGAATACTGGCAACTGCGCTGGTGCCATCATTGATGAAAATTTTACAACGAAGCGCTGGGAAAATTGTCGGGTCATATGTGCTTTTGGAAATCAGCCGAAGTCGGGCATCATCTGCCAAAATTCCCTCCATTTTTTTGAAACGCCAAAGTTCATTAATTCGCTCAATTCCAAGGCGATGCGGCATTTGATGTGCCCCGACAATGTTCACAATTCGCATTCCATAGATCAGTCCATCCCTCTTTTCGAACGGGTGTTGACCTCTTCGGGCAGCCATTCTCAAATTTCTTGAAACTTTTCTCGCAGCAAATTCAGCCATTTCTAAATCTCAAAATTTCTTTGGGGGGATAGTAAAAGGGAAAGGACAAACCGGGACAGGGAACACCAGTCAAAACGACTTTTCCTGATTTGAAAATCAAAGCGGCAATTACATTGCTTTTTCCTTCCGCATTTTGGACAGGGAATCGCATGGTGATTGCATGAAAACGTCGGGGACAATATTCCAAATTCCATCCATTTCGGGCAATTGCTAGGTATTGTTGGTGCGGAATTTTTTTGGGGGAATTGGAAGGGAAAAGACGGAAAACCACACTGCAATTTTCAATTTTCATCTAAATAGTTTATCGCATAATTGGGAAAAAATAAAAATAAATGAATGTCAAAAATTGGGAAAATATTTTAAAAAGAATATTGATGTGTGTGTGGGTGTGTGGAATGGGCCATCACCATTTGAATTGATTCTTCTTAATTCGTCGGCTTGCAACTTGCAGGACCTCAAGGGGGAAGTACGATTGGTGCCGCCCACCGCCATATTGGATCACACATGGGAAATATGGATGACGGAGCTTCATCCCGTGCTTGATGAAATAGTAGGCCCGTACCTGTGAAAAAAAATGGAGAAGAAAATTGCTTTAACTTAAGTGAAAAAAACTAACCGTCACATTCAAATAACCGCCCAAAGCCGGAACGCAACTGGCCGGGAGATTGGTCAAATCACAGCATCGGACGATGAAATTGCGGCCAGCTGGTTTCAAATGTGAGGTTTTCAGGGCCACATTCTCCCGCAAATATGCAATGACTTCCCGCCGAGTCTCAAGCCCATTGAAAATGATTTGCAGCTCTTTCACCGAACATCCAAATTTTTCGCAAAGGTGGTCAATCAGCGGAGTCCAATGGGATTGCTCTTCCTTGCATTTGCATTCCTTCTTCCCATCTAAAATATTGTAATCGAAAATTAATTCAATCCAAATGAAAAACCCAGGTTTGGCTGTCCTTTCGGGGGAACGCGATTCTCTTTTCCCTCATCTAGCTTTTCCTCTTTCTCATTCTCATCCCGTACAGTGATCAGGTCATCGTCATCGGATTCCAAAATCTTCAAAATGTCTTCATGCTCCGAATCATCAGCCTCATCCATTTGAATTTCCACGGCATTTTTCTAAAAGAAATAATTTTAGAGAGAAAAAAAAATCACATTTACCTTTTCGGCGATTGGGGTGGAAATGTCTGCCTCCTGGGAATTGTTTGAGGTGTTGTTGATCACTTGGAGCCAATCATTAGCCAGCATAAACTCCATTTTTTTTGGAAAATGATGAAATAAAAGAAAGGATTTTTTAAAAATGATGAAATGAAATATCTGAAATAATTTCCCTCACTATATATACGCAATACCCCTTATGGGAGGGAAATAAAAATGGCTTCTTCAAATCTTCTGGGTGAAGAAATTCAATCCTTCCAATTGGGATTTCGTCATCCCTTCACTATGATTGTTTCTGGCAGTACTGGAAGCGGTAAATCGGAATGGATTCTCCGACTTTTTAAAAATTTTCGGAAATTAATAATAGGAAATGGAGAAGCGGGACCCTCTCCAATAGATCTTATCCTTTTTGTTATGGGGAATTGAACCCTAATATTCTACAAATGCAAAGAAGGGGTCAAATAGATGATGGTGGAATTCGTCTTCTGACATATCATGGCTTTCCTAGTGAGGAATTGCTGCGAACTCATGCTAAACAGACAAATGGTCATCTTTTAGTTGTGCTAGATGATCTTATGACAGGTATTGGAGGCAATAAAGACTTTTTGGACTCGCTATTCACTCGAGCCTCCCATAATTGTGGAGTAAGTGTCGTTTTGGTTACGCAGCATTTATTTACTAAAGAACTAAGAATTCCTCGAAATAATTCTCACTATATTGTTCTATTACGCAATCCGGCTGGTGCATTACAGATTCGGAATCTGGCCGTACAATTGTTTCCCTCCAAAGTGCCCTATTTTTTAGAGGCATATTCGGATGCCATTCGTAAAAATTTTGGCTATTTACTAATTGATATCCATCCAGCAACAGTTGACTCGCTGCGTCTCAGAACAAATATATACTCTGACGATGGTCAACCAACCACCGTTTATTTGCCAAAATGACCAAAAAAGCCAAAAAGCTGATTAAATTTAGTCCCCTAATAAAAGAGAATATCCATTTTTTGAAAAATATTCAGCAATGTGAAAAATCTCGCCCAAAAATCAGAGCTTTACTGAATAGCGCAACGGGTAAAGAGTTGCTATGTCTAGTTGAAACTTGTTTCAATTTGTTGAAGGGACGTATTCCCATTCCTAAACGTTCGCTGAATTCCCTAAAAAAGCAAGCTGGAACTTTAAGAAAACTGTCCCGCTGCCGTTCAAGCAAAACAGCTAGAGCCATTTTACATAGAGGAATCCCGCAAAAGGGTGAAGGTCTCCCACTGGTGCCAGCATTGTTGGCTAATATAATATTGCCAGTTCTTGCGGAGAAAATAATTTCAAAAACATTTGGATGAATGTGTTCCGCCAAAAAACAAATAAATAACAAAGAGTATTTAAAAATTCTATACCAATTGAAAAATGAAACATTCAAATCGTATGTTTCTTATTCCTGAAGAGCTCTATCAGCATTTCTTCTCCACCCAACAGAATCAAGATGGAAGCCCACTGGGGCATATCCAGTCCAAAATGCTAGTTCTCGCCGCACCCATTGACCAGAAAATGAATAGGGATGAACGCGCAATTCGATTTGACCAAGAATATAAACGCTATAGTAAACTGCAGAAAGAACAAGAGGAAAAACCTTTGAATGTTCGTCTTCAAAATATAGAAGAAATTGCCGATTCCCTACCCCAAAAAGTAGAAAAAACTCTAAACTCCGCAATTGTAGCTCCAATCAAAAAGACATATCATCGACGGAAAACGGGAAAATTCTCAAAGACACTGAAAAAAGGGGGAAAGCCTGAATCCGTTTCAGTTTTTGATGACAACAATGAAGAAGAAGAGGAAGATGAAATATATGGAGATGCCAACAATCAAAAAGAAGCAAGTACAAGTGAGGCCGACCCTTTTTTGGCCAGAAAAAAACGGGCAAATGAATATGTGGCCAGAAATTTAGCATCATTAGGTCTGAACAGTCATGGCCAGGTAATGGTGAATACTGCGGGCGGAGTCCCCCAAGTTATTAAAACAAGCAATGTCTCCACCATTATTGATCATTTGGTGAACAACGGGGGAAATCGCCGTAAACCGCTACCACCTGGATATGAAAAATTTGTGGAAAGAATAAACAGGCATCCTGAATTAATAAACATTCTAGGCCTAAAGCAACAAAGACATCAATCCGGTTCGGGAATGACCCATATCAAAAAAACATATAAAGATGAAAGAAAATATTCTTCATTTAAATTTAAGCCCACTCTTTGGAAGTGATGAAATCCAAAAGTCAAATTCTCGATCGCCTCTATAAAGATATAAATTCCACATCTGCATATACCTCTGTTGTTCCACTTTATCGCGAAGCGAAAAAAATTCGAAAAGATATTACACAAAATGATGTGAAAAAATATCTAGAATCCCAGCATGCTTATACTCTTCATAGAAGAGCTGTTCGCCGCTATCCCACACTTCCAACACTCGCCCCTGGCTTACACACTGAATGGCAAGCCGATTTGGCAATTTTGGATCGACTTTCTCGCCAAAATCGGGGCTACAAATATTTGTTGGTTTGCATCGATTCCCTCTCCCGACAAATTTTTGTTGAGCCAGTCAAGACAAAATCAGCACCCGACATGGTGAAAGCATTTGAAAAAATATTTTCTCGAGTAGGCCATTTACCTTGGAAACTGAAAACGGATCAGCGAAAAGAATTTATGGCAAAACAAGTTCAAGAATATTTTAGCAGAAATGAAATTCAACATTTTTGTATGCTAAACCCAAAATTCCATGCTGGAATGGCAGAACGTGCCAATAGAACCATCAAAGAACGTCTATATCGTCTCTTTACGGAAAGACAAACGCAGAATTGGATCGGAGTGATCCAGAAAATTGTGAACTCTATAAACCACACAATAAATCGTTCGATCGGCATGAGGCCAGTGGATGTAAATTTTGAAAATGCCGAGACACTTAGACGAAAACTTGAACAAAAAGCTATCGAAAAATTTAAAAACAAATCCGATTTGGGAAAATTCAAAGTTGGCGATAGTGTTCGAATTGAGAAACATAAACATATTTTCCAAAAAGGATATACCCCAAATTTTACCAATGAAATATTCATTATTGACCAGGTACGAGACAAAGTTCCCTATCAACCCATCACATATAGAATTCGAGATAGGGAAGGTGAAATAATAAAGGGTAAATTTTACTCATCCGATTTCAGTAGAATTCGTAAGAAAGAAACGAATACGGAAATGCCCCTTTATGATATTGAAAAAATTTTAAAAAATCGAAAAAAAGACGATGTGGAATATTTGTTTGTTAAATGGAAGGGCTATGGCCCTGAATATAATAGCTGGATTCCGTCAAGTGAACTTTATTGGAAAGAATAAATAGAATTGCAATTCTCAAAAATTACATCCTTATTCTCTATCCAAAAAAATGACGACTTCTTCCACATCTTTCTACATTATTTTACCCTCAAATACCAATGTTGATGGGAATAAGACAAATTCTTTTAGAGTTCGCCTCCCACATAAACTTCAATTCAATTCGGAATGGTCAGTGGGGTTGGCCGTGTTGGTTTATCCTCACACATGGCCCTCATTGGGTACAAACACTCAGCAATTTCTGAATGTTGTATGGAAAACGGGTGAAAAAGTCCGAATTGAACTCCCCTCAAGTACATTCACTAATCCTCATGAATTGACCAAGGCAATGACGAAAGCATTGCAATCTGGGAGTGAAGAGCTGGCAAAGAAAGTAAGAACCACTCAGTTCTCGTTTCATGAAGTTGTTAAAAAGGCCGAAAAACGAGCCCGAGAGGAACATGCGAAAATTGCTAAAGAAAAGCCCCAGAAAAGGAAAGCTCCCTCTCTAGTCAAAGACATTGAAGAAGTCTCCGATTTAGAAGGGGCTCAAACTGTTCTGGAACGACAGGAAAGAGAAAGTTCCCAAATGGAGGAAGAAGAGCAGCCAACTTCCTCCGAAAATTTACCAACTTTAGAGGAACTCTACAATCGCTATTTGAATGAGGAAATCGCGCAGCTTGATGATGAAGATCGCTCAATTTTGGATCAAACTAAACAAAAAGGCCTAGAGCCATGGATTCATGCTTATCGGCATGTAAATTTTGCTTGCCGGCTTCAATTTGATCCAACCCATAATCGTTTCACATTTCATTTGGACTCGGGTTTTATTCAACAGGTTGAATTGAGTGAACAGCTCTCATACATTCTTGGATTTGAGGGACAAGTTTTAACGGAAACTACCGTGGCTAAATTCATGCCAGATTTAAAGGGAGGAGTTTCCTCATTTCTGGTTTATGCGCCTGGTCTGATAGAGCCAATGATGTTTGGTGATGTGACTGCCCCCATTTTGCGTGCCGTCACAATTCGAGGTGCACCCGATGAAATTGTAGAGGAACAATTCTTCGCAATTCAATATCATAAATTACTGGTGAAGGAAATCAGTGAAATTTTTATTGAAATTCGCACCGCCAATGGTGTATTGATGCCATTCATGTTTGGAAATTGTATATTGACTTTACATTTCCGAAAAGCTGCCTATTTTTAGATTTTCATTCCCCCACTAAAATGGAAAGTCGCCAAATAGACAAAATTCTGAAAAGAAATCACATAACTGCTCCTTTTTATCTGGGCTGCTTTGCTTCGGATCAACTATTAAAAATTTCCCAGGGGAAATATCCCCATTCAATGGTTGTCAATTTTGATCCTTCCGAATTCAAAGGTTCCCATTGGGTAGCCATTTTTTCAATTTCGCCTAACGATGTTGACTATTACGATTCATTGGGGCTTTGGCCTCCACTGAATTCGAATATTACACAATATTTGTCAAAATTTAAACGAATCCGCTTCAATCCTTATGCCCTACAAGGTGAATATTCCAAATCTTGTGGTCAACATGCCATATTTTTTCTCTATGCTCGTTCGAAGGGCAAATCTTTTGAGGAAACTCTTCGCTTCCTTAAATCGATCCCCGGTTCCATTGACCGGTTTATTAACAAATTTGTCGATGCTAAAATATTTGGCAATTAATATAAATAAAATACCACAATTCCCATCTTATACACAAAATCCTCACAAAAATGCATGTTGATTTCGATCCTCTTGAAATTGAATGGTCCTTACTGACAGGTAATGAACCGCAAATCTACCAAACCGGTGGATATGCCGTCTTTCGTGGTCTACCCTACCAGAGAGGAAGTGGTCTAGGCTCGGTATTTCGGCGCCTTTTTCGTTATCTTCTCCCTATAGGAAAAGAGATTGGGTCTGCTATAGGACGCCAGGGACTGGAGTCTGGCAGTCGCGTTCTAACCAATGTTTTAGAAGGCAAAGACCTTAAAGAATCCCTTGTGGATGAAGGCAGAATGGGTTTAAAATCCCTACTGGATAAAGCCTCTTCAAATTTGGAAAAGACTCAGCAGCAAACCGGAAAAGGAAGTCGATTTGATTTTAAAAGATATCAAAAAGTGACTGACCCAAAAATTGGAAAATCTATACATAAACTTGCTTCCACCATGGGTCCACCCAATTTTCTTCCCTCAAAATCCCGGAAGAAAAAAGCTCCAGCTAAAAAAACATCCACCACTAAAAAGCGATTAAGAATTGACAGTTTAGGTACATATTAGTCCAGCAATGAGCTGTTCAAAGAAAATAAGCGAAAAAAGTCCTTTGGCTATTGACACAGCACTCAGCATTTTTACTGTCCCTCCTACCAATGTGTCAATACTCCGCTCACATTATCGCGAAATTCTACCTCTGAGCACTATTACCCAAGAATCACCATATCTATTCCGCTTATTCAGCGATAATTTGTGGACTGATTTGTCCCGAATTTACCTCTATTTAGAATTGAGAATTCAAAAAAAATCTGGGAACAACTGGGTCCCAATTGAAGCAACCGATCTTCTCGTGGGTACCATCCAATGCATTGGACAAAGTTTTGTTCAGCAACTTAAAGTGACAATAGGAAACACGGATTTGTACGATAGCGGAACACTTTATCCCTATAAAACCTATATGACCACTGAGCTCTCCTATCCCGATAATGTGAAATCTAATTTTTTAGCCTCTTCAGGCTATTATCCACTCAAAAAACATAATGATTCAACGGACACAGGTTTCCTGGGGATTGTGTCCCAATTTGCCTCAGGAAAAAAGGCCCAATTCCTTTCGCGTTTAGATTTTGATTTTGGAAATCAGGAATTACTCCTTTTGAACAATATGGATGTGCTGTTCAGCATATTCAGATCGAAAGATTCTTTTTGCATTCATAAATTAGGCGGTGCAGCCGATTTGAATGAATATCGCCTCTATGTAGAGGATGTCAAAATTTATGCAAAAATGGTAGAGGTTCAACCATCCCTCAACCTATCCATCTATAAGACTTTGGAACAACAGCCAGCCACCTATTCCGTTCGTAAAACTGAAATGAAATCCTGTTTTCTGAGCGCAGGTAGAACCTCAATTGACTATAATGCGTTTAGTGCAAGTATTCCTCGTCGCATAACCGTGGCTTTTGTGGAAAATGAGGCATTTAATGGCTATTCCACCAAATCCCCATTCAATTTCAAACCTTTCGATATTCGAGAAATAGCCGTACATGCTGGAGGCCAAATTTACCCAGTGGTACCCTATAAGATGGAATTTACAAATGATTCCTACACTCGCCCCTTTTTGGACATGTATGAAGCATTGGGGGTGGCAAACTCGGAACGTTCTTTCGATATTTCCATGAAAAAATTCAAAGAAGGCTGGACCTTTTTTGTCATCCCGCTAACTTCCACTCTCGATGATTCGTGTGGATTTGAATTGCTTAGGAGTGGAACAACCAGCATTCGGGTACTATTCAACACAGCCATCCCCGCTGGTGGTGTGGAAATGCTAGTGTTAGGCGAATTTGACCAAATGGTCATGATTGACTATAATCGCCATATAGTTTCCGATTCAAATCTAGCCTAGATGGCATATAAATAAACCAAAAAAGCATCACACCCCCCTTTTTAAATGGATCAAATTCTCGACTATTACCGAAAACAGGCAATGGAGAATTTGAATAATCAATCTCTGCACCAAAATTCAACTTCAATTTATCCCCAAAATGAGCAACAACAATTCGACTATTTAATTTTCGATAATGAATCTCCAATGGTTAATCATGGCCGCATTAAATCAACAGCCGGCAATCAAATCAATATTGCCTTTGAAATTCTACTCCTATTTGCCCACTATTTAATTGCATTCCCAGTATTTTTGCTTTGTTGGATTGCCCTAATTTCATATTTGAAACGACGAGGCCACATCAATTCGAGTGAAGCCGACTCCATGATTGAGGAGCTAAAGAATGTGAAAATATCGGCAACATCCCCATTTTCTCGACCCCCAATAATTTCAACTAAATGATTCAAAAATGGCGTTACCGCCACTCGAAAGGTTTTGCCTTATGAGTTAGGTTGTGTGAATTCATAGCCCCTTGAAATATTTCCATAAGGCAAACCTGACGGGTAACGGTTCGGCATAAAAATATTCAAATTACAAAAAGCTATTCGCTACCTTCACAATTTGTCCATATGTGTTTGAGCGGCAATCAAATTTACGCTCTCATCAAAATTCTCATATGGCACATATTTGTGAAGGCTGCGAATACCTTTTTTTGACGACTACTAAGACCAGAAAAATTAATACAACACAAATTATTCAATGCAGCAAATTAATGGTAATTTTTTATTAAATGATAATGAAATGAAAAAATGTTATGAAAAAATAATATGAATTTAGAAAAAATTAATCATCATCATATTTCTAATCTCCAATCCATCCAAATGGTTTTGTGGTATAGTCTCCTTGGATAATCGATTTGCCACAAACAGCACTGTATTCTTTATTCATTGTGGTTGTATAAAGCCAGCCCTTCTTATGCCGTCTAAACACATTGTATCGAATGAATTGGCATTTTCTTTAAAAAATTATTTTATTTTTCATCCTCCGATTTTGCCCCACCTTTTCTTCTCTCCACCAAAACGCGAAAACATTTCCGCGCGCATTTTCTCAAATGTGAGCCGTTTTGAAGCACGATAGCTGAGTTTGAAGCCCCTGATGCGTCGTGTGAGTTTCAGATCTCCGCCCTCCAAATCGGTATGTTCGTAAGCGTAATTTTTTGGGCCTGCTGCAAGCCATCGTTTGACAATGCGGTTTTCAAGTTCCCTTTGCATGTCACCGAGAAATTGTCCTAAGATAACGAATTTTTCACCCCCCAAATATTTCATTTTCTACCTTCACTGATTCGGGGTTGATCCACTCGTCGTTTTGTCACAATTGAATCGGTGTCCGTGTAAATGAGTTGATGACCAAGTCGAATTGCCTCTTGAATTGCCTGATATGTGCGCCTCCGACCATGTGAAGTGACAAAGCTTGCGATCACTACATTGTTGGTGGATGGAGGTTTTAGGAATTCAGGCTTCTGGCGAACAACCACCCGGTCCAGGAATGCATTCAAATGGCAAAAATCCACAACCTCTCGGGTCGGATCCTCCAATAATTCATGTAGTTGTTTGGCGGATTTGGTGATGATGACAGTGGATGGGTTCGGCCTTTGTGACATCTTACCCCATAGGCTATTCAACAGGAGTTTACTAAAATCATTGGAAATTTCCCCACACCAAAAAAATGCGGAACATACGCGATCATCCTCAATCCTTTGTTGATTTTGTCCATTGTGGTGGCACCCAGCACAATTCCTTCTCGTTCCGCATATTGCCGAATGAATTCCTGCCGAGCCTCATCCGAATCCATATTTGAGGGCCAACCCGACGCTTCAACCTGTGAAATTTTTGGGATTTTGTGGATTTTTAATCACCCCCTTTTTACCTTTAATTTTAACATGGCATTGATATATTCCCGGAACAAATCTTTATTTGGTCCTGAATTTGTCCATTGTTCCTGGGGCCAATGCCAAAACTATAGGGATTTTATGAGTAAATTTATACATCCCCCCGAAAACTCACTTCATAAAGTTCGAGAATGGTGTAGCCCAATTCGAGTGCCATCTCAAGGTCTTGATGCGGGAATGCAGCAATCCAAGCCCTCTTCTCATCCTCATGTGTGCATCGCTTTTGATTTTGAGTGTCGGAACAGCGGGCACAAAGTGGAAAAACCAGCAGCCCTTCACGCGTTTTGTATGGAAGAAATGGGGGAAATGGTTGTTGGGCACCGGCAGGCATTGGCATTTTTGGGGGTGGCAAAACTTTGACGAGCATCAATCCTTCCATTCCTTTGGGGAAGGGTGCATGCCATGGCAATTTGGGAAGGCCCAGCCGCCGGAAATCCTCTTCTCCGTACACCATCGGCGCACCAAGTGGATATGGTGAACTCTTCATCACACTTGGGTACAGGCTCACCTATATTTTTAAAAAGATTTTTCTCACCCAAAATCCCCAAAAATTTACAATGTCGAAGAGTTCAATTCGTTCATCGGGTCCCGCCTCAGTGAATAATACAAAGGGCTCTACCCTCCCCCCTCTCAATGCGTTCTTTCTGGGGTTGAGTGGTGGTGGGGGCAGTTGCAACGAATTCCACAATTTGCGAGCCTTTTTGTTTTCTCTCAACATTTTTTGCAGCTCACAATTCCAGACTTCCAACACTTTGTAGCCCCGGCGTTCCAGCTCAATTCGTCGTTGTCGGGTTCGTTCAAACAGCTCCTCCGCAGTTCTGCCTCTTTGAAGTTGCTGTTCCCGATTGACAAAACACTTAGCGCAACCTTTTTTGCGCTCATTTAATTCATTTTTCATTCCCTTTGACTTACCATGATAATAACAACCATAAAACTCCAAAATGGTTGGTTGTTCGTCGGGTGTGCGTGGTTCGAGCAGTCCATCCGCTCGAAAATCTCCTTTTCCATGTTTTGAATTGCCCTCATGAGCCTTTGAAATGTGTTCGCCATCAACGGAGGTGTCCACTGTTCTCACTCGTCGACCAGTCATTTTTGTGAAAAGTGCAAAGAATTGACGAGCCTGAGCTGATTGTAAATGTTTGGGCCGAAATCCTTCTTCGGGAATGTTGAGAAGCAAATTTGGAAGTAAAAATTCCATTCTCCAAATATTGAAAGCCAACTTTGCCAAAGTGGAAGTGTGAAGGAATGGCTCGACATTGGGGGCAATACTTCGTATTATTTCCCGAAATCGAATGCATGCGAATCTTGAAAAATATTTTTAAACATTTTGATTCATGTGAAAATAGGATAGACTTACTTTAAAATTGCCACATCATTCCTACAGTATTCAAGCAATTCACGGTTCAGATCAAATTCGCGATGTCTGTTTGCATTGTACCAGCTGAGCAATTCATTCCTTTCATCCACTTTCATATCCTTTATACAATAGTATTTTAATGCCGGCAAATGAGGCAGAACTTTGCCGAAATTTTTGGCCTTATTGAATTTGTGTGGAAAAGGTGGTTTGGCATATTCGGCGCCTATTCCGAAAGTTTCAACCAATCCTGCCAAACTGCCCGTGAGCCAATTCAAAGTGTCCTTCATCACTATTCGGCGTCGATTGGCATAAATTTCCATGTTATAAATTTTTAGGCCTGAAAAAATTAGAAATTTTTCGCTCAATTTCAAAAATAACCGGTCATTATCATCTTTGGTTGAAGCTGCCATTCATAAATTTTGTCCATAAGTAAATGCATGTCGTATTTACCTCCATTATGGGAAAGGCAAATTGTGCGCATATTCTTCGGTCCACAGTTGAAAAGAAAATGCAAAAATTGTTCGGCCGGAGTTAGCTCGTTGTTTTTGTCGAATTGATGAAAGAATAATACTCGGGGATTGCCGGGATCCAACTGTGCTTTTCGCCATTTGAAATGGCCTCCACCGAATACTCCACAACAACAATTGGGTGCTCGATTGAATTGCGCAGCCCCCAAATCCATACAATATTGACAAAGTACTTCGGCAACCAAAAGAACGGGAATATGACGATAACACTAGGGGGGAAAAATCAAAATTATTTGACAAAATTCAAGAATTCATTTTTGAAAAAATCATAATTTATTATTTCCCCCTTACCTTTATTCCGTTTACTTCAATCCGATCGGATTGACTGGCTTCAATATCAAAGAAGATGTATCTCACATCCTGTGTGTCCACTTTTGGTTGAATTGGCTGAATGTAGCAAAAATGGGGTTGGCCAATGGCCTTCATCACAAAACATTGGCTACATTTTTCAATTCCACCATTTTTCGTGGAATCCAACTGTTCACATTGGTGTTTTCCTCCTCTTTTGTAAACCTGTTTTAGATAAATACATTTGATTTAATTTGTCCTTTTACTCACCACTTTTTCACATCTAGGGCAAAAATATCTTGATTCGCAAATGCTTGCACCATTCCTTTCCCCTCTGGCTTTGTGGTAATTGAAGCAATCCCGATTTGAGAAGAAGAAACGGCAATTATTGCATTTTATCGCAGCTCGCCCCTTGCATGGATATTTTTCCCCATAGCGATAGCAAAGTTGGCAGGAATATACGCATTTTCGATTATGAGACCAGCGGTAAGCAGGCCCCTCACAGTCTAGGCAAAATTCGCCTCTTGTCTATAAGAAAATTATTTTTTCCATCTTTAATCCCCCCAAAAAACTCACTTGGAATAATTTTTTGGTTGAATAAATCAAATCATAGTGGGCACCATTCAATAGGAGCAATAGATCATATTTTTTTGGGCCTCCGCCTTTGAAACATAATTTGAAGGCCCTTTCGGCATGAATTATTCCTATTCGAATCCTCGAATTCCATCGATTCAACAATTTTTGAATTTTTTTGACATGTCCCATGTTGTATGCCTTCAAATCGGTTCGAATTCCAGCCTTCTATTTTTTGGGAAAAAACAATTCAAAATTTATTCACATTTTTAACCTTCAAAATTGAAATTGCCAATGCCTTTTGGCGCTCCTCATCGTTACCCCACTTGCGCAGTGTTGCCATTCCTTTCAGGCATTTGATAATACCTAGACCAATGCTTCGCGCCATGCACAAATTATCCTCCTCATTCACAATGGGGAATATCCCCCTTCTGAGCTTTTCCTCCTTTGACAGCCATTTTCCCTCACTGGAACATGCGCCAAACAAACGGCACCTTTTTCGTATCTTTTTTGTAGTATCTTTTTTGTCCACTAAAATTAGTTTTTTCCATCTTCCCCTTAATCCCCTTCCAATTTACATGGCCAAACCGCTGATATTTTCAATTTCAGTGCCGATTTCAATATTCTTAGCCTGCCACCGGACTGTTTGGCCAAAGAGAGCAATTCGGCAGTCAATGCTTTCGGATTATTCTGTCTGGGAGAACGGAGGGGAATGCAAAAGGGGGTGTCCATATATTTTGTTTGGAGTTGGACTCCAATGAATTTGGGCTTTCCTGGAATATTATAAAGAAAATTGGGGAATTTTTGGGGGAAGGGAGGACCTCGAAAACTCTTCCGCCCTTCGGACACGACCCTTTTGATTAATAATTTGAATAAAGTTTGAAGAAAATCCTCGGGGAAACGCCGAATGTGTCGAATTTTGGCCAACATGTTTTCTGAATACGTTTTTCGGGACAATGACAGTGATGGTTCAATTGAATTGATGTGTAGATATTGTCGAAGCATGCTTTGAACGTCGATTTTTGCCTTCAAATACTCACTTTCAATCTGAAAATGTCAATTATGTGTACAATTTACTAGCCAAAACGAAATGGAAATGGGTGGGAATAATGTATTATTAAAAATGAATATGGTATTCAATCCCTTCAGGCCTTATTTTACATCCATAAAAATGTTTAAAAGTATCTAGAATGAACATCCGAATTTTGCAAGCCAAATTCCCAATCCAATGAGCTAATATTTGTTTTTTAAATTCGTAAATTTAACCATTAACCCTTTAATTGAATACAATTGAAGGATTTAGTTACAAAGAAATCAAAATCAAAAGTTGAAATAATAATCAAAATCAAATATTTTTTATACTTAATTTTGTTCTTCCAATTATTTCAAGTATTTCTATTTCTTATTAAAAAAAAGCATTCAGATTAAGGTACTTCGTCTTAAAGTCAATCAATGCGTAATTTGTACCTGTAATTAAATTAGCCAAAAAAATGGAATGAAATTTTATTGAAAAGGAATAGGAACATTGCAAAGTATTTTTAAGATATTAGAATTCATTAATTTTGTCTAGGGGGATAGAATGATTGATCCCTCCGGGCATTTTTTTGTCCATCTGAAAAAAGTTGTTTTTAACCCATATTAATTTTGTTTCACTAAATTCATATTTGTCAAATGAACATTTATTTTCATCAGTTTAATAATTTTAAATCTCGTCATTTAATTGTAATTTGATAATAAAATGGATTAAGTAAAGAATATACAAAATTGAACATTAATTTCTCATACTTCCATTATTTTAGTTGTACTTATTCAATTTAAAAAACTTTAGCTATAAGGGATTCTCTTGAAAGAGGATTTGGAAGGGAGAAATTTGGATTTGAGAACAAAATTCGGATGGATGTAAAAAGATATTTTAATTGTTCGAACCCAACAATTATTATTGGGAAGAAATATTTCAATTTCTTTCAGCAAATTCTCTAAAAAAGTATAGGATTTGAATGATTTTAAGACACAAAAAAATGTTGAAGAAAAAATGTAATTTTGAATAAAAATAGCTTGAAAGCTCGTAATATTCAATTTCATTTAACTCCCTAAAAAGGTATAGAATTTATGTAATAAAGATGCAAAAAATGAAGATGGATAACGTGAATTTGAATAAAAATGGTTAGAGTTTGCCGGCGGGACCATTCAAATTTAAAAAACCCTCCATTTTTTCATTCGTGTTATAAAAAATGAGAATCATTTCCCTTCCAAATTTTTTCGATTTCGCTTCCATTTTTATACCCAAAATCCTTATTAAATTTAAAAAAATGCATAAAAATGTTTATTTTGAGCTTTTCCCATTTTGATTCATAAATATATTTTTATTTTCCTGCCAATCAAATCCCATCATTTTAGAGAAGGTCGGTGCCCCTTTGGGGTGGCAATTCCCAGCCTCCCCTCGAAAATGAGGGGGGAAAATGTCACCACCGGCAGCTGAATGGTGCTGCCCTTTTTGCCATTCCCAACCTTTTCTTGGCCCAAAAAAGTTGGGAATGAAGTGGAAAAGAAAGGTTTATTGGGGGTTGGAGGGAATTTATCAGGAAGAACCAATCTTAAGAAAATGTTCGTATTCCTAAATCGCCCCGAGGATGGCACAGACACACAAAAAAAGGTTTGAGGCTTTGGGAAAACGGAAAGCCCCTCCTACCTTCTTTATCGGATCATTTTTGTGGAAATCATTCATTATTTTTATTGCCACCTTTTCCTCTCCCTTTTATTCACATTTGGCAGTACAATATGCGCATCATTTTATTGGGGAAATCATGCATTTCCCATTCCCCCCAAAAAATATAAAAAAGGGGCAGATGGCATTTTTTTGATACAATTTTAATAAGCTTAGAACCATAATCCATATTCCATTCGATAGAGGGCATAGAATTCTAAGTTATTTTTTGGCCAAAAAACTAATATTTGTCTAAAAGGATTAATACCATTTGATTTTGAACAAATTGAAAAATAATGCATCAATAAAGCTCTATCCAATAGTCTATGGATTATAGAGTGTAGCTAATTTGAATATTAAAAAAGAAAGTTAAAACTTTAGCATTTTCCATACATTATTTCTATTTGAATTGGCCATTTCCGCTTCTTAATTTAAAACCATAAAGCGCGGAATACATTCCAATTCCCATTTTTTTTGTCATCATTTTTATGGGAAATTGACCATTCCCGCTCACCGTAATTGGAGGATAAAGCGCTCAATATCCTTACAAAAATGCATTCCATTTTTTAGCCATCTCCTCGTTCACATTTTATTGAATTAATTTTATTCTTTTGTTAAATTTTATGAATTTTAATCCTTAGCCTTGGGCATTATTCCATTCGAAAAATGATGCATCATTTGGGGCTATGTTTTAGCTGGGATTTAACCCATTCTAATTTAGTTTTTAAGCAAAAACCAAATGCAATTATTACAGTTTAATTTTAATTAAAAAATGCCAAATAATACGGCAATTGATGCATCAAACCAAATTCTATCCAATGGTTTAAAAAGACCTAAATCGAGTATAAATTAATGCAAAAGAATGGTTTAAAATTAATTCAATTCTTTTTATCCCCTCCAAAAATCTATTATAGCCTCAAATGCATTTTTTGCTCTAAATTTGCCATTCCTCAATATTCATAAAATAATTATTTTAAGCGCATATCAATTTACACCCATTTTTGTGTGAATTTCAATAAAACTAAATAAATTCTCCATTTTTTGGAAAACAAATTTCCTGCATTAAAAAATCATCTTTCTGAAATTTAATCTAAAATAAATCTTTCCGAAATATTAGGCCCAAAAATACATCTTTCTATAAAATTTAATTAATGAATACATGTTTTTCGGAATGAATATTCTTCTTTCAGAAAATGAATCTTTCCAGAAAATAAAATTATCAAAGATTTTCTTAAATGAATATTCCCCGGGGTAAAATTCATCTTTTTCCCCAAAAATACTGATTTAAAAGGTTTTTTTCAGAATAATAATATTTCTTCAAAAATATATAATGTTTTTAGTTTAAAAGAATATCCTACATCCTTTCGAAAACATTTTTATACATTTTGGTTTTAAAAATGCCTCTTTTCATCATTTTAACTTCCATCTTTCTATAAAATACAATTAATGAATATATGTTTTTGGAATGAATATTCTTCTTTCAGAAAAAGCTTCTTTCCCGAAAATAAAATTATTATCTTGAATGAATATTCCCCGGGGAAATATTCATTTTTTTCCCCCCAAAAAATACTAAGCTTTAAAAGACTTTTTCAGAATTACAATATTTCAATTCAAAAATACATTTTGCCTGAAAATATTTTTAGTTTAAAAAGAATATCTTACATCCTTTCGCAAATATTTTTTACACATTTTGGCTTTCTTGGTGCCCATTTCAGCATTTTTTACTTCCATCCACTCCTCCCAAAATGAACCATTAATCACTTTTTTAATCAACTTTTACATCATTTATTTTTCAGTTTTTCTACAAACAACATTCAAAAAAAAGCAAAGCAGCCATCCAAGATCGAAGGCTCAAAGATGGACGACGACATTGTACTTTCGGAATCGGATGGCGACAAGATTTTTCAGCATGATGACAGCAATGCACGGGATGGATTCGAGAATGCAGAACAATCGGCCGATGCGAAGAAATTGAAAAAACGGAACAACAGGAAACGGGCAAACAAGGACGGTGCAAAGGGGGGCGGAAAAAAACCGAAAATGGAAGATGCCGATGTCAAATCGTTGGGTAAGTCAAAATGAGGGATTATTTTACGAAAATTAAGGCCAATACTCATTTTTATGTTTACAGAAGCCCTCATTAGCAAGGCCGGCACAACTTCGAAACCTGGCAGCAAACAATCAACACCAAAAGGCAAAACCGGTGTGACGTCCAAAATCGTCAAGGACAAAGTGCCTCCGGCAAAAAAGAAGGCCAAATCCAACAAAAAGGGTAAAAATTGGGAATGAATTTTTTGGAGGGGAAAAATTCGGATTTCAGGCAAAAAAGGGAAGAAGAAGAGCAACAGTTCGAGCAGCAGCAGTAGTTCATCATCGTCCTCTTCGTCGGACAGCAGCAGCAGCAGTGATGATGATTCGGAAGAAGATGGCGATTCTTCAGATGACGATGACGACGACGGCAAATCAACGGAATCGGAAGGCGAATGGAAGAGAAAGCCAGAGGAGGAAAAAATCGGTAAGTTTATTTTGGGTTTTTGATGGAAAAATTAATTTAAAAAATTGTTTTTTTAATCAATTTATTTTATTTTTTGACGGAAAAATTATTTTTAAAATTAAATTCTTTGTTTTTCAGGCAAATATGCCTGGATGCAGATTTCTCCCTATGCCCACTGCGTGCCGGTCAGTCAATGCAATGAATGCCGCGAAAGCCAAAAGCAGATCAACCCAATCATAACAACGGCCAATGGACTTATAATGCGTGTTCTTCTGTGCAAATCCTGCTTAAGGGGCAATAGCAGCATGAGCCAAACAATTTACCACTTCTTCGGCACAACCGGCGATAAAATGGATCATACGAGTAAGTTTTGGGGAGAATTTTTTAAAAAATTTTCTAAAATATTGGCAGAAAGCTACCATATGGAAGAGAGTGATGACTACAAGAGCTGCTACCCTACATATAAAATATCAATTGCCCAGTGCGGCTATTGCCTCAAACGCCAAAAGAAAATGGGAGAGGAATGCGTCGAGAAGGTAATTTTTGGGGTAAAATTGAAGGGCAAAATTTCAAAAAATATTTTGAACAGATCAAACATGTGGGGAAAGCCGTGCTGTTTGCAACATGCTCTTCGTGCGTCTTTTCATTGAAGCAAATTCAAGCCACATATTGGAAGCACTTCAGCAAATTCGGAAAGAAAGGTAGGATTAAAGGGCAATTTTAATAGGGGGACAATTATGAAAAATTTCAGAAACAAACGAGAAGGCCAAGAAAGGAAAGAAGGAAAAGAAGAGCCGTCGTCATGGAAAGAAGCATTGAGGCGGATGGATGGCAAGAAGCAGTGTTGAGGAATGATGTTTTTAGTTTAGAAAAATTTAACCTTAAGTTCCAGGGTTGATGGTCCTGGTTCGGTCGAAATCCATCATTTTCACATTTTTTTTGCTTAAAAACAATTTTCATAATCAATTTTTCGGCATCACCACAAAATATTTTTGACCCCATTTTCCAACCGCAAAAAAACAATTTTCCATTGTTCAACTTTTCGAAAATCCCCAAATTGTTTTGATTTTTTGACCCCATCATCCATTCAAAAACACAAAATTTTCATTGTTCATCTTTTCGAATTTTTAAATCACCACAATTATTCACAATATTTTGATTTTTTGACCACATCGACCACACAGACAAAAACAAATTTCCATTGTTCCGCATTTTAAATCACCACAAAATTATTCAATGTTTTGATTTTTTTACCACATCATTCAATCGAATGAAACAAAATCACCACTTATTTTTTGGATTAATTGAAATAAAAATGTTGGTAATATTTTATATTTTCAATCATTTCACAAATTTCATAGCGTTTCATCGGCAAAATTCATTCGGAATGCACAGATGGGAAAAAATGGATAGGTAATTGTTGAACATTCAATCCACAAAAATCAAAATTGACTAAAAGGCATCGGTCATTCATTTTCGACATAAATTTACACAAATCTCCAAAAACATTCATTACCTATCCGTTCATCCATAAAGAGGAAAAAACCCAGAAAATTTTTTAAATTGGCCCCAAAATTCACATTCCCTCGAGTCATAATCAAACATTGCCCACATTGCCCACAAGGGCACCATTGTCCTCAATGGCACCAAGGTAAACGTTTTGATCAATGCCCAAAATCGGCATCATCCTCCACCTCCCACATTTGTTCATTTAAAAAAATCCTTCCTCCACCTTCAACAAACCCATCACATACCTATTCGCTTCACCATCTTTTTACATTCGACACAAAAATGTCGAAAAAAAAAGATGTGGTAACACAATACTACTTCTGGCTTAATCCCATGTAACACATGATCTCGGGCTTATTATTCCACTTGCCTTCGGCACGCTACCCCTTGACCTCAGCACCACAATCTTTTAATTCATGATGGAAAAATGGAAAAAATCCAATAAAGAAAATTTAAATAATGGAAGACAATTGAATTATGAAAATTTAAATTTCTGAATAAAATTAATTTTTTTTGAAAATTGCGTTTTGCGTTTTGCGTAAAAAAAATTTTGAACGGAATTGCGTTTTGCGTCTTGCGTTCAACGGCTTTGGCACTTGCGCCCGTCCCTGGGCAGAATAATAAATTTTTGGGTACCACCCCCCCCCCCCAATTAATAGAATGCCCCCCCCCCCCTCCCCCGTTAATAGAGAAGTACCAAATTTTTTAAAATACCATCTTAAAGAAAATATTAACATTAATAGGGTATTTATCAAATTCATTTATCGAGAATTGGAACTTTCCCCCGAAAGTGGAATGTTTTGAAAATTTTGTACTAGAAAACAAATTGGGTCGGTAATGTTTTAGCGCCGCACGTTTTAGCGCCAGTGATTTTGGCGAGTCATAACTCAGCAAAGAAGAAACCATTTGAGACAATCTTGGTATCATTTGATAGAGCTAATCAAGCTCTATTGAATAGTGGATAAAGCTTTTTTGATTAATGAAAATTTTAGTGACTTGAAATCGAAAAAGTGGATAAAAGTCAGTTTTTCTTACTTGGAAGCTTGTAATTAAGAGGATATTTAACTTTTCATAAATTGCTATATATCATTTAATAGAGTTTGATTAGCTCTATCCAATGATACCAAGATCGCCTCAAATGGTTTCTTCTTTGCTGAGTTATGACTAGCCAAAGTCGCTGGCGCTAAAACGTGCGGCGCTAAAACGTGATGGTCAAGGCCATAAGTCCCTAATTTTTTAAGATAATGAATTTTCGTTTACAGATTCGGAATCTATATTAAAAATACTACAAGAATCAACTTTTTAAAAATTCCAATATTTTTTTTTTTAAATTTTTCTATTATCGTATTTATGACCCAATATATTTTAATTGTTCAATTCGACGGAAGGCCATATCTCTTCAACTATTCCAACAAATCTTCTAATTTTTTGGTAAAAAATTTATTTTAATATTCTAAAAATAATAGTATTGGTCTATGATCAATTGAAAATATCATATTCGAGTAATCCGTATTTTTACCTAACTAGGTATATTTTCAGGGTCATATTTTGAGGGTCAATCGACGGAAGGCCATATCTCTTCAACTATTCCAACAAATCTTCTAATTTTTTGGTAAAAAATTTATTTTAATATTCTAAAAATAATCCTCAAAATATGACCCTGAAAATATACCTAGTTAGGTAAAAATACGGATTACTCGAATATGATATTTTCAATTGATCATAGACAAATACTATTATTTTTAGAATATTAAAATAAATTTTTTACCAAAAAATTAGAAGATTTGTTGGAATAGTTGAAGAGATATGGCCTTCCGTCGAATTGAACAATTAAAATATATTGGGTCATAAATAAGATAATAGAAAAATTTTTAAAAAAAATTTTGGAATTTTTAAAAAGTTGATTCTAGTAGTATTTTTAATGTAGATTCAGAATCTGAAAACGAAAATTCATTATCTTAAAAAATTAGGGACTTATGGCCTTCCGTCGATTGACCCTCAAAATATGACCCTGAAAATATACATAGTTAGGTAAAAATACGGATTACTCGAATATGATATTTTCAATTGATCATAGACCAATACTATTATTTTTAGAATATTAAAATAAATTTTTTACCAAAAAATTAGAAGATTTGTTGGAATAGTTGAAGAGATATGGCCTTCCGTCGAATTGAACAATTAAAATATATTGGGTCATAAATACGATAATAGAAAAATTTTTAAAAAAAAATTTTGGAATTTTTAAAAAGTTGATTCTAGTAGTATTTTTAATGTAGATTCAGAATCTGAAAACGAAAATTCATTATCTTAAAAAATTAGGGACTTATGGCCTTCCGTCGATTGACCCTCAAAATATGACCCTGAAAATATACATAGTTAGGTAAAAATACGGATTTCTCGAATATGATATTTTCAATTGATCATAGACCAATACTATTATTTTTAGAATATTAAAATAAATTTTTTACCAAAAAATTAGAAGATTTGTTGGAATAGTTGAAAAGATATGGCCTTCCGTCAAATTGAACAATTAAAATATATTGGGTCATAAATACGATAAAAGAAAAATTTTTAAAAAAAAATATTGGAATTTTTAAAAAGTTGATTCTAGTAGTATTTTTAATGTAGATTCAGAATCTGAAAACGAAAATTCATTATCTTAAAAAATTAGGGACTTATGGCCTTCTGACCCTCAAAATATGACCCTGAAAATATACATAATTAGGTAAAAATACGGATTTCTCGAATATGATATTTTCAATTGATCATAGACCAATACTATTATTTTTAGAATATTAAAATAAATTTTTTACCAAAAAATTAGAAGATTTGTTGGAATAGTTGAAGAGATATGGCCTTCCGTCGAATTGAACAATTAAAATATATTGGGTCATAAATACGATAAAAGAAAAATTTTTAAAAAAAAATATTGGAATTTTTAAAAAGTTGATTCTAGTAGTATTTTTAATGTAGATTCAGAATCTGAAAACGAAAATTCATTATCTTAAAAAATTAGGGACTTATGGCCTTCTGACCCTCAAAATATGACCCTGAAAATATACATAATTAGGTAAAAATACGGATTTCTCGAATATGATATTTTCAATTGATCATAGACCAATACTATTATTTTTAGAATATTAAAATAAATTTTTTACCAAAAAATTAGAAGATTTGTTGGAATAGTTGAAAAGATATGGCCTTCCGTCGAATTGAACAATTAAAATATATTGGGTCATAAATACGATAAAAGAAAAATTTTAAAAAAAAAATATTGGAATTTTTAAAAAGTTGATTCTAGTAGTATTTTTAATGTAGATTCAGAATCTGAAAACGAAAATTCATTATCTTAAAAAATTAGGGACTTATGGCCTTCTGACCCTCAAAATATGACCCTGAAAATATACATAATTAGGTAAAAATACGGATTTCTCGAATATGATATTTTCAATTGATCATAGACCAATACTATTATTTTTAGAATATTAAAATAAATTTTTTACCAAAAAATTAGAAGATTTGTTGGAATAGTTGAAGAGATATGGCCTTCCGTCGAATTGAACAATTAAAATATATTGGGTCATAAATACGATAAAAGAAAAATTTTTAAAAAAAAATATTGGAATTTTTAAAAAGTTGATTCTAGTAGTATTTTTAATGTAGATTCAGAATCTGAAAACGAAAATTCATTATCTTAAAAAATTAGGGACTTATGGCCTTCTGACCCTCAAAATATGACCCTGAAAATATACATAATTAGGTAAAAATACGGATTTCTCGAATATGATATTTTCAATTGATCATAGACCAATACTATTATTTTTAGAATATTAAAATAAATTTTTTACCAAAAAATTAGAAGATTTGTTGGAATAGTTGAAAAGATATGGCCTTCCGTCGAATTGAACAATTAAAATATATTGGGTCATAAATACGATAAAAGAAAAATTTTTAAAAAAAAATATTGGAATTTTTAAAAAGTTGATTCTAGTAGTATTTTTAATGTAGATTCAGAATCTGAAAACGAAAATTCATTATCTTAAAAAATTAGGGACTTATGGCCTTCTGACCCTCAAAATATGACCCTGAAAATATACATAATTAGGTAAAAATACGGATTTCTCGAATATGATATTTTCAATTGATCATAGACCAATACTATTATTTTTAGAATATTAAAATAAATTTTTTACCAAAAAATTAGAAGATTTGTTGGAATAGTTGAAGAGATATGGCCTTCCGTCGAATTGAACAATTAAAATATATTGGGTCATAAATACGATAAAAGAAAAATTTTTAAAAAAAAATATTGGAATTTTTAAAAAGTTGATTCTAGTAGTATTTTTAATGTAGATTCAGAATCTGAAAACGAAAATTCATTATCTTAAAAAATTAGGGACTTATGGCCTTCTGACCCTCAAAATATGACCCTGAAAATATACATAATTAGGTAAAAATACGGATTTCTCGAATATGATATTTTCAATTGATCATAGACCAATACTATTATTTTTAGAATATTAAAATAAATTTTTTACCAAAAAATTAGAAGATTTGTTGGAATAGTTGAAAAGATATGGCCTTCCGTCGAATTGAACAATTAAAATATATTGGGTCATAAATACGATAAAAGAAAAATTTTTAAAAAAAAATATTGGAATTTTTAAAAAGTTGATTCTAGTAGTATTTTTAATGTAGATTCAGAATCTGAAAACGAAAATTCATTATCTTAAAAAATTAGGGACTTATGGCCTTCTGACCCTCAAAATATGACCCTGAAAATATACATAATTAGGTAAAAATACGGATTTCTCGAATATGATATTTTCAATTGATCATAGACCAATACTATTATTTTTAGAATATTAAAATAAATTTTTTACCAAAAAATTAGAAGATTTGTTGGAATAGTTGAAGAGATATGGCCTTCCGTCGAATTGAACAATTAAAATATATTGGGTCATAAATACGATAATAGAAAAATTTTAAAAAAAAAATATTGGAATTTTTAAAAAGTCGATTCTTGTAGTATTTTTAATATAGATTCCGAATCTGTAAACGAAAATTCATTATCTTAAAAAATTAGGGACTTATGGCCTTCCGTCGATTGACCCTCAAAATATGACCCTGAAAATATACCTAGTTAGGTAAAAATACGGATTACTCGAATATGATATTTTCAATTGATCAGAGACCAATACTATTATTTTTAGAATATTAAAATAAATTTTTTACCAAAAAATTAGAAGATTTGTTGGAATAGTTGAAGAGATATGGCCTTCCGTCGAATTGAACAATTAAAATATATTGGGTCATAAATACGATAATAGAAAAATTTTTAAAAAAAAATTTTGGAATTTTTAAAAAGTTGATTCTTGTAGTATTTTTAATGTAGATTCCGAATCTTTAAACGAAAATTCATTAACTTAAAAAATTAGGGACTTATGGCCTTCCGTCGATTGACCCTCAAAATATGACCCTGAAAATATACATAGTTAGGTAAAAATACGGATTTCTCGAATATGATATTTTCAATTGATCATAGACCAATACTATTATTTTTAGAATATTAAAATAAATATTTTACCAAAAAATTAGAAGATTTGTTGGAATAATTGAAAAGATATGGCCTTCCGTCGAATTGAACAATTAAAATATATTGGGTCATAAATACGATAATAGAAAAATTTAAAAAAAAAAATATTGGAATTTTAAAAAGTTGATTCTAGTAGTATTTTTAATGTAGATTCAGAATCTGAAAACGAAAATTCATTATCTTAAAAAATTAGGGACTTATGGCCTTCCGTCGATTGACCCTCAAAATATGACCCTGAAAATATACCTAGTTAGGTAAAAATACGGATTACTCGAATATGATATTTTCAATTGATCATAGACCAATACTATTATTTTTAGAATATTAAAATAAATTTTTTACCAAAAAATTAGAAGATTTGTTGGAATAGTTGAAAAGATATGGCCTTCCGTCAAATTGAACAATTAAAATATATTGGGTCATAAATACGATAAAAGAAAAATTTTTAAAAAAAAATATTGGAATTTTTAAAAAGTTGATTCTAGTAGTATTTTTAATGTAGATTCAGAATCTGAAAACGAAAATTCATTATCTTAAAAAATTAGGGACTTATGGCCTTCTGACCCTCAAAATATGACCCTGAAAATATACATAATTAGGTAAAAATACGGATTTCTCGAATATGATATTTTCAATTGATCATAGACCAATACTATTATTTTTAGAATATTAAAATAAATTTTTTACCAAAAAATTAGAAGATTTGTTGGAATAGTTGAAGAGATATGGCCTTCCGTCGAATTGAACAATTAAAATATATTGGGTCATAAATACGATAAAAGAAAAATTTTTAAAAAAAAATATTGGAATTTTTAAAAAGTTGATTCTAGTAGTATTTTTAATGTAGATTCAGAATCTGAAAACGAAAATTCATTATCTTAAAAAATTAGGGACTTATGGCCTTCTGACCCTCAAAATATGACCCTGAAAATATACATAATTAGGTAAAAATACGGATTTCTCGAATATGATATTTTCAATTGATCATAGACCAATACTATTATTTTTAGAATATTAAAATAAATTTTTTACCAAAAAATTAGAAGATTTGTTGGAATAGTTGAAGAGATATGGCCTTCCGTCGAATTGAACAATTAAAATATATTGGGTCATAAATACGATAAAAGAAAAATTTTTAAAAAAAAATATTGGAATTTTTAAAAAGTTGATTCTAGTAGTATTTTTAATGTAGATTCAGAATCTGAAAACGAAAATTCATTATCTTAAAAAATTAAGGACTTATGGCCTTCTGACCCTCAAAATATGACCCTGAAAATATACATAATTAGGTAAAAATACGGATTTCTCGAATATGATATTTTCAATTGATCATAGACCAATACTATTATTTTTAGAATATTAAAATAAATTTTTTACCAAAAAATTAGAAGATTTGTTGGAATAGTTGAAAAGATATGGCCTTCCGTCGAATTGAACAATTAAAATATATTGGGTCATAAATACGATAAAAGAAAAATTTTAAAAAAAAAAATATTGGAATTTTTAAAAAGTTGATTCTAGTAGTATTTTTAATGTAGATTCAGAATCTGAAAACGAAAATTCATTATCTTAAAAAATTAGGGACTTATGGCCTTCTGACCCTCAAAATATGACCCTGAAAATATACATAATTAGGTAAAAATACGGATTTCTCGAATATGATATTTTCAATTGATCATAGACCAATACTATTATTTTTAGAATATTAAAATAAATTTTTTACCAAAAAATTAGAAGATTTGTTGGAATAGTTGAAGAGATATGGCCTTCCGTCGAATTGAACAATTAAAATATATTGGGTCATAAATACGATAAAAGAAAAATTTTTAAAAAAAAATATTGGAATTTTTAAAAAGTTGATTCTAGTAGTATTTTTAATGTAGATTCAGAATCTGAAAACGAAAATTCATTATCTTAAAAAATTAGGGACTTATGGCCTTCTGACCCTCAAAATATGACCCTGAAAATATACATAATTAGGTAAAAATACGGATTTCTCGAATATGATATTTTCAATTGATCATAGACCAATACTATTATTTTTAGAATATTAAAATAAATTTTTTACCAAAAAATTAGAAGATTTGTTGGAATAGTTGAAAAGATATGGCCTTCCGTCGAATTGAACAATTAAAATATATTGGGTCATAAATACGATAAAAGAAAAATTTTTAAAAAAAAATATTGGAATTTTTAAAAAGTTGATTCTAGTAGTATTTTTAATGTAGATTCAGAATCTGAAAACGAAAATTCATTATCTTAAAAAATTAGGGACTTATGGCCTTCTGACCCTCAAAATATGACCCTGAAAATATACATAATTAGGTAAAAATACGGATTTCTCGAATATGATATTTTCAATTGATCATAGACCAATACTATTATTTTTAGAATATTAAAATAAATTTTTTACCAAAAAATTAGAAGATTTGTTGGAATAGTTGAAGAGATATGGCCTTCCGTCGAATTGAACAATTAAAATATATTGGGTCATAAATACGATAAAAGAAAAATTTTAAAAAAAAAATATTGGAATTTTTAAAAAGTCGATTCTTGTAGTATTTTTAATATAGATTCCGAATCTGTAAACGAAAATTCATTATCTTAAAAAATTAGGGACTTATGGCCTTCCGTCGATTGACCCTCAAAATATGACCCTGAAAATATACATAATTAGGTAAAAATACGGATTTCTCGAATATGATATTTTCAATTGATCATAGACCAATACTATTATTTTTAGAATATTAAAATAAATTTTTTCCAAAGAATTAGAAGATTTGTTGGAATAGTTGAAGAGATATGGCCTTCCGTCGAATTGAACAATTAAAATATATTGGGTCATAAATACGATAATAGAAAAATTTTTAAAAAAAAATTTTGGAATTTTTAAAAAGTTGATTCTTGTAGTATTTTTAATGTAGATTCCGAATCTTTAAACGAAAATTCATTAACTTAAAAAATTAGGGACTTATGGCCTTCCGTCGATTGACCCTCAAAATATGACCCTGAAAATATACATAGTTAGGTAAAAATACGGATTTCTCGAATATGATATTTTCAATTGATCATAGACCAATACTATTATTTTTAGAATATTAAAATAAATATTTTACCAAAAAATTAGAAGATTTGTTGGAATAATTGAAAGATATGGCCTTCCGTCGAATTGAACAATTAAAATATATTGGGTCATAAATACGATAATAGAAAAATTTAAAAAAAAAAAATATTGGAATTTTAAAAAGTTGATTCTAGTAGTATTTTTAATGTAGATTCAGAATCTGAAAACGAAAATTCATTATCTTAAAAAATTAGGGACTTATGGCCTTCCGTCGATTGACCCTCAAAATATGACCTGAAAATAAATCAACTTTTTAAAAAATTCCAAAATTTTTTTTAAAAATTTTTCTATTATCGTATTTATGACCCAATATATTTTAATTATTCAATTCGACGGAAGGCCATATCTCTTCAACTATTCCAACAAATCTTCTAATTTTTTGGTAAAAATTTATTTTAATATTCTAAAAATAATAGTATTGGTCTATGATCAATTGAAAATATCATATTCGAGTAATCCGTATTTTTACCTAACTATGTATATTTTCAGGGTCATATTTTGAGGGTCAATCGACGGAAGGCCATAAGTCCCTAATTTTTTAAGATAATGAATTTTCGTTTTCAGATTCTGAATCTATATTAAAAATACTACTAGAATCAACTTTTTAAAAATTCCAAAATTTTTTTTAAAAATTTTTCTATTATCGTATTTATGACCCAATATATTTTAATTGTTCAATTCGACGGAAGGCCATATCTCTTCAACTATTCCAACAAATCTTCTAATTTTTTGGTAAAAAATTTATTTTAATATTCTAAAAATAATAGTATTGGTCTATGATCAATTGAAAATATCATATTCGAGAAATCCGTATTTTTACCTAATTATGTATATTTTCAGGGTCATATTTTGAGAGTCAATCGACGGAAGGCCATAAGTCCCTAATTTTTTAAGTTAATGAATTTTCGTTTAAAGATTTGGAATCTACATTAAAAATACTACAAGAATCAACTTTTTAAAAATTCCAAAATTTTTTTTTAAAAATTTTTCTATTATCGTATTTATGACCCAATATATTTTAATTGTTCAATTCGACGGAAGGCCATATCTCTTCAACTATTCCAACAAATCTTCTAATTTTTTGGTAAAAAATTTATTTTAATATTCTAAAAATAATAGTATTGGTCTTTGATCAATTGAAAATATCATATTCGAGAAATCCGTATTTTTACCTAACTATGTATATTTTCAGGGTCATATTTTGAGGGTCAATCGACGGAAGGCCATAAGTCCCTAATTTTTTAAGATAATGAATTTTCGTTTTCAGATTCTGAATCTACATTAAAAATACTACTAGAATCAATTTTTAAAAATTCCAATATTTTTTTATTAAAAATTTTTCTATTATCGTATTTATGACCCAATATATTTTAATTGTTCAATTCGACGGAAGGCCATATCTCTTCAACTATTCCAAAAAATCTTCTAATTTTTTGGTAAAAAATTTATTTTAATATTCTAAAAATAATAGTATTGGTCTATGATCAATTGAAAATATCATATTCGAGAAATCCGTATTTTTACCTAACTATGTATATTTTCAGGGTCATATTTTGAGGGTCAATCGACGGAAGGCCATAAGTCCCTAATTTTTTAAGTTAATGAATTTTCGTTTAAAGATTCGGAATCTACATTAAAAATACTACAAGAATCAACTTTTTAAAAATTCCAAAATTTTTTTTTAAAAATTTTTCTATTATCGTATTTATGACCCAATATATTTTAATTGTTCAATTTGGCGGAAGGCCATATCTCTTCAACTATTCCAACAAATCTTCTAATTTTTTGGTAAAAAATTTATTTTAATATTCTAAAAATAATAGTATTGGTCTTTGATCAATTGAAAATATCATATTCGAGAAATCCGTATTTTTACCTAACTATGTATATTTTCAGGGTCATATTTTGAGGGTCAATCGACGGAAGGCCATAAGTCCCTAATTTTTTAAGTTAATGAATTTTCGTTTAAAGATTCGGAATCTACATTAAAAATACTACAAGAATCAACTTTTTAAAAATTCCAAAATTTTTTTTTAAAAATTTTTCTATTATCGTATTTATGACCCAATATATTTTAATTGTTCAATTTGGCGGAAGGCCATATCTCTTCAACTATTCCAACAAATCTTCTAATTTTTTGGTAAAAAATTTATTTTAATATTCTAAAAATAATAGTATTGGTCTATGATCAATTGAAAATATCATATTCGAGAAATCCGTATTTTTACCTAACTATGTATATTTTCAGGGTCATATTTTGAGGGTCAATCGACGGAAGGCCATAAGTCCCTAATTTTTTAAGATAATGAATTTTCGTTTTCAGATTCTGAATCTACATTAAAAATACTACTAGAATCAATTTTTAAAAATTCCAATATTTTTTTATTAAAAATTTTTCTATTATCGTATTTATGACCCAATATATTTTAATTGTTCAATTCGACGGAAGGCCATATCTCTTCAACTATTCCAAAAAATCTTCTAATTTTTTGGTAAAAAATTTATTTTAATATTCTAAAAATAATAGTATTGGTCTATGATCAATTGAAAATATCATATTCGAGAAATCCGTATTTTTACCTAACTATGTATATTTTCAGGGTCATATTTTGAGGGTCAATCGACGGAAGGCCATAAGTCCCTAATTTTTTAAGATAATGAATTTTCGTTTTCAGATTCGGAATCTACATTAAAAATACTACAAGAATCAATTTTTAAAAATTCCAATATTTTTTTATTAAAAATTTTTCTATTATCGTATTTATGACCCAATATATTTTAATTGTTCAATTCGACGGAAGGCCATATCTCTTCAACTATTCCAAAAAATCTTCTAATTTTTTGGTAAAAAATTTATTTTAATATTCTAAAAATAATAGTATTGGTCTATGATCAATTGAAAATATCATATTCGAGAAATCCGTATTTTTACCTAACTATGTATATTTTCAGGGTCATATTTTGAGGGTCAATCGACGGAAGGCCATAAGTCCCTAATTTTTTAAGTTAATGAATTTTCGTTTAAAGATTCGGAATCTACATTAAAAATACTACAAGAACCAACTTTTTAAAAATTCCAAAATTTTTTTTAAAAATTTTTCTATTATCGTATTTATGACCCAATATATTTTAATTGTTCAATTTGGCGGAAGGCCATATCTCTTCAACTATTCCAACAAATCTTCTAATTTTTTGGTAAAAAATTTATTTTAATATTCTAAAAATAATAGTATTGGTCTATGATCAATTGAAAATATCATATTCGAGAAATCCGTATTTTTACCTAACTATGTATATTTTCAGGGTCATATTTTGAGGGTCAATCGACGGAAGGCCATAAGTCCCTAATTTTTAAAGATAATGAATTTTCGTTTTCAGATTCTGAATCTACATTAAAAATACTACAAGAATCAACTTTTTAAAAATTCCAAAATTTTTTTTTAAAAATTTTTCTATTATCGTATTTATGACTCAATATATTTTAATTGTT
This sequence comes from Pratylenchus scribneri, assembly GCA_030063045.1. NCBI lineage: Eukaryota > Metazoa > Nematoda > Chromadorea > Rhabditida > Pratylenchidae > Pratylenchus > Pratylenchus scribneri. Next base: position 1,419,869 of record JAQSEB010000142.1, read on the forward strand.
CAATTCGACGGAAGGCCATATCTCTTCAACTATTCCAACAAATCTTCTAATTCTTTGGAAAAAATTTATTTTAATATTCTAAAAATAATAGTATTGGTCTATGATCAATTGAAAATATCATATTCGAGAAATCCGTATTTTTACCTAACTAGGTATATTTTGAGGGTCAATCGACGGAAGGCCATAACTCCCTAATTTTTTGATTTAATGAATTTTCGTTTATAGATTCGGAATCTACATTAAAAATACTACAAGAATCAACTTTTTAAAAATTCCAAAATTTTTTTTTTAAAAATTTTTCTATTATCGTATTTATGACCCAATATATTTTAATTGTTCAATTCGACGGAAGGCCATATCTCTTCAACTATTCCAACAAATCTTCTAATTTTTTGGTAAAAAATTTATTTTAATATTCTAAAAATAATAGTATTTGTCTATGATCAATTGAAAATATCATATTCGAGAAATCCGTATTTTTACCTAACTATGTATATTTTCAGGGTCATATTTTGAGGGTCAAGAGGCCATAAGTCCCTAATTTTTTAAGATAATGAATTTTCGTTTTCAGATTCTGAATCTACATTAAAAATACTACTAGAATCAATTTTTAAAAATTCCAATATTTTTTTATTAAAAATTTTTCTATTATCGTATTTATGACCCAATATATTTTAATTGTTCAATTCGACGGAAGGCCATATCTCTTCAACTATTCCAACAAATCTTCTAATTTTTTGGTAAAAAATTTATTTTAATATTCTAAAAATAATAGTATTGGTCTATGATCAATTGAAAATATCATATTCGAGAAATCCGTATTTTTACCTAACTATGTATATTTTCAGGGTCATATTTTGAGGGTCAAGAGGCCATAAGTCCCTAATTTTTTAAGAAAATGAATTTTCGTTTTCAGATTCGGAATCTACATTAAAAATACTACAAGAATCAACTTTTTAAAAATTCCAAAATTTTTTTTTAAAAATTTTTCTATTATCGTATTTATGACCCAATATATTTTAATTGTTCAATTCGACGGAAGGCCATATCTCTTCAACTATTCCAACAAATCTTCTAATTCTTTGGAAAAAATTTATTTTAATATTCTAAAAATAATAGTATTGGTCTATGATCAATTGAAAATATCATATTCGAGAAATCCGTATTTTTACCTAACTAGGTATATTTTGAGGGTCAATCGACGGAAGGCCATAACTCCCTAATTTTTTAATTTAATGAATTTTCGTTTATAGATTCGGAATCTACATTAAAAATACTACAAGAATCAACTTTTTAAAAATTCCAAAATTTTTTTTTAAAAATTTTTCTATTATCGTATTTATGACCCAATATATTTTAATTGTTCAATTCGACGGAAGGCCATATCTCTTCAACTATTCCAAAAAATCTTCTAATTTTTTGGTAAAAAATTTATTTTAATATTCTAAAAATAATAGTATTGGTCTATGATCAATTGAAAATATCATATTCGAGAAATCCGTATTTTTACCTAACTATGTATATTTTCAGGGTCATATTTTGAGGGTCAAGAGGCCATAAGTCCCTAATTTTTTAAGAAAATGAATTTTCGTTTTCAGATTCGGAATCTACATTAAAAATACTACTAGAATCAATTTTTAAAAATTCCAAAATTTTTTTTTAAAAATTTTTCTATTATCGTATTTATGACCCAATATATTTTAATTGTTCAATTCGACGGAAGGCCATATCTCTTCAACTATTCCAACAAATCTTCTAATTTTTTGGTAAAAAATTTATTTTAATATTCTAAAAATAATAGTATTGGTCTATGATCAATTGAAAATATCATATTCGAGAAATCCGTATTTTTACCTAACTATGTATATTTTCAGGGTCATATTTTGAGGGTCAAGAGGCCATAAGTCCCTAATTTTTTAAGAAAATGAATTTTCGTTTTCAGATTCGGAATCTACATTAAAAATACTACAAGAATCAACTTTTTAAAAATTCCAAAATTTTTTTTTAAAAATTTTTCTATTATCGTATTTATGACCCAATATATTTTAATTGTTCAATTCGACGGAAGGCCATATCTCTTCAACTATTCCAACAAATCTTCTAATTCTTTGGAAAAAATTTATTTTAATATTCTAAAAATAATAGTATTGGTCTATGATCAATTGAAAATATCATATTCGAGAAATCCGTATTTTTACCTAACTAGGTATATTTTGAGGGTCAATCGACGGAAGGCCATAACTCCCTAATTTTTTAATTTAATGAATTTTCGTTTTCAGATTCGGAATCTACATTAAAAATACTACTAGAATCAATTTTTAAAAATTCCAAAATTTTTTTTTAAAAATTTTTCTATTATCGTATTTATGACCCAATATATTTTAATTGTTCAATTCGACGGAAGGCCATATCTCTTCAACTATTCCAACAAATCTTCTAATTTTTTGGTAAAAAATTTATTTTAATATTCTAAAAATAATAGTATTGGTCTATGATCAATTGAAAATATCATATTCGAGAAATCCGTATTTTTACCTAACTATGTATATTTTCAGGGTCATATTTTGAGGGTCAAGAGGCCATAAGTCCCTAATTTTTTAAGAAAATGAATTTTCGTTTTCAGATTCGGAATCTACATTAAAAATACTACAAGAATCAACTTTTTAAAAATTCCAAAATTTTTTTTTTAAAATTTTTCTATTATCGTATTTATGACCCAATATATTTTAATTGTTCAATTCGACGGAAGGCCATATCTCTTCAACTATTCCAACAAATCTTCTAATTCTTTGGAAAAAATTTATTTTAATATTCTAAAAATAATAGTATTGGTCTATGATCAATTGAAAATATCATATTCGAGAAATCCGTATTTTTACCTAACTATGTATATTTTCAGGGTCATATTTTGAGGGTCAAGAGGCCATAAGTCCCTAATTTTTTAAGAAAATGAATTTTCGTTTTCAGATTCGGAATCTACATTAAAAATACTACAAGAATCAACTTTTTAAAAATTCCAAAATTTTTTTTTAAAAATTTTTCTATTATCGTATTTATGACCCAATATATTTTAATTGTTCAATTCGACGGAAGGCCATATCTCTTCAACTATTCCAAAAAATCTTCTAATTTTTTGGTAAAAAATTTATTTTAATATTCTAAAAATAATAGTATTGGTCTATGATCAATTGAAAATATCATATTCGAGAAATCCGTATTTTTACCTAACTATGTATATTTTCAGGGTCATATTTTGAGGGTCAAGAGGCCATAAGTCCCTAATTTTTTAAGAAAATGAATTTTCGTTTTCAGATTCGGAATCTACATTAAAAATACTACTAGAATCAATTTTTAAAAATTCCAAAATTTTTTTTAAAAAATTTTTCTATTATCGTATTTATGACCCAATATATTTTAATTGTTCAATTCGACGGAAGGCCATATCTCTTCAACTATTCCAACAAATCTTCTAATTTTTTGGTAAAAAATTTATTTTAATATTCTAAAAATAATAGTATTGGTCTATGATCAATTGAAAATATCATATTCGAGAAATCCGTATTTTTACCTAACTATGTATATTTTCAGGGTCATATTTTGAGGGTCAAGAGGCCATAAGTCCCTAATTTTTTAAGAAAATGAATTTTCGTTTTCAGATTCGGAATCTACATTAAAAATACTACAAGAATCAACTTTTTAAAAATTCCAAAATTTTTTTTTAAAAATTTTTCTATTATCGTATTTATGACCCAATATATTTTAATTGTTCAATTCGACGGAAGGCCATATCTCTTCAACTATTCCAACAAATCTTCTAATTTTTTGGTAAAAAATTTATTTTAATATTCTAAAAATAATAGTATTGGTCTATGATCAATTGAAAATATCATATTCGAGAAATCCGTATTTTTACCTAACTATGTATATTTTCAGGGTCATATTTTGAGGGTCAAGAGGCCATAAGTCCCTAATTTTTTAAGAAAATGAATTTTCGTTTTCAGATTCGGAATCTACATTAAAAATATTACAAGAATCAACTTTTTAAAAATTCCAAATTTTTTTTTTAAAAATTTTTCTATTATCGTATTTATGACCCAATATATTTTAATTGTTCAATTCGACGGAAGGCCATATCTCTTCAACTATTCCAAAAAATCTTCTAATTTTTTGGTAAAAAATTTATTTTAATATTCTAAAAATAATAGTATTGGTCTATGATCAATTGAAAATATCATATTCGAGAAATCCGTATTTTTACCTAACTATGTATATTTTCAGGGTCATATTTTGAGGGTCAAGAGGCCATAAGTCCCTAAATTTTTAAGAAAATGAATTTTCGTTTTCAGATTCGGAATCTACATTAAAAATACTACAAGAATCAACTTTTTAAAAATTCCAAAATTTTTTTTTAAAAATTTTTCTATTATCGTATTTATGACCCAATATATTTTAATTGTTCAATTCGACGGAAGGCCATATCTCTTCAACTATTCCAACAAATCTTCTAATTTTTTGGTAAAAAATTTATTTTAATATTCTAAAAATAATAGTATTGGTCTATGATCAATTGAAAATATCATATTCGAGAAATCCGTATTTTTACCTAACTATGTATATTTTCAGGGTCATATTTTGAGGGTCAAGAGGCCATAAGTCCCTAATTTTTTAAGAAAATGAATTTTCGTTTTCAGATTCGGAATCTACATTAAAAATACTACAAGAATCAACTTTTTAAAAATTCCAAAATTTTTTTTTAAAAATTTTTCTATTATCGTATTTATGACCCAATATATTTTAATTGTTCAATTCGACGGAAGGCCATATCTCTTCAACTATTCCAACAAATCTTCTAATTCTTTGGAAAAAATTTATTTTAATATTCTAAAAATAATAGTATTGGTCTATGATCAATTGAAAATATCATATTCGAGAAATCCGTATTTTTACCTAACTATGTATATTTTCAGGGTCATATTTTGAGGGTCAAGAGGCCATAAGTCCCTAATTTTTTAAGAAAATGAATTTTCGTTTTCAGATTCGGAATCTACATTAAAAATACTACAAGAATCAACTTTTTAAAAATTCCAAAATTTTTTTTTAAAAATTTTTCTATTATCGTATTTATGACCCAATATATTTTAATTGTTCAATTCGACGGAAGGCCATATCTCTTCAACTATTCCAACAAATCTTCTAATTCTTTGGAAAAAATTTATTTTAATATTCTAAAAATAATAGTATTGGTCTATGATCAATTGAAAATATCATATTCGAGAAATCCGTATTTTTACCTAATTATGTATATTTTCAGGGTCATATTTTGAGGGTCAGAAGGCCATAAGTCCTTAATTTTTTAAGATAATGAATTTTCGTTTTCAGATTCTGAATCTACATTAAAAATACTACAAGAATCAACTTTTTAAAAATTCCAAAATTTTTTTTTAAAAATTTTTCTATTATCGTATTTATGACCCAATATATTTTAATTGTTCAATTCGACGGAAGGCCATATCTCTTCAACTATTCCAACAAATCTTCTAATTCTTTGGAAAAAATTTATTTTAATATTCTAAAAATAATAGTATTGGTCTATGATCAATTGAAAATATCATATTCGAGAAATCCGTATTTTTACCTAACTATGTATATTTTCAGGGTCATATTTTGAGGGTCAAGAGGCCATAAGTCCCTAATTTTTTAAGAAAATGAATTTTCGTTTTCAGATTCGGAATCTACATTAAAAATACTACAAGAATCAACTTTTTAAAAATTCCAAAATTTTTTTTTAAAAATTTTTCTATTATCGTATTTATGACCCAATATATTTTAATTGTTCAATTCGACGGAAGGCCATATCTCTTCAACTATTCCAACAAATCTTCTAATTCTTTGGAAAAAATTTATTTTAATATTCTAAAAATAATAGTATTGGTCTATGATCAATTGAAAATATCATATTCGAGAAATCCGTATTTTTACCTAACTATGTATATTTTCAGGGTCATATTTTGAGGGTCAAGAGGCCATAAGTCCCTAATTTTTTAAGAAAATGAATTTTCGTTTTCAGATTCGGAATCTACATTAAAAATACTACTAGAATCAATTTTTAAAAATTCCAAAATTTTTTTTTAAAAATTTTTCTATTATCGTATTTATGACCCAATATATTTTAATTGTTCAATTCGACGGAAGGCCATATCTCTTCAACTATTCCAACAAATCTTCTAATTTTTTGGTAAAAAATTTATTTTAATATTCTAAAAATAATAGTATTGGTCTATGATCAATTGAAAATATCATATTCGAGAAATCCGTATTTTTACCTAACTATGTATATTTTCAGGGTCATATTTTGAGGGTCAAGAGGCCATAAGTCCCTAATTTTTTAAGAAAATGAATTTTCGTTTTCAGATTCGGAATCTACATTAAAAATACTACAAGAATCAACTTTTTAAAAATTCCAAAATTTTTTTTTAAAAATTTTTCTATTATCGTATTTATGACCCAATATATTTTAATTGTTCAATTCGACGGAAGGCCATATCTCTTCAACTATTCCAACAAATCTTCTAATTTTTTGGTAAAAAATTTATTTTAATATTCTAAAAATAATAGTATTGGTCTATGATCAATTGAAAATATCATATTCGAGAAATCCGTATTTTTACCTAACTATGTATATTTTCAGGGTCATATTTTGAGGGTCAAGAGGCCATAAGTCCCTAATTTTTTAAGAAAATGAATTTTCGTTTTCAGATTCGGAATCTACATTAAAAATACTACAAGAATCAACTTTTTAAAAATTCCAAAATTTTTTTTTAAAAATTTTTCTATTATCGTATTTATGACCCAATATATTTTAATTGTTCAATTCGACGGAAGGCCATATCTCTTCAACTATTCCAACAAATCTTCTAATTCTTTGGAAAAAATTTATTTTAATATTCTAAAAATAATAGTATTGGTCTATGATCAATTGAAAATATCATATTCGAGAAATCCGTATTTTTACCTAACTATGTATATTTTCAGGGTCATATTTTGAGGGTCAAGAGGCCATAAGTCCCTAATTTTTTAAGAAAATGAATTTTCGTTTTCAGATTCGGAATCTACATTAAAAATACTACAAGAATCAACTTTTTGAAAATTCCAAAATTTTTTTTTAAAAATTTTTCTATTATCGTATTTATGACCCAATATATTTTAATTGTTCAATTCGACGAAAGGCCATATCTCTTCAACTATTCCAAAAAATCTTCTAATTTTTTGGTAAAAAATTTATTTTAATATTCTAAAAATAATAGTATTGGTCTATGATCAATTGAAAATATCATATTCGAGAAATCCGTATTTTTACCTAACTATGTATATTTTCAGGGTCATATTTTGAGGGTCAAGAGGCCATAAGTCCCTAATTTTTTAAGAAAATGAATTTTCGTTTTCAGATTCGGAATCTACATTAAAAATACTACTAGAATCAATTTTTAAAAATTCCAAAATTTTTTTTTAAAAATTTTTCTATTATCGTATTTATGACCCAATATATTTTAATTGTTCAATTCGACGGAAGGCCATATCTCTTCAACTATTCCAACAAATCTTCTAATTTTTTGGTAAAAAATTTATTTTAATATTCTAAAAATAATAGTATTGGTCTATGATCAATTGAAAATATCATATTCGAGAAATCCGTATTTTTACCTAACTATGTATATTTTCAGGGTCATATTTTGAGGGTCAAGAGGCCATAAGTCCCTAATTTTTTAAGAAAATGAATTTTCGTTTATAGATTCGGAATCTACATTAAAAATACTACAAGAATCAACTTTTTAAAAATTCCAAAATTTTTTTTTAAAAATTTTTCTATTATCGTATTTATGACCCAATATATTTTAATTGTTCAATTCGACGGAAGGCCATATCTCTTCAACTATTCCAACAAATCTTCTAATTCTTTGGAAAAAATTTATTTTAATATTCTAAAAATAATAGTATTGGTCTATGATCAATTGAAAATATCATATTCGAGAAATCCGTATTTTTACCTAACTATGTATATTTTCAGGGTCATATTTTGAGGGTCAAGAGGCCATAACTCCCTAATTTTTTAATTTAATGAATTTTCGTTTTCAGATTCGGAATCTACATTAAAAATACTACTAGAATCAATTTTTAAAAATTCCAAAATTTTTTTTTAAAAATTTTTCTATTATCGTATTTATGACCCAATATATTTTAATTGTTCAATTCGACGGAAGGCCATATCTCTTCAACTATTCCAACAAATCTTCTAATTTTTTGGTAAAAAATTTATTTTAATATTCTAAAAATAATAGTATTGGTCTATGATCAATTGAAAATATCATATTCGAGAAATCCGTATTTTTACCTAACTATGTATATTTTCAGGGTCATATTTTGAGGGTCAAGAGGCCATAAGTCCCTAATTTTTTAAGAAAATGAATTTTCGTTTTCAGATTCGGAATCTACATTAAAAATACTACAAGAATCAACTTTTTAAAAATTCCAAAATTTTTTTTTAAAAATTTTTCTATTATCGTATTTATGACCCAATATATTTTAATTGTTCAATTCGACGGAAGGCCATATCTCTTCAACTATTCCAACAAATCTTCTAATTCTTTGGAAAAAATTTATTTTAATATTCTAAAAATAATAGTATTGGTCTATGATCAATTGAAAATATCATATTCGAGAAATCCGTATTTTTACCTAACTATGTATATTTTCAGGGTCATATTTTGAGGGTCAAGAGGCCATAAGTCCCTAATTTTTTAAGAAAATGAATTTTCGTTTTCAGATTCGGAATCTACATTAAAAATACTACAAGAATCAACTTTTTGAAAATTCCAAAATTTTTTTTTAAAAATTTTTCTATTATCGTATTTATGACCCAATATATTTTAATTGTTCAATTCGACGAAAGGCCATATCTCTTCAACTATTCCAAAAAATCTTCTAATTTTTTGGTAAAAAATTTATTTTAATATTCTAAAAATAATAGTATTGGTCTATGATCAATTGAAAATATCATATTCGAGAAATCCGTATTTTTACCTAACTATGTATATTTTCAGGGTCATATTTTGAGGGTCAAGAGGCCATAAGTCCCTAATTTTTTAAGAAAATGAATTTTCGTTTTCAGATTCGGAATCTACATTAAAAATACTACTAGAATCAATTTTTAAAAATTCCAAAATTTTTTTTTAAAAATTTTTCTATTATCGTATTTATGACCCAATATATTTTAATTGTTCAATTCGACGGAAGGCCATATCTCTTCAACTATTCCAACAAATCTTCTAATTTTTTGGTAAAAAATTTATTTTAATATTCTAAAAATAATAGTATTGGTCTATGATCAATTGAAAATATCATATTCGAGAAATCCGTATTTTTACCTAACTATGTATATTTTCAGGGTCATATTTTGAGGGTCAAGAGGCCATAAGTCCCTAATTTTTTAAGAAAATGAATTTTCGTTTATAGATTCGGAATCTACATTAAAAATACTACAAGAATCAACTTTTTAAAAATTCCAAAATTTTTTTTTAAAAATTTTTCTATTATCGTATTTATGACCCAATATATTTTAATTGTTCAATTGGACGGAAGGCCATATCTCTTCAACTATTCCAAAAAATCTTCTAATTTTTTGGTAAAAAATTTATTTTAATATTCTAAAAATAATAGTATTGGTCTATGATCAATTGAAAATATCATATTCGAGAAATCCGTATTTTTACCTAACTATGTATATTTTCAGGGTCATATTTTGAGGGTCAAGAGGCCATAAGTCCCTAATTTTTTAAGAAAATGAATTTTCGTTTTCAGATTCGGAATCTACATTAAAAATACTACTAGAATCAATTTTTAAAAATTCCAAAATTTTTTTTTAAAAATTTTTCTATTATCGTATTTATGACCCAATATATTTTAATTGTTCAATTCGACGGAAGGCCATATCTCTTCAACTATTCCAACAAATCTTCTAATTTTTTGGTAAAAAATTTATTTTAATATTCTAAAAATAATAGTATTGGTCTATGATCAATTGAAAATATCATATTCGAGAAATCCGTATTTTTACCTAACTATGTATATTTTCAGGGTCATATTTTGAGGGTCAAGAGGCCATAAGTCCCTAATTTTTTAAGAAAATGAATTTTCGTTTATAGATTCGGAATCTACATTAAAAATACTACAAGAATCAACTTTTTAAAAATTCCAAAATTTTTTTTTAAAAATTTTTCTATTATCGTATTTATGACCCAATATATTTTAATTGTTCAATTCGACGGAAGGCCATATCTCTTCAACTATTCCAACAAATCTTCTAATTTTTTGGTAAAAAATTTATTTTAATATTCTAAAAATAATAGTATTGGTCTATGATCAATTGAAAATATCATATTCGAGAAATCCGTATTTTTACCTAACTATGTATATTTTCAGGGTCATATTTTGAGGGTCAAGAGGCCATAAGTCCCTAATTTTTTAAGAAAATGAATTTTCGTTTTCAGATTCGGAATCTACATTAAAAATACTACTAGAATCAATTTTTAAAAATTCCAAAATTTTTTTTTAAAAATTTTTCTATTATCGTATTTATGACCCAATATATTTTAATTGTTCAATTCGACGGAAGGCCATATCTCTTCAACTATTCCAACAAATCTTCTAATTTTTTGGTAAAAAATTTATTTTAATATTCTAAAAATAATAGTATTGGTCTATGATCAATTGAAAATATCATATTCGAGAAATCCGTATTTTTACCTAACTATGTATATTTTCAGGGTCATATTTTGAGGGTCAAGAGGCCATAAGTCCCTAATTTTTTAAGAAAATGAATTTTCGTTTTCAGATTCGGAATCTACATTAAAAATACTACAAGAATCAACTTTTTAAAAATTCCAAAATTTTTTTTTAAAAATTTTTCTATTATCGTATTTATGACCCAATATATTTTAATTGTTCAATTCGACGGAAGGCCATATCTCTTCAACTATTCCAACAAATCTTCTAATTTTTTGGTAAAAAATTTATTTTAATATTCTAAAAATAATAGTATTGGTCTATGATCAATTGAAAATATCATATTCGAGAAATCCGTATTTTTACCTAACTATGTATATTTTCAGGGTCATATTTTGAGGGTCAAGAGGCCATAAGTCCCTAATTTTTTAAGAAAATGAATTTTCGTTTATAGATTCGGAATCTACATTAAAAATACTACAAGAATCAACTTTTTAAAAATTCCAAAATTTTTTTTTAAAAATTTTTCTATTATCGTATTTATGACCCAATATATTTTAATTGTTCAATTCGACGGAAGGCCATATCTCTTCAACTATTCCAAAAAATCTTCTAATTTTTTGGTAAAAAATTTATTTTAATATTCTAAAAATAATAGTATTGGTCTATGATCAATTGAAAATATCATATTCGAGAAATCCGTATTTTTACCTAACTATGTATATTTTCAGGGTCATATTTTGAGGGTCAAGAGGCCATAAGTCCCTAATTTTTTAAGTTAATGAATTTTCGTTTATAGATTCGGAATCTACATTAAAAATACTACAAGAATCAACTTTTTAAAAATTCCAAAATTTTTTTTTTAAAAATTTTTCTATTATCGTATTTATGACCCAATATATTTTAATTGTTCAATTCGACGGAAGGCCATATCTCTTCAACTATTCCAACAAATCTTCTAATTTTTTGGTAAAAAATTTATTTTAATATTCTAAAAATAATAGTATTGGTCTATGATCAATTGAAAATATCATATTCGAGAAATCCGTATTTTTACCTAACTATGTATATTTTCAGGGTCATATTTTGAGGGTCAATCGACGGAAGGCCATAACTCCCTAATTTTTTAAGTTAATGAATTTTCATTTATAGATTCGGAATCTACATTAAAAATACTACAAGAATCAACTTTTTAAAAATTCCAAAATTTTTTTTTAAAAATTTTTCTATTATCGTATTTATGACCCAATATATTTTAATTGTTCAATTCGACGGAAGGCCATATCTCTTCAACTATTCCAACAAATCTTCTAATTTTTTGGTAAAAAATTTATTTTAATATTCTAAAAATAATAGTATTGGTCTATGATCAATTGAAAATATCATATTCGAGAAATCCGTATTTTTACCTAACTATGTATATTTTCAGGGTCATATTTTGAGGGTCAAGAGGCCATAACTCCCTAATTTTTTAAGTTAATGAATTTTCATTTATAGATTCGGAATCTACATTAAAAATACTACAAGAATCAACTTTTTAAAAATTCCAAAATTTTTTTTTAAAAATTTTTCTATTATCGTATTTATGACCCAATATATTTTAATTGTTCAATTCGACGGAAGGCCATATCTCTTCAACTATTCCAACAAATCTTCTAATTTTTTGGTAAAAAATTTATTTTAATATTCTAAAAATAATAGTATTGGTCTATGATCAATTGAAAATATCATATTCGAGAAATCCGTATTTTTACCTAACTATGTATATTTTCAGGGTCATATTTTGAGGGTCAATCGACGGAAGGCCATAACTCCCTAATTTTTTAAGTTAATGAATTTTCGTTTATAGATTCGGAATCTACATTAAAAATACTACAAGAATCAACTTTTTAAAAATTCCAAAATTTTTTTTTAAAAATTTTTCTATTATCGTATTTATGACCCAATATATTTTAATTGTTCAATTCGACGGAAGGCCATATCTCTTCAACTATTCCAACAAATCTTCTAATTTTTTGGTAAAAAATTTATTTTAATATTCTAAAAATAATAGTATTGGTCTATGATCAATTGAAAATATCATATTCGAGAAATCCGTATTTTTACCTAACTATGTATATTTTCAGGGTCATATTTTGAGGGTCAATCGACGGAAGGCCATAACTCCCTAATTTTTTAAGTTAATGAATTTTCATTTATAGATTCGGAATCTACATTAAAAATACTACAAGAATCAACTTTTTAAAAATTCCAAAATTTTTTTTTAAAAATTTTTCTATTATCGTATTTATGACCCAATATATTTTAATTTTTCAATTCGACGGAAGGCCATATCTCTTCAACTATTCCAACAAATCTTCTAATTTTTTGTTTAAAATTTTATTTTAATATTCTAAAAATAATAGTATTGGTCTATGATCAATTGAAAATATCATATTCGAGAAATCCGTATTTTTACCTAACTATGTATATTTTAAGGTCATATTTTGAGGGTCAATGGACGGAAGGCCATAACTCCCTAATTTTTTAAGTTAATGAATTTTCGTTTATAGATTCGGAATCTACATTAAAAATACTACAAGAATCAACTTTTTAAAAATTCCAAAATTTTTTTTTAAAAATTTTTCTATTATCGTATTTATGACCCAATATATTTTAATTGTTCAATTCGACGGAAGGCCATATCTCTTCAACTATTCCAACAAATCTTCTAATTTTTTGGTAAAAAATTTATTTTAATATTCTAAAAATAATAGTATTGGTCTATGATCAATTGAAAATATCATATTCGAGAAATCCGTATTTTTACCTAACTATGTATATTTTCAGGGTCATATTTTGAGGGTCAATCGACGGAAAGCCATAACTCCCTAATTTTTTAAGTTAATGAATTTTTGTTTTCAGATTCAGAATCTACATTAAAAATACTACAAGAATCAACTTTTTAAAAATTTCAAAATTTTTTTTTAAAAATTTTTCTATTATCGTATTTATGACCCAATATATTTTAATTGTTCAATTCGACGGAAGGCCATATCTCTTCTACTATTATTGTAGATTCCGAATCAGAAAACGAAAATTCAATATCTTAAAAAATAAGTGAATTATGGCCATCCGACTAATTGTAGGTTAAAACATACTTAATTTAGTAAAAATACAGATTTAAAGAACAAGATATTTTCAATTGGCCTGAGACAATTACATTTATTTAGAAAGTATTAAAATAAATTTTTTAAAAAAAAATCAGAAAATTTGACGGATTATTTAATGAACACTATTATTTCCTTTGCGCTACGATAATTTTTTTATTATTGAATTTTATACGAAATCGATTGCAAATTCTTTCTCTTGTTTATCGTAATGATGAATGATGAGTCGATGAAGGTAAGATAGATAAAAATTTTTGAAAAATTTAGAACACTATTAGGGACCCTTCACTTTTCGAAAATTTCCAAATTTTTTTCGACTATAAATATTTTTCTGAGATTTATTTTTGTTATAGATGATAATTTTATCGATTATTTTATCGTTTTAAACATATTTGATTCTCTAAATTTTGTTACACGTATTCGATATTTTTTCCACGATTACCTATAAAATTATTTTGCATCAGATATAAATTGTAATAATTTTAATTTTATCAAACAATAAAAAAATAAATAGGTAAGTGAGATTAGGATGGAAAATAAATAGCAATAAATCAATTGTTACAGGAATGTATCTTTTTCATCCAACCAGCCAATTATTCGTCTAGCAATTCGGCCATTTGTTCCTTCAACCAATAGAAAACATCAATTGGGATTGGTTCGAGCAGTTCCATTGCTTCTTTATTTGTTGCCTCCATTCGAAAGTCCAATTGTTTGTTCGAGCATAAATGGATTTCCAATTTGTATTCAAAATTATCGACTTTGACAATTTGTTGGCAAATCATGGATGGCTAAAAACGAATTTTATTTATTATTTAAGAAATTATTTAATTAGGATAATTTCAATCTGAATAAACTAAATGCCGACATTTTTATAAAATGGAGATGGGTAACATTTGATAAATGTTTTAGCATTGACCCATACATGTGCTGGGGGTTTTGGAAATTTTGAAGGATAGTATTGGCGGCAGAAGAATTGAAAAATTTTATTCGTATTTTGCCCATTACTACCCTTTTAATGAGTAAACATCAAGGGTGTGCATGGGCCGGCCCGATCCGGGCCTAAGCCCGGGCCCCGGGTTTCTTGGGCCCGTGCACACGCCTGGTAAACATCATTAAAATTTTCTTGCATTTTTGCCTATTTATGTCCAAAAATGTAAAATTTAGGTTTTTTGCCATGAAATTCAAAATTTTCATCTGCTGCAGAAACTACTCAAAAATAATTTTTCCAAAAGGGGTACCTTCTTTTCGGTGGGTATCGGATCAAAAAAATGACCTTTTTTGAATGGTTCGTACCCGAAATCCGACCAAAGTACCACCCCCCTTCCAACCCCCAGGCGCATGTATGATTGACCTTCTCAATATGGCCTAACACGAACGAAATAAATTGAAATATCATATTATTTTTGAAATAATTTTATTATTATTTTTTTCCTACTTGATTTTTGGACTTCTTTGCATAATTTTCTGGCCACTCAACTTCCAAAGCTTGCATTGCATTGAGCAAACGACTGGCGGTATCCATTGAAAAACGAAAATTTGTTGTTATCTTCTTCCTCGAATTCTTCAATTCCATTATTAAATAAATTAAATAAATTTTTGTAAATAAAAAACCACCTGTGCGATTTGAATGAATTTTTTGCCATTTTCATCTTGTATCAATTCAATTTTCATCTCCTGTTGCTTTTTTTCAACATCATGGCCCCCGCCTTTGCCCAAGAAGTTTTTTGCTCTATCCTTCTTCTTTTGCTTTCTTATTTTGTAAATTGGTTGAATTTGTTTCCCAAGAATTGTCCTCCAATAAGTGGGCCCTTCGTCATCTTGTCCGCCTTCATTATCGATTTCATTCCTCTCTTTTCCCTTCTCAATTCCATGCTGTTGGCACTTCAATTCAACAATGTCGCCAACCTTTAAATTATTTTTGAGATAATATTATTTTGCCGATAGATTTAAATTTAAATGGTTTTGCCGAAAAATCCATTATTTTGTCGGGAGATCAGTTTTTTTGAATATAACTCTTTTGTGCTTGATCCTCTCTATTTAATAGAGCTCATCAAGAGTCGATTGATGTATAGTTTGCTGTGTTTTAAACCAAAACCAAAAAGTCATAAACCAAAAACCAAAATATGGTTTAGACGTTTTAATACTTTTAATTATGGCCAAACCCGGACAAACTATACATCAATCGACGCGTCTCGATGAGCTCTATAAAATGAGTATAAGTTTTAGGGTCTAGGATCAAACATAAAAGAAATCCAAAAACTGATCTCTCTCAGCAAAATAATTTGCACCCATTATTTTTGTTTTTTTTCTATTTGTGTATTTTGGTTTTTAATTTTCGATTGTAAAAAGGATGGTATTTTATTTTACGAATAAATTATTGAAAATTGCGAAAAGTTTATAATGGAATGATTTAATGGTTTGTCCTAGACCCCCTAATCGTATAACCAATCGATAGATCTCATCAAAACACGTCGATTGGTATATATTTTGTCGTGATTTGATCATAACAAAATTAAGGGTTTTAAACCACTTAAACCATTTTATGGGGGTTTGATTCAAAACAAATTAAACCATGGCAAATTATATTTCATTCGACGCATCTTGACGAGCTCTATTCAATGGTATATGTTTTGTGAATTTTGGGCAAACCATTAAACCGTAATAATTTTTTCGTCATTTTCAATAATTTATTCTCAATTTTAAATATTTCCCTTATAAAAAATATTATTGATTTATTTTACAAAAATTCATCAAATAAGGTTTCTTATTTCTACCTTTCGCTTTTTGATTGTAATTCCAACAATTTTTTCGAATTGTATTCCAATTTGTAAATCAACATCGAATAAATATTCTCCATTGGACGGTTTATTTGCTAGAGTAAATTCCATAAAATAAGCGCATTCGAAAAAGTGCCTTTTTGGCTCCACAATTTTTGCCGACAAAATATGCAATTTATTGTTGTTAAAATTTGTTTCGATACGAATATTGTCAACTTTAAATTCAACGGATTCGCGACGTTGAATTTGATTATATTGTTTATTGTTAAATAATTTCTTCATAAATGTTGGCATTGGAATTTCGGATCTTCCGAATTTCATAAAGACATGATGAAGCATCATTTGTGTACAACTGAAATTTATTTTTCAAATTATAATTAAAATCTATATTTATTTATTTTACTATTTTACCTATAGAAGACTATCTCATTAAACGAAAAAATAAGAAAACAAAAAATATTATCCCCATTTTTTGATAAATCGATAAATGAACTACAGTGAATTGGCCAAATAATTTAGCAATTCTTCAATGAAATTTTCGGGCATTCCATCAATTTTGCTTATCGCCATTCGCCGTTGGCGGTGTCTTCTGCCCATAAACAATTTCCTTCTTGATGTCAACCAGGTGCCATAACGCAACAATGCGTCCAATTTCGAATTCCATTCGATATCTTTATTAATCCACAATTCTTCTCCATAATTTCCTCCTTTAACCAAAGTGCCAATATATCCATTAAGAGACTGAAAAAATAAATAAAATTTTATTATAGAACTTAAGGAAAAATTTTTATCTTATTTTTTACCTAATATTTTAATTTGTCTTAATGGCATTTGCAGATTAAATTTTTGCAGACCCTGACTGATGAGCACCTAAAATTACCACTAACAAGGTCCCGAATTTTTAGTGTGGGTGTCAAAAAACTATAACCGAAATCGGGAAAAATATGGTTTAAATAAACGGCTTAACCCACTGAATTTTAATTTAAGTGAAAAATTTAAATGTCAAAAGAAGAGTCTTGACTCGATCTACAAATTGGTATATGGCTGGTAGGTTCTAAAATTGGTTTTTGATTTATTATAATAAAAAAAACTACTTTTGGGGTAAAAAAATGGGTAATAAAAATTGCGTTCCTCATTTAAAAATGCATAATTTAATGTAAGGAAAATTTTTACTAATATTTTTTGATTTTCCGAATAATAATTCAAATTCCACGTCATTAATAATAGCAATTTAAAATCTTACTGTTTTGATTCGTTGAACATTGCGAAGCATTCTGGGCCTGTTTATGTCAACAAATGCCCTGGAGGAAATATTCACCAAAATATGGACTGCATCGGACAATGGCAGGAATTTATGAATTTCAGCGTGTAATTCAAGAGGCAATGGTCGGCGATATTCCAATTCCATAATTTAAATATTGATTGATTGATTAGTAGATTAGTAGATTTATCCAAATTAAATTAAATTTTAAAATATTATAATCATAAAATAAAATATAGAAATTGGAATTGTTTGGTTTCAACAAATTTTTTTAAAATTATTTTGCATCAAATAAATGTCATAATTTTATCAAGGTGGTGAGAAATTTTATCACAGTGAAAAATATAGAAATTAAATTAAATTAAAATACAAAAATTTTTAAAATTAAAATAATAAGAAAAAATTGAGGGAATCAAATTCAATAGGGGGGGGGGAATGTTTTTGGTCATTGTTTTGCATTCATTTTGGCATATATTTTTGTAAAAAACTCATCGCCGTCGTCCGGGCCCCATTCAACATTGCCGTCGTTGTGGATGATGACGAATTGCCGTTGATGCCAGCATCTTTTTCCCCTCTTCTCCTTCTATTCCTGTTGCCCGCAGTGCCATCTTCGTCGCATACCGTACCAAGGACATGCTGGGGAAAATGTGGGAAATTTAATTTACTTAGTTAGAACAATTGGATAATTAAAAAATAGTTGTAAAAGTTAAAAGATTTTATGCCCTAGAAACTAGAATGGTTCAAACAAATAAATATCATATTCGCCTAATTTTTCATTAGATTTTTGTTATATTTTTTTTTATTGATATTCAATTTTATCAAAATTCCATAATTTTAAAGGAGACTATTTTAAAAATCCTATAATCTATAAATTTAAGAAATAATGAAATCAATTCCCAATTTAATTTTATTGGAGGCTGAATTAAAAAATAATTTATTTATTTAAAAATAATAAAAATTGGCCATGGCCATTTATATTCCAATTTCCAATTATTTATGAATTATGAATGACATCAAAAAAGTCTTTAAAAATTTTTTTTGACAAATATTTTCTCCTTTAGTTTTTTAATCTCATTTAAAATATCCCCTCTCAACTGTACCTCAAATTCGTCCGCTTCCTCGGCCTCATCCCCATCGCTGGGCGTTTGAATGTTCAGCCGATCCATTTTGACCAAATGTTCAAGGGCAAATGGCTGATGCGGTGAATTAATCATTGTATTCGGCCTTTGTTGGGTTTGATGTTGACTGGAGGATGGGGCAGATGCCGAAAATGTGGTTGTTGCTGCCAAATCAGTGGAAGTAACTGTGGAGCATACCGAAATACTCCGAGATTGTTCACTGTAAAAATAAGTTGGAATGAATAATTTTTTGTTCAATTATTTTTATATTTTTAATATATATCACTATTAAATTCGAGATTATATCTGTTAATGTGAAAATTAATCCGACTTTTCTTTGGTATTTTGATTTTGATGCTAAATACAATTTTGACCTTATTTAATTATTTTGCTAAGGCAATGTCAACATTAGCAATTTTGTGGACCTATCCTAATTCCCAATGGTAAATGTACCAAAAAATGGGCATATATGGCATTCCTAACCAAGCTCATGAATTTTATTTAAAATAAGAATTATTTTTGAACTTATTAAGAGGCATAAGTTCCAAGGTGTATCTAACTTCTTATCTGTGATCAGTTTTGAATACCCCAAGCTCCAAGAAATATGACTCATCCATTTCCCCAGGGCCTAAATTAGATAATTTTGGCGGGATTCCGGGTAAGTTTTGGCCAACCCAAAGGACCCATTTTTAGGGAAACCATAGGATGGCTTTGGATGGTTCAAAATCTGAGGAAACTAATAAAGTCCGAAAGTACCGGTCCCATTAATATTGGTCAATTTGGCAATCAATTCTGAGGATTATAATTCCATCAAATTAATTCCATTCTCCTACCCTTGTTGCTGTTGAATGCCAACATATTTGGCCACAAGCCTCTTCCCCTCTCTTTTCCATTTATTCAATTGTTGTTGGACTCGATCAAATTGGGACCAATTCCGTTGCCATCGTAAATACATTCGTTCCCAGAGTACCTGGAAAGTTCGTAAATAATTATAAACTATTGGCAAATTCTTTCTACTCACAATGCTTTGTGGCGCCACCGAAGGCCAAATCGGTTCCTGATCATACGGTTCGTAGAGGGAATTGAGAAAGACAGGCAATACAACCGGATGGTTCGCATATGACCAGAGAGAGACGGTGCGTTCCTTTGAAAGGATTGAAAAATTGTTATTTTTTATACTTATTTAATTTAATAAAATTTTGCGTAAAGACGAAAGAGTATAGAACATTTTGGCATTCCGGAAAGAATAAAAACATTTGTTTGGCGAACATTTTCAGGAAAGAATAAAAACATTTTTTGGCGAACATTTTCCGGAAGGAATAAAAACATTTGCTTGGCGAACATTTTCCGGAAAGAATAAACACATTTTCCGGAAAGAATAAAAACATTTGTTTGGCGAACATTTTCAGGAAAGAATAAAAACATTTTTTGGCGAACATTTTCCGGAAGGAATAAAAACATTTGTTTGGCGAACATTTTCCGGAAAGAATAAACACATTTTCCGGAAAGAATAAAAACATTTGTTTGGCGAACATTTTCCGGAAGGAATAAAAACATTTGCTTGGCGAACATTTTCCGGAAAGAATAAACACATTTTCCGGAAAGAATAAAAACATTTGTTTGGCGAACATTTTCAGGAAAGAATAAAAACATTTTTTGGCGAACATTTTCCGGAAGGAATAAAAACATTTGTTTGGCGAACATTTTCCGGAAAGAATAAACACATTTTCCGGAAAGAATAAAAACATTTGTTTGGCGAACATTTTCTGGAAAGAATTTGTTTGGCGAACATTTTCCGGAAAGAATAAAAACATTTTTTTTTGGCGAACATTTTCCGGAAAGAATTTGTTTGGCGAACATTTTCCGGAAAGAATAAAAACATTTGCTTGGCGAACATTTTGTGGAAAGAATTTGTTTGGCGAACATTTTCCGGAAAGAATAAAAACATTTGTTTGGCGAACATTTTCCGGAAAGAATAAAAACATTTGTTTGGCGAACATTTTCCGGAAAGAATAAAAACATTTGTTTGGCGAACATTTTCCGGAAAGAATAAAAACATTTTTTGGCGAACATTTTCCGGAAGGAATAAAAACATTTGTTTGGCGAACATTTTCCGGAAAGAATAAACACATTTTCCGGAAAGAATAAAAACATTTGTTTGGCGAACATTTTCCGGAAAGAATAAAAACATTTGTTTGGTGAACATTTTCCGGATAGGGAATTTTTACTAGGAGAGAAAAAAAGCAAAACAATTTTTAATTTTTTTTTTCAAAAAATTGAAAATTTTTATAGAAATTTCCATTAAAAATTGAACTCACTTTGACGTCAAGCTTTCGCTTTTCCTCTTCCGAATTTCCCTGGAAAAAGAAAAATAAAATTAGATATTTTATAGATTAAATTTTACCAAAAATGTGCCAAATTCGGAGGCATATGCATGTTCAAAAAGGAAAATTAAAAATTGTTCGTTGAATTCAAGGCAAGATGGATATTGACGAATCAGCTGGAAAATGGACAAAAATAATAATAAATTTTTTAATTATATAATATATATAGTTTTACATTTTTTAAAAATTTATTTTAATTTAAAATCAGAAAAACAAACAAAATAAACCACTATTTTACTTTTTTTGGGGCATTGAGGAAAAAGCTGGCAGATAGATTATATTCTTATCAACTCCCCCCAACGTTTTCCCCATTAACTCAGTTGGTCAGAGTGTAGTACTTATAATGCTAAAGCCCCGAGTTCGAGTCTCGGATGGGGAAGTTAATTTTTAGAAATGTTTTAAATTGGAAAAAATTAAATCTATAACATATTAATATTAATTTCTTTGTTATCCATTTTTTCTCTATTCAACAGAAATTTTTATGCTTTCAAGTTGTAAAATAATTATCTAGTATTCTTGCAATATTTATGAAGTTTTTTAAGAAAATAAACCATTTTAAAATGTTTTCTATCCAATTATTGATTGTAAAAAATTATGGCTACCTGCCAAACGCAGTCAAGAAAGCAAAGGAAGACGGGTGATTCATGGGGTCCAGTCAAAGTGCCTGTTGCAAAGGCGGAATGGGCGTAGCGAAGTGTGAAGGGATGGCCAGCACCGGTCCATTCATGCTCGATCAATGATTGGAAACCGCGGATCTAAATGAGAAAATTAATTAAAATGTGAATAAAGTAAATAAATTAAAGAATAGTTCCCCAATTTTCGTTAATAAGGTGTTTCTAATTAATATTTTTAACTCAACTCTCAATTCATTTTATTAATAAGGGATGGATTTTGGATATATTCATTATATGCAGCTTTTATTTTCAGGATTAATGGAAATAAAAATATTTGAAAAATAGCAATGTGCGCTGACCGTTCGAGCATCAGGGTCCAAAATGAGTTGTGCCAGTGAAGTGACCAACAAAGTTGAATCGGTTCCATCGCCTCCGTGGACAAGTACTGGCACTTCTAAAAATAGAACAAATTGTATAAAGTAAAAAGATGCAAAAAATGGAAAACGTGAAGTTAAAATAGACTCGAAAATTTTAAGTAATTTGTATCGCTTTTTTCAATTTTTATTTAGGATTTGGGTGAAAAAAGAAAGTCAAAGTGGGAAAAGTGCATCCGAAAGAAAACAAAATAAAAGATTCATTTGGCATATTCAATTTTTTCACTCCTACCTCTGTCAGTATCTTCCTTCATTTTATGCACCACTTGGGCCACTGTTGCAGCTCCCTTTAGCGTGTCCCCCACATATTGGAGCCAGCCGCAGTTGGCCAATCGACCTATGAATGAGGGCGAATTTTCGATGCAAGCTGAAAATGGTAAATAAATTTTTTGGCGTCATTTTTAACGAATTTATTTATTAAAAAAAGGATTAAAATTTGTGCGATTCATAAACAGATTATATTTCGTTAATTTTTAGGGTAGCAAAGTAAGCTAATTAATTGACCAAAATAAATAGTACCAAGCGATTTTCTCTGAAATGAATATTCCCAATTTCTCAATGAGTACTAAATAAATTGTCTAAAAATGTTTCTTGTCCTTGTATCCAAGTTTATTTATTTTCACCTACCATCAATCAATCTGGCTAATGATTCGTGCAATTCCCTAATTCTGGGCACATTTCCGTTATAATATTTCCACTGGGAATAGTACATTTGGCTTTCGCATCCGCCACCTTTAACAAAAATGGATTAAAAATATTATTTCAATTTTATTTTACCTTTTCCTCGACTGGTTTGTGCCAACAATTTTGGCCTCGTATCATAAATGAGCCCTTTGGAGAATTTGGAAAGCATCGCATTCAAAATGGTCTCATCCTCCTTGCATCGCCGATTTGTTGGACCAATCAGGGGTTGGCCACTTCGATAGATGGTAGACTGTAGAAAATAAATATTAAAGGTAGTGATTTTCCTTTAGGCAATTTTAGAATGCCATAAGTACAAATTTGGCCTTTGGCTTCAATTTTGTCCAATAATTTAAACATTTATCAATGGGATAGATATAAATTTGTAAATGTTGGCATTGCTTTACAAAAATGTCTCTGCTTAGCTTCCAAAATTACTGTAAAAAATATGAAAAATGGCCAGCAAGATTTTAGCGTTATAAAATGATTCCAAAACTTTTATTTATAAGAGAAATGTTTAATAAAAATATCATAATACTCACCTTTGTCCGGTGATGATAGTAGGCGAGGACGGGGAAACGGCCTCCATGCCGGAATGTTGCCGAAATACGCAAATAATCGTCTCCAATGCCCTTCGGCACAATCAACTGCTCCGGATAGCTGGGACAGACCTGTCAGAAGGTGGGTTTATTATTTTAACTATATTTAAGTTCGGATTTTAAATTGCAAATCACTAATTATCTATTTATTTTAAAGACTTAATCATAAAATTTCTGGAGTTAAAGATTTATGGTTTTTATTGTAGTTTTTAATGGTTTCCCTCAAAAAATATATGAAAAATAGAAAAAAAGTCAAAAATGATTAAATTAAAATTGCTGAAATTTTAAAAAAAGCTAATAATCTAACTAATATTTGTTTTTAATTTAAATGTAAATGTCGAATAAAAATTAAGGGATTTGGATTTTAAAAACTGACTTCAAAATTTTTGTTGACCGAAGTGATGCGAAATTTGTCGCCCGTAAGCAGTTGCAATTTTGAAAATTTTTCATCCAAACTGTAAGCCTCCCAGCCATTATCCAGCACTGTGAATGGACATCGATAATAGAAGGGATAATCGTGTTGGATTCCGCCTGCAATTAATTATGGGAATTAATGGAAAAATAAGGCAATATTTTTAATGTATATTAATATTAATGGAATATTAAAATTAAATTTGTCCTTGTTTTATTATATTTTCCGGATAGTTTTAATTTGTTAGTGTTTTCATTTTCATTCATATTTTTTTAAGTTTTCACTCATAAAATTTTCATTAACGAAATTAATTTTAAAATTTATATTTGACTCACTCAAATTTGAAAGTGTCTCGATGGAACGGGCCACAGCCTGGCAATCGGTCAAATCATTCAGTTCAAAACAAATGTGCATGAAATTCTGTAAATGAGGAATTTTATAATGCCAAAAATTTCGTAATAAATGGAAAAATTTAGAGCTCAATTGGTGGGTGTACGCTTTTAATTAATGAATGGATGAATCGAATATTTTTTAAATGTTTTTGTCATCTACTATACTGCCTGGTGCCTGCTAACCATGAAATATATATTTTAAATTAGTTGAATTGGTAGAATTAGTCTGAAAACCGTTAAATAAAGATTTGGCTAAACTTTTTTGAGCATGCCAATTCTTACCAACCAAAATCCTAAATGAAATTATATCATGGTATAGCTATTAGTTATAAACTTGTTATTTAATTTGCCTATTTATCCAATCGATTCATAAAATGAAAATAACAGAATAGGATTTTTTATGTTCTCCCTCATTTTGTCCAAATTTACCTTGCATTTGAGACGAAGGAATGCGCCCTGTTTTGTGTTTGTTGGATCACGGCTGATTGGCTCTACCAAAACTCGATCCACAGCTCGATGAAGTAACTGTAAATTTGTGAAAAGAAAATTTAGAAATTTTTTAAATTCAATTTTTTATCATTTCGGTGATTTTTATTGATTTTATAATTTTATTGTGAAATCTTGTTTATCATCTTTTAAAAAAAATTATACCTAATTCTAATTGATTTCTTGCTTAAAATGAAGTTGTAACAAGTTCAGTTTTATTGGAAAAAATTGTGGACCCAATGCCCAATGGGGCAAGAACCTGCGACAATCCAGACTATTGATTGAGACTGGATGTTTTATCGATCAGGCTAATGGGGCTCCGTTGGATTAGTGTGTCATTTATTTTAATAATTTATTTTTAATTTTAGTCAAAATTTGCGAAAGATAAAAATTCGAAAATAATAAGCGAAATCCATATTTCAAAAATAAAAACGAACCCAAAATTCCTGATTATCTGGTTTCGAATTTGTGCTTCCCGCCGAAGAATTATTTTTGTCATTTGAGGTCCCATTCGAAGCAATTGTGGTTGGACTTTGTGGATTGGATGCCTGATGATGGATGGCAGGAGAGAAAATCAAATGGTGGCCAATCAATGCCAATGAACCTTTTTGCGGTGGCCTTGGTCCTGAAAATATTATTTGAAATTTAAAATTTATAGGCACAGCCCAAAATTTCGAGGTTAATTTTGGATTCTAAACATAAATTTGGCCTAATTTCAGCTATACTTGGCTATGATAAAAATTTTAATTTGCAAACCTTCACAAAGGAAAACATCATTGACTCGGCATTTCTCGATGGCCTCGGACAATTCCATATCCCTTCTCTAATTGGCAGTAAATTTAAGGGATATTCAATAAGCCACCAAAATGTGTCAACTTGGGTTCTTTTTTTCCTATAAAAATCATTAATAAATTGAAATTTAAAATATTATAAATGAATAAATGGAATATGTTTCCACATATAAATGAGCAAATAAATATAAGAAAATAATCAATAATTATTCACTAATTTTTTAAGTTGGAATTTTCGTAAAGGATAAAACAAAGTAAATAAAAACAAAACAAAAATTGTTTGGGAATTTGGCGACCTTCTTTTAAAGAAGGAAATTTCGACAAAATAAATTTTATTGGATGCACAGAAATAAATTCGTTCAATTCTTCACATTTTTTGTTGCTTTCATCACTGATGCATCTTCGTCATCTCAATTAACAAATTTGGGGGCACGGCAATTGTGGTGGCATTGGACTCTGCAAAAAATGGAGGAAATGTATAAAAGGTCGAAAAGAATTGGGAAGAGAAACAAAGAAATTTTGGAAGAGCCCCGGCGGGGAACAAAAGACCGTTTACGTAGCCCTAAAATGACTTAAAGGAAAAGGAAGGATAAATTTGGGGGGCTGCCTCACCCAAATGGCTTATTTTTGCACTAATTGGAAATTATTTCTCTTAGTAAAATTTCAAAATGACATAGTTATAGTAATTTTGGATTTTAAACAGGAAATATCAATTTTTTGGGTATATTTTTTATCATTTTTGTATATTAAAAATTTAAAACTTTCAAATTTTAAATTTTTCTACCTTATTCGAATTGTTATTTTGCTCATCCATTGTGCCCATTTGTTCGGATTTTGTCTCGTCCAATTCTTTTTCCTCTCTTTCTTCTCCATTTCCATCGGCATTAATCATCATTTTGGCTGTTGGCGAGGATTTTGTGTTGGAAATGTCAATGTTCATCGTCGCCGATGATGATGTTGATGTTTTGAGCGCATTGAATGGATTTACTTGAGCCCATTTACTGTAAATTTTAATTTTTTAATGATTTTTAATTTTTAATCTATTCATAATTTTTGCCAAAATTCTCCTCTATAGTTTAGAAAAATTTAAAGTATATTAAATGGTTTAAACCGATTTAGGTTTTTGGTTCAAATCTAAGTTAGAATTGGTTAATCTAACCAAAAAATAATGCACCTTAAGGAGGGAGATCTTTTGATTGGATATGAGGTTTGTGAGTTTGGATAAGAGAAAAAAGCTAATAATTTTTTTGGCATTTTTAATAGTTTTTTTCGATAATTTTAATGATTTTTTGGGGAGAATTAAATATTTTCTGTTTAAAAATACTAAAAAATTGTGCAGTAAATCTGCCATTCAAGAAGAGAATCTACCTCAAAAATATTCAACCCCAAATATTTGAACTCACCTAAATTTATTGCCATTATTGTTGTTTATTGTAGTTGTCCCAATGGACGTTTCCTCCTTTCTCGCCTTCTTCATAGTTGGCAATGGTGGCATTTGACTGGCCAAAGGTTGTCGAGTGGCAAATGTGAATCGAGGCTTCATCATTGCTTCTTCTTCATTTTCATTTGGTGTCAATTTGAGGGCATTTCTAACCCAATCGCAACCAGCCCCAAAGGAACGACCACTTCCTCCACTCACACACAAATGATTGGCAGCTGAGGCTGAAAGAAGAAGTGGGAAATACATGTTTGTTCAAAATTGCATTGTTATTTGTTATTACATTATTTAAAAAAATGTCTAAAAAATATATCAAGTATGAACTGTGGTCTCAATTTTATTCATAATTATCACAATTTTGGTAAGCCCAATCCAATGCCAACATTTACCATTGGGATTAATTTAAATTTGTAAATGTTGGCACTATCTGATCTGAACAAATGGCTAGATAAGCAATTAAATAATTAAATAAGGGAATATTTTCAATCCAAAATTAACCTAGAAAATTTTTGAAATTCTAATGCCCTTCGTATTAGGAAAACTCCGATTAATTTATTTGGAAAAAATTTTGGTCTATCATTTATTTGCTGAATATTCTATTCACTTTACCTCGATAAGGCATTTTTCTGGTTGCCATTCTATTGTTATCGTTGTTGTTTTGGTTCGAATTGAAGAGTCCACTTTTGTATGGAGATTGGCGTTGAAAGAGGGAAATGAATGAGCCATCACGGCTGGTTGTGGCCGTCGGCGTGGATGTGGACAATGCTGCTGAATTTTAATGAATTTATATTTATGTTAGGGGAAAAGTTTAATAAATAATAAAATATGAATATCTTATTTTCATTATTAGCATCAAATTGGCGAATAAAAAGGAAAAAAATCCTTGAAGTATAATAATCTTTTTTTGATGTTTTATTGGACTAATTTTAACAAATTTTTTAAGGAAGAAAACTATTAAAAAATGGCAATCAAATACCAAAAATCACTAATCATTAAACCAAGCAATAAATTATTTTAAATATTCCCGAAAACTATTTATTTTTGGGATCTAAAAAATTCGAGTCTTTTTTATAATTTACATTTCTGAAGTAAAATTGTATTTAAAATTGTAAATATTTATAGAAAAATAAAAATTTGTATTTAATTTTTTAACTTACCACCATAGGCCGTTTTCTCTTCTCCTGCGTGCCACCAATCCCTGCTGCCCATCATTTTTGCATGTTCCTGTTGTTCATATTCCACCAATTTGTCGGCATTTTCCCTCATCATCATTAAACTCCTTTTTCCCCTTTTCATCATGCTCGCTGCCATCATTTCCCCAATGGCAATTTTTCTTCGTTTTTCGCCCAATTTCTGGCCAAATTCTTTGTTTCCCTTTTCTTCATCGTTCTCAGTTTCGGCCAATTCTTTGTTAGTCATCATTTCCTCTTCATCAGCTGCCATTGTCGATGGACTCGGTGTCAACAATCCGGCCTCAATCAACTGTTCACGTTCTAATTGTTCCTGGATTCGTTGTTGGCGCAATTTGAGTCGATCTTCACGGGACTAAAAATTAAGAATATTAAAATTGTTAATAAAAATAAGCTCCTTTCGTTTAAAAAATTTATTGCAACTTTCTGTAATTTTGCAATCCAATTTTTCGATAAAAATTCTTAAAAATAGCATTTTGAAAGTGAGAAAGATATAATTTTCTATACACAATTTATAAACGTAAATGGCTTGTAAAATTACAAATAAACTATGGGCAAAAATAGCATATCATATTTTTTTTTCCGTTAAAAGAGCTTCGAATGAAAAATATAGCATAATTTTTCTATATAATTTGGCTAATATAAGTTTGAAATTTGGAAGCAAAAACTGCAAAAATATTAGAGCCATATTTTTTATGAGTTTATTCTATTAGATTTGAGTTAGAATTATATTAAAATTTTGGCTGTGGAATTAACCCATAAATTTTTGAGAGCTGCTGAAATTTCGAAAATAATTTTTTATTCGAATATCATTCCCCTTTTTCCTGTGTTAATAAACCGACCATTGTGGGTGTTTGGATTTCGCTGTCGGTGAGTCGTCGATGTTCCCGCAAAAATTCTTCCTGATCCATTTCCAGCCGTCTCCTCTCAGCCATAATGGCCGAATGCCTTCGCTGTCTTTGCTCTTCCATAACTCGTCGATTTTCCAACATTTTTGCAATTCGACTGCTTTGACGTGCCGGAGACAAACTCTTCTTGGCCTGTTCAGCCGCCTTTCGAAGACGCTGCAAAAAGATTGTAAGAGTAATTTAATTATTTAAATAAAAAAAATTCTAAAATGTTCTAATATAAATTTAGATTGAGCGTAAAAAAATTCTATTAACCTAAGGAATAAATTATTAATAACTTGATTTTCAAGGTTAGAATTTTTTTTCGAAATTCAAAAAAGTAAATTCATTTAGCCATAAATTAATAAAAAAAATCCGAAAAATAGTCAAAATATTTTCCCACCTCTTCCTCGATGGCCTTCACTTGTTGAGCGCATTGTTCCAATTTTTCAATGAATTCACTGCTTTCATCGGCATTCTTTTGTTGGCTTTTGTAGGCGGCAATGAGTGCAGTAAAATGTTCGGCACATTTGCAAACAACTCGAAGTCGATGCCCAGTGAACAGTCCAAAATATGTTTCATCCAAATGTTGTTGGGTAATTCTGCGAAGAAATTGGGTAGCCAAAATGAATTCATTTCTTTTATTGGCAAATTGTTTGCAGGTGACATTATAATTTTTATGCAGTGAGATTGTGCCTTTCCTAGAGATTTAGAGAAAAATGATGAAATTAGGAAGGAAGGATTCGACTGTGAGGATGCGCTTGAAGGTTTTGGCTGTGCTTGTGCTGTGCTCATAGCTCATAATCAGCGCTGTTTATTATTAAAATTGATCGGGATGATGTTTCGGGTTTTTATAAAAATGCTCATAATAATTTCAACATCAAAAAATAACTAGAGACAATAGGAATTTTGCTGCACGTTTTATTTTAAATATAATTTTATGATTAAAATTTCCTTCCTCGCAATGCAAAAATAAACAAAATTGGTCAAAAACAAACGTTAAAATGATATAAGTAATCCAATAGCATTCACATTATTTTATGTGTTTTCTCACCAATCCAATACATGAACAGATTAAAAACCTGAAAAAAAACAAGTCATTTAATCAGCTATATTTTTTCTTATAAATCCGATCCGAAAAGTTCAAATTGAATCATTAAAAATCTGATCTAATTTTTCACCCATCCATAATTATATCATTTAATCCATTTTTATCCCAGAAGAATTTCTTTAGCGATTTTAACTTCAAATTATTCATTCAAATTAACAACATTGCTAACCAAATTTGATCTGAAGGCTGTCAAAGAGAATGAAGATAAGATAAAGCGAAAGATAGCCGAAAAAGAGAGGAAGGAAGCCGAGAAAGAGAAGAAGGAAGCCGAGAAACGGAAGGAGATGCTCGAAATGCTTCGGCACTCGAAAGAAATAACGGATTTTGATGAAATGGCTGTGGGTCTTGTGGGAAAGCTGGGACGGGACCAACAGTTTTGAAGGTTTGTCTTAATAATTATATATTAATTTTATTAACAAAAAAAATTTGCTTAGATAATTGTATTTTTGATTTACGCATTTAAAGTGAAAAATATTTTACAAATTAAATTCAATGACCTTGACAATCGCTTTTTTATACAGTCTAATTTTTTAGGCCATTTTGCCATGATTTGATTACAAAGAATTATTTGCATTGTTTGGAGAATGGCTTTCTAATTTGTTTTTTGTGCGGAATGGACGATGGCGGATGAATATAATCTCACTCAACAAAAATCCCCCTCTAATTTATTCCATATTTTGTATTCCCAAACAATGATTTTATAAATCTCGGACATTTTTTTGTTTTGCCATCAAACTCAAACCTAATTTTTGATCATTTATTTGATCCATTCTTTGCATTTTTTATATGCCTTCTTCGATTATTTATTTTTCATTCAATAAACGATGTTCTCTCAACAAATTTCACTGCATTTAAAATTTACCAGCAGCAATCATTTTTATTATAAAATCAAATAAAATAGATAAATTATTTTCTTTATGACATTTTTATTCAATTAATTAATGAGACATTTTAAAAAATGTCTATACCCATTCATATGAAAAATTTAAAATCTCGAAATTATTTTAAAACATTTTAAAATCTTGTTTGTGAGAATTAATAAGAAACATTGATTTATCATTGAGCTCAATAACTTCCAAATCTTTGATTAGGGATAATTTATTTCATAAAGGGCGCTTGGGTAAAAAATTATTCCTTTCATTTGGAAATGAGTCTATAATATTCTCAGAAAATTTTCCTGCCAGCAGCAATTATAAATGAAATGATTATTTTCAGCTGGAATAATTTTGACCGATTTGTGAAAAAAAAGTTTTACTAAATTTCACTTTTCATCATATTATCAATATTTGATAAATTTGTATATATTTAAATTTGTTTTGAAAAAAAGGCTCTAATAAAAGAAAAACATTACATTTAATCGAATAAAACATATAAATTAGGTCGGTTATCAAATGGTTAAGTTTCTTTGAAATAAATTAAAATTAACATTAATAAGAAAAGTTGAATATTTAATTAAATTTATTTTACGTTATAATAAAATTTCCATTAATTCACAGAAAATTGATTCCATTTAAATGTTATTCTTATTTTCGATTGAGTGAAGAAAAGTAAAAGGTCATTTGACAAATTTAATTAATTTATGAATATTATTTTGTCATTCGCTAGAAATGCACACTTGCTTTTTTTTATTTAATTTACCGATCCAAAGAAATTTTTGCATTAATTTTTAAGCAAAATAAAAAATGAGATACCTATAAAAACATTGAATTTTTCCAAATATTTTACCACAAAAATTGGCATTTTTTGGCCAAAAATATTTTGTGATTATATTAGGATTAAACATAAGACTATAGATTGAAGGAATTCTATGAAACCAGCAGCTGAAATTTATGGCCTAAAAAATGCAAAATTAAAATAGGATAAAGTCAATATTTTTAAAAGCTAATTAATTGACTTTCATATAAAAAATATTACACATTATTCCATTTTTATAAAGAAAAATAAGTCTTTTATTTTTTTTACCTCAAATGCACAAAATGTACGGTATTTGTTCTTTCTCCGGTTACTAAAAAGCAGTTTTTAATTTCCAATAAATCAGAAACCGATTTTAGACCCTACAAACCTTATACCATTTTGTAGATCTCATTTGAGGCGCGTTTTTAAAATATATAAATTTCTTAATTTAATTCAAAATTGAGCAAGTTAAACCGTTTAAACTATATTTTCCAGTTTTCGGTTTTAACTAATTTTGTGTGTCTCGATGATACCTACATATTTGTATATTTTTGTAAGGTTTAAAACCGGTTTCTGATTTAATAGATGTCAATGGGGCAAAAAATGGGTAAAAGATATTTTTCATTTTATTAAATAAGAATAAATTAATATAATTTAATTAAGAGGGCAAAATAAAATGGAAATATTCATATTTCGCCATTCGGAATGGTCAAAGCTGTATAATTGCACTGGAATCGATGTGGATTCAGTCCCTTTTGAGCAAAGGCATCAATTTGTTCCGGAGGCATATGTCCTTTTGGCACTTTGCACAATTTATTATTTCCTCTATATTCCATGCATGATTTCAATTTGGAAACATATTCACGAAAATGCATGCTACAAATTATTGTTCTACATTGGCATTTTCGATTTGGCCATCCTCTGGATTGTTGGCTATGTTCATGCGCTATTCAGTCTAAATGGCATTGTTTTCTGCAGTAGTCCAATTTTGAATTATTTCCTTGGCATTTGCGCAACCGGTGGGTAATCTATATTGCTTAATAATAACTGATCAAAGTTTGAACCAATTTTGATAATTTTTGTGTCAAAGTAAAGAGCGGATGGAGTTTATGATGTTCCAGTTCAGTTCATAATATCACTGTAATTTTTCTTAATCCATAATAAAAGATATTTCACTAATCTGAGTATTTTTTTCCTATCACGTCAATAACATGAGTTACGTGAAATTAAAAATGAAAAAGTAAAAGGCCCTCTTTTTGGTCTGAACTCGAAAAATTGTCTAAAATATTTTTAATCAAATTATGGCCATGAAAAATTACCTATAGGCAGCAATATCATTTGATGTGGGTTGCGCAAAACGGAAAAGTACTGCACATTATTTTAAAATATTTATAATTAAATATTAATAATTAAATTATTTTAGCTTTCTGGAATGCCGAAAGCGTTGCCGATCTGGTAAATTTTTATGAGAATATAAAAAATTAACATTAATTTAATTTGATTTAAAATTAGTCAATCTGAAATAAATATATCTCCGTTCTTTTTCAATGAAATTTTGGTACTACCATATTTATTTGGGTCTCAGATTTTTAATAACCCCCAAAATTGACCAATGTTTCGACCAAATTATAGTCAGAAAATTTTAAGCCATTTTCAATGCCAATAATAAATAATGGCCTTTCCTATTTATCCTACTGTACCCACACTTTTTCCCTAAAAGCCTGTCCTCCTATCAATCAAATATTGCCCAAATCTGCCTTTTTAAACCCGCTCGCTCACTTTCTCCATTTCTCCACTAATTGTTTACTCTTCTATCATTTTTGAGATGTTCTATTATTACAATTTTCCCGCACAACAGATAAATAAATAATATTAAAAGTCGAGTTCCCTTTATTCCTATCCCGTCCTATGGGCGACTGGGGAGGGAGGGGGGTTGGGGAATAGGGACATAGGCCTCCGTCGAAGGCCAGCAGGAGGCCTTAGAATTAAGACTAATAGCCATAAAATTGTATTTTTCTATTGTTTTTTAAATTCATAAATGAAAATAAAATTAAATTTTCCATCTGGGCCTAATTAATAAAGTACCGAAATTTTGTTTAAATGTAAATTAAACAATTTATATTTTTCCCTAGGTTTTGGCCTTCAATCGTTGTTTGGACATTTTATCGCCATCCCTAACCGAAATGCTTTTCTCCGGCATTCGTGTACACATTTGGCTTGCATTTTGCACATTTTACACAATTCTACGTGTCATTTTCTGGCCACCTGGCCTCTTTTCTAGTATCATATTCGCTTGGTCCAATAATCCATTCGTTGGCTATCGTCTCGAATTGGACGAGCATTTTGCCAATCTCGTCCATGTCATCCATAATGGGGCCATTGTCGTTTTGTCCCCTCTCTTTTATGGCGCATTTATCATTGCAATGTGCATTAAAACGCGGTCATTTGGGCTGGGCCAAGCCATTTCGCGTCCTCAAAAATTGGTCAGGAATGGAAAATTTTATTTTTTTTTTTAAATTTTATTTATTTTGAAGGCATTTTTGCAAGTTTTCCTAATTTCCGCCATCAATCTCATCGGTGCCACCATTTATGTGGCCATTTATTATATCATTCCACCACAATGGTTGATTACATTGGCCCAATTTGCATGGTAGAAAATTTAATTTTTTAAATTTAAAATAATTGGAATTGGAATTTACATATTTTTATTGATAACAATATATTTTGTTTTCGAACTTAAACAGCACTAAACAAACAAATAAATAACATGTTTTGGTATCTGTTATTGGGGGAGGCAAGATTTTAATGGGGAGGAAAAATTTTAGTTGGGCAGGCACTTCAAAAGTCGTTATTCTGCCGTCCCAAATAGTTTTTTGTACCATAAAACCATACTTAGACAAAATTCCGAGCCCAGTAAATCGAAATTAGACCAAAACTTAAAACTTTCCTAAGCTAAACCTAAACCTCATCAAGGTCCTAATTACTAAACACTAACCTTAACCCTAAAACCCTTCTAGAAGCTAGACTAACCTATCTTAGACCCAAAACAACTTTAGCGTAGGCTAGGGTCATGGTTTAGGCAGGACGGGGATATATTTTAGGGTTAGGGTAGGATTAGGGTCGGGATGGGTTCATTGTTTGGGTAGGATTAGATTTAGATTAGGTCTCGTATTGTTAAAAAGCTTTTACATTACCGGGGGCTGCAGAATAATGACTTTTTTGGTGCATTTCCTACTAAAATTTTGCCTTCCCCAATAACAGACTACTAGTACCCATGTTTTTATCTATGTTTTTGCTGTTTTTCATGAAATTTTTTGCCATTTTTTGACTGTCAACATTTTAAGCTTATTTACATTCAAAATTGATTAGCTGATTTTAGAGTTGACCAATTTTGTTTTTTAATCTTTGGAAATCGTTTGGTTCATGTCTCCTAAATAGATAAATTCAAAACAATTTTCTAATAAGGTTCCATGTGCACGGATTTCCTCCGGTCATTTATTTGGCATTAAATAAAACAATCCGCCATGATTGCCGAATAATGTTTTACAAATTGTTTTGGCCAAAACATTTTAAACACCATTTTAATGGGATTACCGTTACTGTCCAGCCCAAGCAGCAACATAAAATTCCAAAGTGGTGATACACTTCAAAATGAGGAAATGAATAAAGAAAAATGCATAAAACAAATGATAAAAAACAATTTGAATCCTTTACTCTTTCTTATATTTTTAAAATTTATTTAATTGAGAAGATTATATTTATTGGGCAATCATAAAGAATCCGGCCACAAAAGAAAAAAATTTATAAAAATACATTTCTGGTATAATCGGGGGCATAGAACACGAATCTGACATCCTTCTGTCATATCATGCCATCTTGGTAAGATAATTTCGTCTTTTACCATGAAAAAGTGAGGGGAGGGACCAAGGGAATTTTTGTCGAAAATTTTTATATCAATCGAAGCAGCATGCTGAGAGGAATCGAATGGTACCATTTTTATAAGATAATATTGAGTTTTGGGTAAGTTATGACCAAAAGAAATATTTGACTTGATAAGATTTTTTGACTTCTAACATGCGTAAAGTGCAATATTACCCTATGAAAATGGTACCATTCGATTCTGCTCGCTGATCTGGGTTTATTGAGCTATACATTGCCCATAGAAAAATTCATCAAAAATGCCCTTGGTCCCGCCTTTACATTTTCTTGGTAATGGTTGGCATTTTCTTACCAAGTTGAGGAGATATGACAGAAATGAATGTCAAATTCGTGTTCAACGCTTCCAAAAATCCCAGAAAACATATTTTAAGGGAAAAAAATTAAAAAAATTTTCAGGGCCCAGATTCTTTACGATTGCCATTATTGATATTATGGAATTAAATAAATGAATTAATTCGAATTTTTGCTTGAATTGCACATTTAAATTAACACAAAAGATTTGTATAAAACAGTTTAAAAAATATGATAAATTTATTTCTTTAAAGAAATGAATAAAATTAATAAGATTGTCATTTTTTCATTTGTGCCATATAATTCTAAGAATCATATTTTATTAGTCAAATTAGTTTAAATATCACCTGCCTCTCAATTTCTTTACGGACGCAGAGAATTGGTCGAAAGTAGTCGTCAAAGATTGTATAAGAGGACTGCCTCGTTATTTGCCAAAAATGGGCATATTCACATATATAATATATCCGCATTTTTTTATTGCATTATTTTGTGCTGTTTGATGATAATTGTTTTCTTGCTAACACCTTTTTTGTTTTCTTGCTAACACCTTTTTCCTTCCCAACTTTGCTAATTATTTTATTTCCAATTACAAAAAACCAAGCACCTTTGTACCAAGCACCAATGTTCATTAGGTTAAAAAGGCAATAAGAATAAGAATGAATATAATAAGGGCAACAAAATAAGCCCTAAAAACTAGTCCGGAGTCAATTCCACAATAGTGCAAATGTGGGCTTTTTCGGCTTATAATAAATCAGAAATCGGTTTTAAACCCTACAAACCTTATATCATTTTGTAGATCTCATCGAGTAGATTGGTATATAATTTGTCATGGTTTAACCCAAAATTAAAGAGTTTAAAACCAAAGACTGGAAAAATGGTTTAACTCTTTAATTTTGGGCCAAAACTGGGCATTTTATAAATCATTCGATGCGTCTCGTTGAGATCTACAAAATGTAAGGTTTGTAGGGTTTAAAACGGGTTTCTGATTTATTATAAGTCGAAAACGCTCAAATTTGCACTATTGCGGAATTGACCTAGCACCCCTAAAAACTGTTTAAATATGATCATTTTTTATGTAAATAATCATAAATTAAATTCATTTTAATTAATATATAGTAATTCTCCACTAATACAAAAATTTAGCCAAATTTGTGACTATTGACTAGTTATGTTCATTCAAATGCACTCTCTTAAAAAATTTCGAAGTAACTGAAAACTGCCCAAAATTTATTAAATGAAACTAGAGTTAATTATCCGTGGGCGTAACGGTTACAAGTAAAGGTGGTTATACGCAAGATTTTGAGCCAATCTAAATGATCTTTACCCGCGCACCCCGATTATCCGCATTATCCGTTATCCGCACTTTGACTATCCGCAGACTATCCGCAACCCTTATATTTAACTGAATTTTTCCATTTTTTGGATCCATGCCGGTTTTTTTATTTTGAAGATGGCAATCCAGCCCAACACGATTATATTTAGAAACAAATAAGATAGGTAAAATTATTTTAGTACAGAAAAAAGATTATGGAAATTAATATTTAAATTTGAGTAAACAAAATTCAAAAAAATTTACAGTTCTCTATAATTGGCACGGAACGGTTTATATCCGCGGATATTTTTTGGAAAATGGCCAAAGCTAAGCATTCCTTATCCATGACTTGATTATTCATTCGCATTTCGCACTATCCTTAATCCGTGATGGATATTTTTTGGAAAATGGCCAAAGCTAAGCATTCCTTATACGTGCCTTGATATTATTCGCATTTCGCACTATCCTTAATCCGTGATTTCATTATAGTACGCCCACGGATAATTAACACTAAATGAATAAAAGGCAAAAATAAAGCAGTTTATTTATTAAATCTATTCATTAAATTAGATAAAAATTAAAAAATAATTTTTGAACAAAATGGAAATCTATCTATTTGAGCCGACTAAATTCCAAATGCTCTACAATTGTAGTAGCTATTCAGTTGAGCAAATCCCATTGGAAGAGAGACGGCAAATTGTTTTGGGCACCATTCACGCCGCACTTTCTCTACTATTTGTGGTAGTTTGCAAAATTTATTAAGTATATTACATTGCTAAATAATTTTACTAATATTTTCCACAATGATTTTCGAAAGTTTACCGTTTTACTTACAGCTATAGTCATACACAACGGATATCATGATATAAAATTTGTTGGCACTAGTTACAAGAAATGGCTTTTTGAAATTTTTTTTTTCCTAAATCTCGCTGGAATGTGTTAGTTAGAACTGCTCCGGTGGGCATTTCAGAGTGGACTCTCAGGAGTGAGCGTAACCGAAGCGCGGGAATTGGATGAGCGCTTGGCGAGCGAAGCGTCCCGCGCTTCGGCTACGCACACGGAGGAGTCCACTCTGAAATGCCCACCGGAGCAGTTCCAATCCGTATTTCCTTTGCGCGACATAACTCTTTTTATTTTTGCGTTTTATATGAAAACCAATAGTATTTTCTTGCTCATCAGCTTGTCGAGACGAGTCGATTGGCATATAATTTCATGATTTTGAAAAAAAATTTCAAAAAGCCGTTACTTGCTACCAGCGTCAATTTGTTTTTGACATTATTTTATTGAAATATCCTGTTTTTTAAAAAAAATAATCTTAAGATGTTGAATTTTTACTCAACTCTCAAAAATATTGTATTAATATTTTTTTTATCAAAAATACAGTTATTATACATGCCATGTTTGCCTGCTCTTTGGCGTCACCGGGAGCAGAGTTGTTACAAAACTATGTTTTGCCTTTCTTTGATAGAAATGTCCTCCCTCGCCGATAACCTTATGCACGGCATTTGGGGTATCCAAGGCTTCGTCTATTGCTCAAGTCCAAAATTGATGTACGCTTCTGCTATTTATGGAAATTGTAAGTTTGTAGGCCAAAAAAATTATACTGCGTATTATAAAAACGGTTCTAGAAAATTCCTAAACAGTGAAAATGTGGCGATTCCTAAAACAGTGCAAATGCTAATTTAATTTTTTGATTTAAAATTTAAATAAATTTAGATAGAAATAACAAAATATTTAAAATAATATATAAAATTAAAATTTTAGAAAAAAAACATGTTGAGAAAATCTAAAGTAAAAACACAAAAATATTTGGATAAATAAAAAAGCAATAATGTTCGGAGAAACAAAAAACATAGAAATGTTTGGGAAAAAAACAATAATGTTTGGAAAAACAAAAATACAACCAAGTTTGGAGAAACAAAAACATAGAAATATTTGGGAAATAAACAATAATGTTTGGGAGAACAAAAACACAACAATGTTTGGAGAAACAAAAAACATAACAATGTTTGGTTTAAAAAATTTGTTTGGATGAAGAATGTTTTTTCTAATTTTAACTCAATTTTATATTTATTTCTAATTAATATGCATTTCCATCATTTTATGAATCGCTCACATTTGACATCGCCCTTTATCTATTTAGGAATTGTCTTCGCACGTTATAAAACATTTGCATAAAGTAGATGCAAATC
This sequence comes from Pratylenchus scribneri, assembly GCA_030063045.1. Classification (NCBI taxonomy): domain Eukaryota; kingdom Metazoa; phylum Nematoda; class Chromadorea; order Rhabditida; family Pratylenchidae; genus Pratylenchus; species Pratylenchus scribneri. Next base: position 1,459,780 of record JAQSEB010000142.1, read on the forward strand.
TTTTCTGGGACAGAACGGGCCATCGAAATTTTTTTAAACTTAACTTTGTTGCGAAAAAATAAATTTTAATTACAATACAATAAAAATATTTTATTTTAATAAAATTATATTAATTAAGAATATTTTTCAAAATGCAAATTTATGGTAAGATAATGGATTGATCAATGATTATCTATATTTCGGTTAAATAGTATTTTTCACATTTACCAATACTTGTTTTATAAATTTATATTATTATATATTTACAGTCTTTTACGCCTTTGAAACATCTGCAACCGTTTTGTTGGCCGCCACTCGTTGCTTGGAAATGTCCCGTCCACATTTTGCCAAAACACTCTTTGGAGGCAATAAAACATGGGTTAGCATTTTTTATATTATTTTACTCACAAAATTCTACTTTTTCCCTTACAGTTTTGGCTTATGCTCATTTTGGCCTACACAATCTATTTCATATTTGTTGACAAAGCATGCCTCTTCAGCGCAATAAATTATGGGTGCGATTTTAACCCGCATGCTTATTACATTGACGGAATGGATGAATTGGTTTGAATTTGTTATGCTAGAATAGATTCAATTTAATTTCTGTATTACGACATTTGCGGACGAAACGTTCTGGTGCCGATGGTAATAAAGCTGCTGTGGCATTTATTATTGCTTTTTATAAGGCATAAAACTAGCCATAAAATGATATTTAAAGCTTTGGCCAATATTGTATATTCACCGAGTTATGGCCAAAAAAACCGTTTGTTTAATTAAAAATTATTTTTCCTGCAGCTTTTTGGCCATAACTCGGTGAATATTCAATATTGGCTAAAGTTTTAGATATCATTTTATGGCTATTTTATGTTTAATAAAATGCTATTGCCACTCCAGCTTTATCATCATCGGTACCAGACCTTTTAGTCCTCAAATGTCGGATCCGCAAATGTCGGTTAACCTATCCCCCCCTCCCCTCCCTCAGCAGTATATCAGTTCAATCGAGTTGGTGCATGATATCAGTGTGCCCATTTTGATACTGCTATTTTACCTTATATTCATGATTTCCTTCTTCAAAAAACAACAATTAGGGAGCCAGTCGGCTTGGAATTCGCAAGAAACAAAAGTACTAAAATTAATTATATTTGTATTCGGTTATTAAATTCAGCAAGTGTTCATCCAAATCCTCTTAATCAGTGCCCTCAACGCGGCAGTCTGTCTCTACTATGTCCTATTGATGTTCATTGAAGTGAACATAATTGTCTCAATAATGTTTGGCACATTGGGCTCATTGTTGGTTCAATGTCCGTTTTTTTGGTTTTATCTGAATTGTCCATTTACAACTAATAGCGCAAAGTTTAAAAATTCCAATTTAAGATATAGATGAGGAGATCCAGTACAGTAATAACATAAACCTTTTTTATTTATAAATATATCTTTTGACTTAGTCCTTGTTGTCCTTATGCTATAAATAAATAATATTTTGAATAAGGATTTTATTTTAGCCCTCCCATCAATTCTTTGTTTGACCGTTAACCGCACCATAAGAAAAGAATGTGTGGCAATTTTCAAGCAAATGGCCTGCCTGAAGCCTCATCCGAATCGTGTGATTGACATTCCAACTTCATCACCACGCATTCTAGTTGCCAATTCACAAAATCGCATTTTGTCTGCAAATACAAGTCCACGAATCTGAATGCATTTTTTATGCTATTTTTTGACAATTTTTCCACGATATTAAAAAGTAAAACTGTGGCTATTGAAATTGAAAGGATATACCTATTGTTATTTATTATATCATTATTCTGACTCAATTGATGAGCACAACTGTACCTCATATTGTTAATATTATTGAATTAATTGAATTTTTGCTTGAATAAAATTGCACATTTTAATTATAAATTTTACCAGCAAAATATGATACATTTAAATATTATATTAAAGAAATGAATAAAATTAATAAGATTGTAATTTTCTCATTGTGGTATATATCTTCGCTGCGAATCCCTTCTATGGATGCCAATACCTACTGCTTTGATGTTGAGTGCAGCAATTGCTTGCACATATGTGTTATTTGAATTGATATTTGATAAGGTATTAGCTCCGAGAAATTGACGAAAAAGGAGTGGAAATTCTTTCTTCAATGCCTTTCGATGTTCAGTACTGTAGAAAATTTGCTTATTTAAACAATTCATATTCATATGCATTTTATGTATTTTATTTTGGATGAAATGAAAATACATTTTAATTAGGTTGGTGAAACACAAACGAAAATACATTTTAATTAGATTGGTGAAACACAAACAAAAACGCAAATGAAAATACAAATTAGATTGGTGAAACAAAAACAAAAACACAAATGAAAATACATTTTAATTAGATTGGTGAAACACAAACAAAAACACAAATGAAAATACATTTAATTAATATGGTGAAACACAAACAAAAACACAAATGAAAATACATTTTAATTAGATTGGTGAAACACAAACAAAACACAGATAAAAATACGTTTTAATTAGATTGGTGAAACACAAACAAAAACACAAATGAAAATACATTTTAATTAGATTGGTGAAACACAAACAAAACACAGATAAAAATACATTTTAATTAGATTGGTGAAAGACAAACAAAAACACAAATGAAAATACATTTGTTTTATTCTTTATTTAATTTGTTCTAATTTTCTAACCTTGTAAAATACAAAGCCACAAATTCGAGATTGATGATCGTCGATGAGAAACAATTAATCGCATAATAAATTAGGGGAATTTGGTTTTCGTTCATATTATTGAACAAAAGTGGCGGAATGTAAACATAGGCATATCTTGAGGCAAACCAACCAAACACTTGGACTCCGATGACGATTGCAATTGATTTGAACATTGGTTGACGGTTAAAATATTCTTTAATTTATTTAAGGATTTAATTTAAATTTAATATCCTGTCGTATACCCTTCATTCCCGTTCTTCCATCCCAAATAAATTTTGCAATAATTACGGCATAAAACAGGATAATGGTGTAATTATAATTCCAACTCCCTTCCAGTGAATCAAGCGTTCCATATAATTCCATAGTGGTGCAATTTGTTTGACTAAAATTGAAAGATAAATAAATACAAAAATAAATATGCTTACATGAATGGATTTTCAACCAAATGTTTAATCATATTATAGGCCATATAAATCGGAATAAATGCCATACAACAAAAAAACACGAGTGAATAATAAAATTTTTGTTTTTTGCAGTACCTGAATTGGAAAATTTAAAATTTAATTTAAAAATTAAAATAATATTAAATAATGAAATTTTGAATAAGATAGTTTTGACTCTTTGAATTTATAAAAATATAACAACAGAAAAACTATGACATTTTGTGTCTATTTATGATTTGTCAGAATAAAGAATGATAAAGCCAATAAAATCTTTTGAATTTTTAGGCATGACGAAGAGGGAAATCAGATAAAAATACTGCTGAATGGAAAGTCCATTAAAATCTTGTGTTAAAATTAAGGGAATAATCCGTTAAAATACTGATAAAAGTTTCAGAGAAAATTTCGTTAAAAGCTGGAAAGTCAGCAGAGGAAAATTCTATTAAAAATTAAAATCTTGGAAAAAATTTGAGGGAATTTATCTTTCGAGATGGAGGAAAATTACATTTAATTAATTATAATTTGACAAGATTTCTTTTAATTTAATTTTTTTACCATATTGGGAAGAACACGCTCAGCATTCGATCGAAGGCAATGCCAACATTGATGGAGGGCATTGCATTCGAAAATGACATTGGTAAAATTTGGACACAAATGCAAACGATCAATTGGACATTCTGCAAGGGGATTACCCGAATCAAATAGGGTAAAATGATGATAAATTTAGAGCAGAGGCAACAGAGCATGTAGAGGCCAATAAATTTGAGGCAGGGAATATCATGGAGTTTCCTGTTTTATTAATAAATTTTAGAAGGCAAATTGAAATGATTTTTAGAACATTTTATTTCTTAGGCTCTTGAGGCCCATGTATTATATGAGGTAAAAAATTGCCCCCTTCTCCTTTTTTTTATTAAAAACAATTTCATATTTAGAATTCTAGCCCGCCTAACAAATTATCATAGGTTCTCTCTAGATTATTGGTAAAATTCGGCATTCTTTTATCAATTTGCATGATATGAGGAAAAGGATGTCGGATTCTTGATAAAGACCCAAAATTACATCAAGGGAATGAGTTTCATAATTTTTTGATGAGGGGAAGGGTAGGGGTTCATAATGGAAAAGTACCAAAATATTTTCCCAAAAAGGATACTCTTTATATTGGATATTTTTCTTTTAAATTTAAATTCTTCTAAATTTCAGTTAAAAAAGGAATACTATAAGGTCAAAAGATCCTTTAACTAACTAGAAAAAAATAAAAATGTATTTGAATTTTGAAGAAGTAAATGAAATGCCATCCTAAAAATATCAAATTTACAATTTTTCTTGTTCACCTATATTTGAAGATAACATAGACCAATTTGAAGAATAAAATCGCTCCAACTGCATCAAAAAGCAAATTCACTGTGAATCCAACACGAATGAAATTTAATTCTTCCATTTTTGTGAAATTTTTAAAAATTGAAAGTGTAAAATCGGAAAACGTTAAATTAGATGAAATTCTAAAAAGAAATAAACAATTGACATCGTCTAAAGTAGGATATATGAAGCAATAATGACTATAAAAAAAATTAAGAAATAATTTTTTGAATTTGTTTGATAAAACAAGAAAATATTGTTTTATATGAATCTTTTATTTAAATTGTATAAAAATGAAGAAATTAAGTAAATTAAAAAAATCATAGAAAGAAAAAATGAATGAACGGAATATGAGTTCTATTAAATACAAATTTTGTAATCGCGTGAGAAAGAATATATTGGGTACACTTGGTACGGTACGAAAAAACGTATTTTTGTCAATTTAATGAACGATAAAAATCAAAAAAGTAACTTTAAAAATTTGCGTGACCATGTACTTAAGATGCCGAGTACATCCAAAATTCGAAGAAAAAAAGTCTAGATTGGACGTAAAATTTTGTTTGTAAGTTTTAAATTTTTTTTTTGCAATTTTATATAATTTATAAAAATTTGTAGTGAACTGTGTAAAGGATTTGTATTTTAAAATTCATTTGATGAACATAAGAATAAAATTTTCGTAGATAAATTTTTACAAAATTTTGAATTCATAAAATGAGATGAGTACACGCATTGGCAAATATTTCAACAATTTTTGCAAATCATTAATACAAATTTTATAACCTTTGTTTAAAGACTTTTTCTGCAGATCATTTTGATATCAAAAAATTTTTAGCCAGAAAATTTTGAAAAAATAACAAACATTTCCTCATTTTGGCTTAATTTGATGCTTTTTTGGTAAAATTTTTCAATTTCCAGACAATTTTTTTTCTAATAAACTTTTTTAAGCATTTATTTTAAAATAGGAATAATAATTTTGAAAATAATTCATTATCTTTAAAAAAGGACATTCTCATGTGAATTTTTTTTTGGAGTTTTTGGCTTAGAGCAGGCCGAATTAACGGAAAAAGTATAGGAATCTCTTATTAAATGAATATTTTTTCAAATAATTTATTTTTTTTTTTGATTGAGTAAGTCATTAATTAATAAAAAGGAAAGGTATTAAAACCAAGCAAATTTTTATCGAAATTATTTGATCAAAGATTTTATAACATATTCGGATGGAATATTTTCAAAATAATTTTTTCCTGTTTGGAATATTTCAATATTGGTCAAAATCATTTCAAAATAGCGAACTGCGTGGAAAGCACACTCAATTAGTTGCAAACATTCCGCATATCGTTGGGCACCTTTTACTGCATTGCCCGCCTGATGTTGGCAATATTTGAGAAGCAGCTGGGAATAATGACATTGTTCCTTATAAAGCAATTCTCTAGCATGTGAGGAGAGGCCAGAAATTGCTGAATTAATGGAACATTTTGTTAGCAAAATTATTGTGAGAAATATTTTAAATTTTAGAAGGCGCAATTATGTTTCAATATATTTTGCACACCCAACGCCCAACCATCAATTATCAAATTATTATTAATTTTTCGATTGAAAATTTTCAAAAATTTAACCTGGATTTGAAAAATAAATAGCAATCAGCAATGCGAATTACTCATTTGAAAGCATAGGAATTCGTCGGAATGCCTCAACTGGATGCACAAATACAAATTTCAACATATCCACTAGTCTAAAAAATAAATTTTATAAAAAAATTCCTAAAATTTACATACTTAGGCATAATCTTGTAAATTTCTTTATATGGATTTATTTGGATCAATCCTTTTGGGCCGATCACCGCCATTTCCCCCTTTTCAACCGAATAGTATGCAGTAGTGAAATTATTGAATTGATGGCCCAATTCACGGACTATGATTTCCTAAAATTAAAATCAGAACAAGTGGAATTATTAAAATCGGAATAGGCTGAATTATTAAAATCAGAACAGGCGGAATTATTAAAATCAGAACAGGCGGAATTATTAAAATCAGAACAGGTGGAATTATTAAAATCAGAACAGGCGGAATTATTAAAAATCAGAACAGGCGGAATTATTAAAAATCAGAACAGGCGGAATTATTAAAAATCAGAACAGGCGGAATTATTAAAAATCAGAACAGGCGGAATTATTAAAATCAGAACAGGCGGAATTATTAAAATCAGAACAGGCGGAATTATTAAAATCAGAACAGGCGGAATTATTAAAATCAGAACAGGCGGAATTATTAAAATCAGAGCAGGCGGAATTATTAAAATCAGAACAGGCGGAATTATTAAAATCAGAACAGGCGGAATTAAGATGAGAATAGTCAATTTTTGCATTTATTATGCTTTCAATATTTTTAGGCATTTTATGTACCTTGTCCTTTAGTGTTAATTCACCAAAATATGGCATTGCTTTCAAAAAGCCAACAACCGCCAAATGATAGACAACGTGGATTTTTCTAATTTTTGGATGCATTTCAGCCATTCCCATTTCGATCATTTCTCTCTGTAATTGAATATTTTCATCAATGGATGAACGATTATCAATATATGGCTAAAAATATTCAGATTTAATAAATTTATTTGTAAAATATTTACGGAATAATAATCAGCCAATGAGAGAATATTTTCCTGGCCATCGAACATTTCTTTAATACCGCTGAATTTATTCAAATAGGAATCAGGCAAATCGAAGCATAGGAAAAATATTCTTCTATGCGCATTCAATATTGTTTTCAAATATATAATTCGATCAAAATTCTGTTTTTAAATTAATTTTTATATCAACAATCATATTAATTACCTTTTGAATTGTTGAATGAAATGTTGGCATTTGCAAATTAGCATTTTCAATAATTTTGTGTTTAATTAAAAACATCTGAAAATAAATATTTTCCTCCAAAAATTTAAAATATTATTTTAAAAAATTATTTTATAAAATGAATTATTGAATTAAATTTTAAGTATATTTTTTAAATTATTTTTTAATAAATCAAATTTTACATCAATTTGGCAAAGCAATGATAGCAATTTGGCCAAATGCTTTGATGCGGATTTTCTTGATTTCATTCTTTTATGAAGAAAATTAAACAATTCTGCCAAAATTATCGTCTGGAATTCCTTCCATTCATCGGTAGAAGGGCCTTTAATTATTAGCAATAATATTAAAATAATTTTAAATTAATTTTAATATTTTTACATTTTATACAAATTATTATGGCCATTAAAGCGGAAATTTCCTCCTTTAAAATTTTATGGCTCAATTTTTTAAATTGTTGAATTAAATCAAATTGCTTCTCAATAAATTCTCTTTGTTCACTGAAAATTGAATAAAATTAAAAAAATTTTTTTAGGATATTTTAACAAACTTTAAAATTTCGGCTCGATTGATAGATTTTGTCCATTTCTGGAGGATTTCCCACTTTCTTTCCATATCCATTAAATGTCCGTAAGCAATCATAAATTTTTGGTCATTTTTCAGTGGAAAATGTTTTAAACTCAAATAACAAGCGTTCAACAAATTCAAATGGGCAAAACATTCACTGAATACGGCTAACTAAATAATAAATATTATAAAAATTGAATCAATAAAATTGAAAAAAATAATTTAAAAATTTTTGGTTTAGGATTAATTTTTACTTAAATTTAAAAAAGCAGAAATTAAAAATTTAATTAATTTATTTCCATTTTTAAATAAAAACAATCAACCTTTTTTTCTTTGTCCATCACTGAAAATAATTCCAAACATTCGAGGAATAAATTATAAAACATTGGCCGAATTGACTGCACAAAATTTGGAATATATTCCAAATTATCAGGCACAAACATCTTTTTTTATTGATTTGATTAAATTTTACAACCAATAAAATAATACCACAATTTCCTCGGAGCCCAAATTGCGATATGTGCATTGGAAATGAATTTTTTGACTCTGCAAAAAACGACTATAACCGCCCGAAAATTTCTTCAATAAATTCAAAGGGGATGGTGGCACTTTTTTATCCATAATTTCCATAGATTCTTTTTCCTCTTCCGACGATGATCCAGCCGAATTTTTCCTTGTACGAAATTCCATTCCAACCAAATTGCATTTTCGTAACCTGCATGCCTTGCACCGTTTACCGATTGAATCTGTTGGAGCAAAAGATTACCTCCAATGAACGGTACCCCCATTTTTGCCTAATCGCGCCGTCACCCTATCAATCAAATATTGCCCCAATCTGCTTCTTTAAACTCGCTCCTTTCAATTTTAAATGTTCTCTTTCTGGTTCACCTTTCCCCCAACATTTGCGACTTTCTGTTATCACATTTTTTCCACACAACAAATAAATATATTTAAAAAAAAGTCCTAATCCCAATCCCCTTAACTTGGGCCACTGGGGGCTTGGGCCCCCGGCGAAGGCTCGAGGCGAGAGCTTATACCCAGTTTCGCCTCGAAATACTCTAGTCCTGGGAATAAGGAATATAAAAATTAATCACAGAATAGCATTCTATATTTATTGATGATTTTTGATGATTACCAAATTTGATATTGCATTGGTTGGTTCTGGTAATGCATCTGTACGCGCTCTTCTCAATCACACATCGCCTTAAGGGAAATTTAAATGAATGGAATTTTATAATGAAATGAAAACTTGAAAAATGCAGCGCAAGGGCGGCAAGTGACAACGCCAAAATGTTGGCCATGAGCCGCTTTCGAGCAAATGAGACATTGCAAATCTTTGTAGGCCGTGAAATGTGTGGCTCCATTTGATGACATAATTCTTCCCTTTTTTGATAAAGATTAAATTATAAATATTAAATATTAAATGATTACCAATTTTATTTAAAAAATACCAAATTAATATATAGAAGAATGAAAAATGAGTCTGGTTATTTGGTTTAAAACATTTACTGAGAAAATTGGCCAAATTGAGAAGGGAAAATCAATATGAGGTTGTATGTATGTGGTTTATGTTTAAGAGGAAATTGGATGAGGCGTGAGAGAATGTACAAATACAAACGGAGAGAGAGAGACAAGCTAAAAGACTATGGCCACAATAATGTGCAAACAAACTATAATTAACGGGAAATTGGCCAATCTCACTTCATTGAGGCAAAATTCTAGTGTAAATTTGACAGTTGGGATATTCCAATTTTAATGTAATTGAATGAAAAAATAGTCAAAGAATTAATGAAATCAAAATTAGTCAAATTAAGTATATTATTTTTGTCAAATTTTTAATATAATTTAAAATTTAAAAAAATTTTAGTTTCGTTAATTTTTTCAAGTTTAAGACTTTCTGGCCTGATGATTTTCGAGATCCTTCTTAAAACTTGTATTTTGATGACACATTTAAAATAAATCCTTTTTTTCACAAAAGTCCCAACCGGTTTCGAGTTTAGCCAAAACCAAAAATGGTTTCAAAAATTGAACTTTTTCCTTTTGATTTTAGGGTTTTGGGCAAGGAGAGAGGGGGGTAAGTTAGAGTCATAGCTACAAAATAATATATGGTTTATGAGGTCTCTCAAAACCCAGGGCTGTGGAAGCCTGCAAAATTGGTAGCTAGGCTGGGAAGAGTGGTAGAAGTTGGACGGAAGTCGTGGGTTCGAATCCCAGCAACCGCCATTAAATTTTTTGTTTTTTTTTTGATGAACAAAGATGAGAAATGTGTTTTTTTAGGCTTGGAAACCATTTTTTGGGGTGAGCAAGCGATTTAATATAGCTGAACATTGGAATTGGATGGAAAATTCAAAGACAAAGATCACCTCATCCATTCATATAAAATACATCCATTCAACCGGCAATTTTTTTTGTCAATTCTAATAATCATATTTATTAGTTAAATTAGTTTTTTCAGTGTCACCTGCCTCTCAATTTCGCGACATTGACATGAAAGGGAATTGGTCGAAAGTCGTTGTCAAAGATCGTATTAAAATACTTCCTCATTATTTTTTGTTGCCAAAAATGGGCATATTCACATTTATATCCGCATTTTTTATTGTATTCTTATGAATTTGTAATTTTATTTTCCATTAAAAATATAAATTTAGGTGTTTTCGATGGTGGAGAATCCGAATTTAACATTAGTCTTTCATTAGGTTTACTGATTGCAATGTTATCGGTTCATAAACCAGTTTCAAAAAATTGAATTTTCGTATTTTGTTTTGAGTCATATTACTATAAACATTCGACGCGCCTCGATGAGCTGAGAAGGAATCTGCAATCGTTTATTCATAAAATTCTTAATTAAAAAGTAATGGCCATTTAAATTTATATAAGCTGCTTAATGAACAGTATCACTTAAATGGCCATAACTTTTTTATTTTGAGCAAATTCATTATATCAACTCATCATGGTGCGTAGTATGATTATAATATGACTCAAAATACCAAGGTTCAATTTCATTCGCTAAAGAGCAATGGGACAAATTTTTGAACTTTACAAATCCTCAATTAAAAAAAAAACAAATAAATAATTAAATAGATAAAAATTTAAAAAAATAATTTTTGAGAAAAATGGAAATATATTTGTTTGAGCCGACTAAATTCCAGCTGCTCTACAATTGTAGTAGCTATTCAGTCGAGCAGGGGAGTTATTCTCATCTCCGGATTTATTAAATCGCGATTTAGCCATAAATCGCGATTTAATAAATCTGGATTTAAAAATTTCTTAAATCGTTATTCTCATGTCGAATCGCGATTTACTAAATCGGAATTTATTAAATCCGGATTTAGACAAGGAAAAAGAGGAAAATCAAAGGAAAATAAATAAATAAATGAGAAAATTTGTAAAATAACGTTCAAATAAGGTTAAATTTTTTCTTTTGAATTAATAAATTGCCAGAAATATTTTTCTCACAAAAAAGGCAAAAAATTGGAAAAATGGAAAAAAATTAATTTTAATGAAATTTAATTTAAAATTATTTTTAAATGATAGATAAACATATTCTTATCATTTTAAAAAATATTTGACTCAATTATAATTAAAAATAAATTTTTTATGATTTTTTAACTGCTAAATCCATGCTAAATCGTGCCTCGGATTAGGATTTAAATTCCCCTTATAAAAATAAATCCCGATTTATTGGAAAAAGATGAGAATACGAAAATTTGATTTAGGGGTCTAAATCGCGATTTAGTGGAGCTTAAATCTCGATTTAATAAATCGCGATTTAGCCTAAATCACGATTTAAGATCTGAAGATGAGAATAGCGATTTAGAAAATTAAATCGCGATTTAAGAAATAAATCCGGATTTAGCAATAAATCCGGAGATGAGAATAAGTCCCCAGATCCCATTGGAAGAGAGACGGCAAATTGTGCTAGAGACCATTCACGCCGCACTTTCTCTACTGTTTGTGGTAATGCAAAATTATTACATAAAATAACATTTATTGAATAATTTAAAAATACTTTCCACGAAGAAAAGTTTAACCGTTTTACTTATAGCTAATCATGGTTAAAATTGATTTTGACATTTTTTTAATTGAAATTATCCTTTTTTTTTGATAAAAAAATAGTTACTAATAGAGTATGTCCCCTAAGAGGGAATGAGGATAATGATTAAGAAAATGATGAAGATGATAATGATGAGGGGAAGATGATAATGATGAAGAAGATGATGAGGATGAAGATGATAATGATGAAGAAGATGATAAGGATGAAGATGATAATGATGAAGAAGATGATGAGGATGAAGATGATAATGATGAAGAAGATGATAAGGATGAAGATGATAATGATGAAGAAGATGATGAGGATGAAGATGATAATGATGAAGAAGATGATAAGGATGAAGATGATAATGATGAAGAAGATGATAAGGATGAAGATGATAATGATGAAGAAGATGATGAGGATGAAGATGATAATGATGAAGAAGATGATAAGGATGAAGATGATAATGATGAAGAAGATGATAAGGATGAAGATGATAATGATGAAGAAGATGATAAGGATGAAGATGATAATGATGAAGAAGATGATGAGGATGAAGATGATAATGATGAAGAAGATGATAAGGATGAAGATGATAATGATGAAGAAGATGATAAGGATGAAGATGATAATGATGAAGAAGATGATAAGGATGAAGATGATAATGATGAAGAAGATGATAAGGATGAAGATGATAATGATGAAGAAGATGATAAGGATGAAGATGATAATGATGAAGAAGATGATAAGGATGAAGATGATGAGGATGAAGATGATAGTGATGATGGTGATGATGAGGATGAAGATGATAGTGATGATGGTGATGATGAGAATGAAGATGATGATGATGTTGATTTATGTCACTCAGTTCATCTTCTTCATCATCATCATTATCCTCATCCTTTAACTCATAGGGGACAAACTCCATATTCTTGAGATGTTAATTTTTTTTACTCAAGTCACAAGTCCTAAAAATGCTGTATTAAATTTTATCGAAAATTTAATATAAAATTAACATTTACAGCTATTTTACATCCCATGTGTGCCTGCTCTTTGGCGTCACCGGGAGCAGAGTTGTTTCAAAATTATGTTTTGTATTTCTTTGATTGACATATCCTCCCTTGTCGATAACTTTATGCTCGGCATTTTGGGCATCCAAGGCTCCGTCTATTGCTCAAGTCCACAATTGATCTACTTTTCTGGTGTCTATGGAAATTGTGAGTGTGTAAATTTATGCACAAATAATTAGTGAATATTATAAAACATTTTGTTCTTTTACAGTTCCTCTTCCGATCAACAATTATGAGTCCAATTAACAAAATAATTATGAGTCCCTTGAAAAATTATGCGTCCAAAAACCTAAATCCTTTACCTTAAACCCATCCGAGCCCTATCCTAAACTCCATCTTCCACCAGAGCCTACCTCTCTAGTTTAAGTTAGGCTAGGATTGGGGTTTTAGGGTAAGGTAGGATTTAGTTATAAGGCAAAATAAAATGTGCAATTTTTAATGGGACTCATAAAATATTATTAAAAATTGTTGTCACTCTAAAACGTTTATTGGACTCATAATTGTAAATTGGACGCAGGAACTGTAAAAGAACTAAAACATTTGCATAAATTTTTGTGCAAATCTTTTCTGGGACAATACAGGCAGGACGAAATTTTTTAAACAGCTTGGTTGCAAAGGAATATTTTTCAAAATGCATGGTTGTGGTTAGATAATAGATTTCACCGATATTTCGGTGAACATGTATTTCTCACATGTACTAATTTGTTTATAGCATTTATATATTTTTTATTTACAGTCTTTTACGCATTTGAAACGTCTGCGACCGTTTTCTTGGCCGCCACTCGTTGCTTGGAAATGTGTCGTCCACATTTTGCCAAAACCCTATTTGAAGGCAATAAAACATGGGTTTGCATTTTTAATGTTACTCACACACATCCGACTCTTTTCCTCTCATCAGTTCTGGCTTATACTCATTTTTGTCTATGCAATTTATTTCATGTTTGTTGACAGTGCCTGCCTTTTCAGCGCAATAAACTATGGGTGCGATTTTAACCCGCATGCTTATTACATTGACGGAATGGATGAATTGGTTAGAATTAGAATTTTGTTACTAATTTGTTAGGGGGGAGGGGTTGGGGGACAAAATCTTAATGGGGGAGTGGGACAGGGGCACCCTAAAAATATTATTCTGCCTCCCTCGATATATTAAGAAGTGATAGAACAGAAGACCTACCATAATGAAATTTTGTCCTGTTTTAACCCTAAACCCTATTTACCCCTAACCTAATCTTATCCTACCCATAAAACCCATCCAGCCCAACCCAAATCTAACCCTAACCTACCCTAAATATGGTTTGCCTAAATCCCTAACAAAGTTTAGGGTATGGTAGGGTAGGTCCGGATGGTTTTAGGGGTAGGGTAAGTTTAGGTTAGGGGTACGGTTAGGTTAGACATTTAGCGTTTAGAATTTCTTCTTGTTTACTTTTTTGTTCCCTAAAGTATTGAATAAGACAGAATAATAAATTTTAGTGTGCTCCCCCATCCCGTTAACAGACTAATACCAGAATTTTTTATACTGGAATAGAACAATTTTAATTCCTTTTTTACCCCCCAGTATACAAGTCCGATCGAGTTGGTGCATGATGTCACTGTGCCAATTTTGATACTGCTATTTTACCTTATATTCATGATTTCCTTCTTCAAAAAACAACAATTGGGCAGTCAATCGGCTTGGAATTCTCAAGAAACAAAAGTACAAAAATTAATTATATTTTATTCGCTTTATTCAAATTCAGCAAGTTTTCATCCAAATCCTCTTGATTAGTGCCCTCAATGCGTCTATCTGTGTCTCCTATGTCCTATTGATGTTCATAGAAGTGAACACAGTGGTCTCAATAATTTTTGGGACATTAGGCTCATTGTTGATTCAATGTACGTTTTTAAGGTTTCATCTGAATTGCCCATTTATCCCAATAATAGCTTAGTGGGTTTGAACACAAAAAATGAGTTTATAAGATTCCAATTTTTATAAGATATAGATGAAGGATTCAGTGCCGTATTAACAAAAAGTCTTTATATTTATGTAACAGATTACATTGGAAATTAGCTAATTCCGGAATAAGCTAGCTAGCTAATTTTGGAAATCTCAGCTTCTAGGCATCGTACAGACTCGAGAGTAGGCTCATTCGATTCGCCATGGTCGATTTACTCTATGAAATTTTAATTACAGATCAGTTTAGGGGCTAGAGTTATGGTTAAGGGCGGCATGGGTTTTAGGGGCTTTGGGCTAGGGTTTAAGGCAAATGTCTGGAATTGAAATTTCATATACTAGTAAATCGACCATTTCGAATCGAATGAGCCTACTCTCGAGTTTGTATGATGCCTAGAAGCCAAGATTTCCAAAATTAGCTAGCTAGCTAATTCCGGAATTAGCTAAATTTCCAATATTAGCTGTAACATTTATGGTGCGGTTTTTTGGCCATAAATCAATTTTTTGAGTATAACTTTTTTGTGCTTGATCCTAAACCCTCAAAACTTATACTAAATACAGCTCATCGAGATGCATCGATTGATATTTCATGGTTTGGCCAAAATTCAAAGTATTAAATCGTTAAGACACTATTTTGATTTTGGGTTTCAACTTTTAGTTTTGAACCAAACTCGGACAAACTATGTCGATGGGCTCTATAAATTGGGAATAAGATTTAGAAGTCAAAGAGCAAGCACAATAACAGTTATTACGTTATGTACAAAATGAACCGATTTTATGGATACAAAAAACGGTCAGCCAACATTTACAGACGAAACCTTCTGCTGCTGGTGTAGATGGTGGTAAAGCCGCTGTGGCATTGATGGCATTTTATTAGACATAAAATTAGCTACAAAATGATATCAAATACATTGTTCAATTTTGAATATTCACCGAGTTATAGCCAAAAATGGATAAAAACAAAATTTTAATTAAATAAACGGTCTTTTTGGCCAAACTCGGTGAATATTTAATATTTTTCAATGTATTTGATATCATTTTGTAGCTAATTTTATGCTTATTAATACCTCATAAACAATTCCACAGCAGATATACCACCATCTGCACTAAAAGTTTCGTCTACAAATGAGTTAACACCAAAAAAAAAACTTATTTCATTTATAAATATATCTTCCGACTTAGTTATTGTTGTCCTTATGCTATAAATAAATAATATTTTGAATAAGGATTTTATTTTAGCCCTCCCATCAATTCTTTGCTTGACCGTTAACCGCACCATAAGAAAAGAATGTGTGGCAATTTTCAAGCAAATGGCCTGCCTGAAGCCTCATCCGAATCGTGTGATTGACATTCCAACTTCATCTGCATTCATTCTGGTTTCCAATTCACAAAATCGAACGCTTAGAAATACAAGTGCAAGAATCTGAATGCAATTTGTTATTTCTTTTGGCAACTTTTATTAAAAAGAGGAAAAGTGAGATTATTAAAAGGATTTATTGTTATTTATTATATCGTTATTCTGGCTCAATTTATATAGCATTAAGCGAAGATGAACGTGTTACTACATTTGCAGACGAAACCATCTGGCGCAGATGGTAGTAAAGCTGTTATGGCATTGTTTATTGCATATTATTAAGCATAACATTAACTATAAAATGACATCAAATACATTGGTCAATGATGAATATTCACTGAGTTATGACCAAAAAAACGTTTATTTAATTGAAATTTTGTTTTTATCCGTTTTTGGCCATAACTCGGTGAATATTCTACATTGACCAATGTATTTGATATCATTTTGTAGCTAATTTTATGTTTAATAATATGCCGTAAACAATGATAAATCAGCTTTGTAATTATCGGCGCCAGACCGTTTCATCTTCAAATGTCGATAAGCCGAAGATGAATAAGACAAAAAGAGATTTATTATTTATCTCTGGTTATGGAATTGTTTCGATTTTGATTAAATGGATAAAATGAAATTTCATTTGGAAATTCAAATGCCGAGCAATTGGGACCAATGCACAAATTAGCTATCAAGCTGAATTAGGCCTGGAAAAACAAAACAGTTTCAATTTGATATATTCAAAAATAAGTAAACGGTAACCAAAATAAATCAAAATGAGAATTTTAACATTCAATACGGCTGATCTGCTAATATTTGGCACAGATATAGATAAAGATATTTTATCCGATTCTGTTTTTATACTGACCAAAAATATGTAGAAAATAGAATTGGACAATATTTATTCAGTGCCGAAATTGAAAAACAAATTTAAATTCACAAATTTAAATAAATCATTTTACAAAAATATGGCGAGAATGTGCAATTACTCTGTCATTTATTCTTCCATTTTAAAAGGGTGGTTTTAATCGGCATGCCGGAAGAAATGAATTTCGCCATTTCACGCCCGTTATTTCATACCAACCCGATGTGGAACGCACTGTTATAGTTTGGGCTTTAGATTGCTCAGTTCGATCCTCTTTATAAATGCAATATTTGCCCGAATCCGATGTGAAATTGCAATCCTGAATTTTTAATTTATTTCACGGAATAATAAATTGAAATTTAATGGAAAGATTCGAATTAGTTTGGAGCAATTTTGGAAATTTTAGAAATTTTAATAAGAAAATAATGGCCATTTTGGTGCTAATCATTTTTTAAATTTCACATATCTTATTTAAATGTTATTAGCATAAATTTGTCAAATTTAGGGTAAATTCGTCTTTATAGTAAAAAGCGGAATTGATTTAAAATTAATTTTGACCAGAAATAAACTATGCACAAAATTTACAAAATGTCCTTTAAATTTAACAAAATTAAATAATTTTCCCCTTATCAATTGATTGAATACCGTATAAAATTGTTCGTATGGTATTTTTTGCCATAGAATATTCCATCCAGCTTTGATATATCTGCATTCATCCGAATATTCTTTGCTAAAATTTCGTGGCAATGTTGCCGGATAGGGAAGACCAATGGCACGAGGTAATTTTGAGATTGCATTTGTTGTAAAATTGTGAGTGAAATTTGCAGAAAAAAGCTTAGATACAGAGTGCCATAAATCTTTAAAAAATATGAATTTTATTTAAAATATTTTAATGGCCATAAAATTAGCCACAAAATGATATCAAATTTGTTTATAATTATTTGATATTTGACCAAATTATGGCAAAAAAATTGCCAAAAAACAATTAATAATGGATTTTTAGCCATAATTCCGGAATTATTCAAAATTGGGCATTGATTTTGATACCTTTTTCTAGTAATATTATTCTCCCCCCCCCCCCAAAAAAAATATGAAACCCTTTCAATAGAGGTAATTTTGGGTGACAATCAAAGAATCTGACATACTTTTAGACATCAAACTAACTTGATAAGAGAATTTATCAAGAAACTGTTAGAAAGAAACAAAGAAAATTTGGTAGGGGTTGGAGCGGGGTACATAACGAAAAAGTCACTGTAACTTCGATTAAACATTGGATTGTGTAAGAATAAAAAATTTCTTTTTAACAATCAATTTTTTGGCTTTGTTTTTTATTCCTTATTTATTTTTTATTTTGATTTGTTTCCATTAAAAATGCCCATACCTGCATAAAAATTGCCAAAATCTGGAGGATCCACACATTTTGCTTTTACTTTTCGATGTCGGCCTAATGCAACCCAAAATCCGCCATTCATACTTCGTTTATAAAAGCAAATATCCCCAGTTCGAGGATTACTGAAAGGACACATTTTGGTTCGACAAAAACCCCTCGAAACACGTTTGCATCCATTGAAAAGCTGTGGATAAATTATTTTTAAATAAAATTGAATTTTTTAGCTATATTACGGCTGTACGACAATTGCGGACGAAACAGTCTGGTGCAGATGGTGATAAAACTGACGTGGCATTTTTTATAGCATTTTATTAGGTAAAAAATTAGATACAAAATTATATCAAAAGTTTTTTTGCCAATATTGAATATTCACCGAATTATGGTTAAAAGACTGCCAAAAACACAATTTGAATTAAACCAAAATTTTTTTTTTGGCCATAGCTCGATGTATACAACAATGGCCGGTACTTGTGCACTTTGGGTCCCTTTTTGAAAAGTGCTTGATCCTCCCTATGGGTCATCAGGTTTGGGGTTAGAGTCATTCAGGGATAGGTTAGGGATTGGATGGGGTAAAAATCATCTCAAATGTATCCTAAACCAAAACCTAACACCAAGGGGGGGGGGACCTTCACTTTTTCCTCATTTCCAAGCTGAGCCAAAAAGGGGACCCAAAGTACAAAAGTACCCATTGGCCAATGCTTTTGATATCATTTTGTAGCTAATTTTATGCTTAATAAAATGCTAAACAATTCCACAGCACTAGACCGATTCCATAAATGTCCTTCCGAAAATATTGTAACACGAACATTAATGAATAATGATGGATTTGTCTGGAATGACTTCCCATGTCAATGTGCCAACATATAAAATTTGTTGGCATGTTTGATCGACGTTTTTGAGGAATTCCAGCGGCAATTTTGGGAATTTTGGATCCGGCACATGAGGCCAATCTTTATTTAATGGAAAGAAGCCATTCACATTGAAATTGACAAAAATGATGAATATTAATGGCAGAATAAATAATTTTATCATGATTTTAAATGAATTTAATCTTAAATAATTTTTTCTCAAAATTAGGTAAAAAAGGAACAAAACGAATATTTATTCATCAATAAAAAGCCAAGCCCAATAAAATAATGAGTAGGTAATAATGAGTAATGGCGAATGAGCGACAGAGGAGGGAAGGAAGAAAAATGGAAAAGTGGCAAAAATTCTGCAAGGAATATTTGGTTGTCTCCTCTTCCTAATAAATGAGCCAGAGCCAGGTCATTCATAATTATGTGAAAGGCAAAGCAGAAATAGTTGAAAAAAAAGTAGGAACAGTCCCTGTACAGTGTCCAACCATTCTTTATACTCTGTGAGTTCCCCTCTACTCTGGCTATTGAAGATTGAACCGTTAAAAGAGCATCGTGTTCCGACATTTCGTCAACGATTTTTGTGCCTTCAAATTCTGTGGCCCACAGGAGACTATTGTGCCTATAAGAGAAGAGAAGAGATAAGGTTACTTTTAGCTTATTTTGTTGTTTTTGTCATTGATAACTTTTTGCAAAATTCCAATAAGAGTTATGGCAATTTAATTAAACTTGTGCATTAAAATTAAAATGGGTAAACTTTTCAAAATTAAAGGAATATGACTAATAGTTGGATTCCGGATAGTTAGGTTTTAGGCCCAAATAATCGAGCTCGGATTTTAAATGCCAATTGGCCCAAAATTCAGCTCTAAATTAACTTTTGGACAAATTTCTAAATAATAAAATAAAAATGCCATGAATTTATCCGTTTTATATGATTTTTAATGAAAAAAATGTTGGTAAAATTTAAAATGCAGTGAAATTTGTTGAGAAAACATCGTTGAATGGAAAATAAATAATCGAAGAAGGCACACAAAAAATGCAAAGATTGGACCAAATAAATGATCAAAAAATTGGAAAGATTTGAGTTTGATGGCAAAACAAAAAAATGTCTGGGATTTATAAAATCATTGTTTGGGAATACAAAATATGGAATAAATTATTGGAGGGGGATTTTGTTGAGTGAGATTATATTAATCAGCCATCGTCCATTCCGCACAAAAACAAATGGGAAAACCATTCTCCAAACAATGCAAAATTATGATGTTGCCGCTTTAAAAATGACCTAAAAATTAAATTATATAAATAATAGTTAAAGTTGCTTGAATTTACATTTTAAAAGTTTTTAAATGATTTTTTGAATGTTCTGTTTGTGAAAAATTCATGTGGATGAAACCGCCATCTCAATTTAAATGAGCAGTGCGATTTTTTAGTTATAAATAAAATTAAAATAGATTTCAGTGGCGTAGCCAGAAAAAAAATTCGGGGGTGCAAAAATTTTTTCACAGGGGAAAATTTTAGTCAAAAATGGCCTGATAGCGAAAAATTTTAGTCAAAAAATTGCCCCGGATGGGAAAATTTTAACCAAAAATAGCCGCGTAGCGGAAAATTTTCCCCCCAAAAGGGTCCCCCCATTTTTAATTTGTGTTAGAAAATTGAAAATATTATTTATTTTTAGCGGCCGATTTCTTTTCTTTCTTCTAGTAATCTTAAGAAAAAGTTTATAAATTTTTTTTCTATGTTAACAATAAAATTAAATATTTTTTCCGATTTACAAATTAAGCTTATTTATTTATTATACTTCAAAAAATATCAACATACCGAGGCAACATTTGCTATTATCTCGCGATGTTCCCATGCAAAAGTTGCGATTTTCTCAGTTTGTTTGATAAATTTATCAGATGCCTTTTTTGCCTTCTTCTCCTTGATAGGTTTCACCAATGTGATGAACATGGAGTCGATGTTGATGTTTTTGTAAGCGGAAACCTCCTAGAAATTTGCAATAAATGCATAGAATATTTTAAAAAATAAACCCCATTAATATTTATTTATAATTTTGGATTTGGATATAAAAATCTTTGTTCTCAAAAATGTAATTTCGTGAATTTATTTCAAAATGTAGCCAATTCTTTAATTTATTATAATAAGTCTAACATCATTGCTCAACCATAGGGAATTGAAAAAATACCTTGAAGGGCATATCAAACAACATGGCAAGACGTTTGCCTCCCTTTCTGCTCACTTTCCTCTCATCATTCGCCAAATCGCATTTATTGCCCACCAACATGAACAGCGGTTCCTTTGACAAATCTTCAACACCGCCATTGTGCTTCTGATGAATGAATGAAAAGAAGAATTTATTATCAACCAATTAATCAAATCATATTAATTTCGAGTATGTACTTTAATAGTCTTGGTTTTTTAGCCTATTGAAATTTGGAATAGTGAGGAATCCATAAACCAATTTTTCTTCTAAAATCATTTAAAAGACCAAATAAATTATCAGAACTGTAATTTAAATGATTTTTGAAAAGATTCGGGTGATTATATCATAATTCTATCATTGTCTGAAACTATTGATCTAAAAGACCTATATTGGGGAAAACTACATTATATCTATTCCTCACTATTTAAAAAAACATCTAATCAAAGTACTGAACATTAGTGTATATAGAATAAAAACCATTAAAATTTCCTTCATTTTGCGAAAGTGATGCGGAATTTGGCCAAAACTGCTCCGATTGCCAACGTCATAGACCTGTAAATTAGATAAAAAAAATATTTAATTTGAAATTGCATTACCATGATGATAGCATCCATCTTTGGGCCAATTGAGTAAAAACTATCAAGAAATCGTTCCTCTTCATTCGCACTTGGCATGTCACTGAAGTTTAGGAAATTATTAGGCAAGTTTTTGTGAATTTTTACCAACCAAAGTTCCACAGTAAACGGAGAGTCATTCACAATAAAATTTTCTTTCTCATTGGTAAATGGGACTGTAATTAAATTATAAATTATTAAAACAATGAAAATCAATAATATGAATCCAAAATTTTTTACAATTGTGTTGTGGAGATAACCTAACGCGCCTAGCACCAATCTTCAAAAAATTTTTCTACCATAAAAATGGGAGATTAAAAAGACTAAGTTAAATAAAATTTCTTAGAGATTTGATATTTTAAACGGAATTTCTATTCTTATATTTCGAAATTAATAACTCTATTAAATTTTTTGCACAAAAAAGCACTAACCATTTGTTGGTATTGGTACATGTTCTTTCGGGAATTGACCAGTGCAGAAACGTTCCATTATTGCTGTTTTGCCCACTTCAGATTCGCCAACCAACATAATCTTATATGTGGTGGATGAGGACGAGGCCAAGAAAAGGTCAAAACGGATAAGATAAACAATGAGTGCAATTCTATAGGGCATTTCCGCCATTTTCAGCCGATCAAATTTGGTTAGCAATGTTGTTAATTTGAATGAATAATTTTAAGTTAGAATCGCTATAGAAACTCTTCTGAATAAATTGAATTAAATGATATAAATTAAGGGAGAAAAATAGGTCATAATGATTCGATTTGGTTCAATTCCATTCTTTGGATTTAAAAATATTTTTAAATAAAATAATTAGCTATATTTTTAAAATGGTAATATATTTTACAACAAAAGAATTAAATTCAATTTGGCTGTGTTTTTATGCTAAAATTTTCCACTTTTGCGAGGAAGTTCTGATTACACGATAATGAAATTGACAAAAAACTATATCGCCCTTGTTCCGAAAATTTTGAAAATTATTTGATAAAAAAATCATGTATTAATGATAATTTAAAATGGGATAAATGTATTACATTTTTAAATGGGAAAGCTTTCAAAATTAAAAGGGAAGTATATAATAAACGAAATTGTATTTAAGCCCGAAAAAATCGAACCCGGATCTTAAATGCCAATTGGAGCGAAATTCAGCTCTGATTTGATGTCAAAAACTTTTGGAATAAAATTTTCTAAACTTTTTTTATAAAATGTTAGAAATTTAAAATTCGACAGGATTAATTTTTCAAATTAAATAAATATTTTGATCATTTGTATCAATACATAAATTAATTAAATAAA
Source organism: Pratylenchus scribneri (assembly GCA_030063045.1). Classification (NCBI taxonomy): domain Eukaryota; kingdom Metazoa; phylum Nematoda; class Chromadorea; order Rhabditida; family Pratylenchidae; genus Pratylenchus; species Pratylenchus scribneri. Next base: position 1,483,277 of record JAQSEB010000142.1, read on the forward strand.
AATGTCGTAAAGAAATGAATTTATCCGTTTTATTTGAGTTTATAATAAAAATGATTGCTGGTAAATTTAAAATGGAGTGAAATTTGTTGAGAGAACATCGTTTATTGAATGTTGAATGGAAAATAAATAATCGAAGAAGGCATACAAAGATGCAAAGATTGGACAAAATAAATGATTGGAAAAATTAGTAAAGATTTGAGTTTGATGGCAAAACAACAAAATGTCCGGGATTTATAAAATCATTGTTTGGGAATACAAAATATGGAATAAATATTGGATGGAGGATTTTTGTGTTGGGTGAGATTATATTCATCGTCGTCCATTCTGCACAAAAAACAAATTAGAAAGCCATTCTCCAATCAACCCTACAGGTTGCGGCGGGTAACATTCACATTTTCTGTAGTTGTATGATTCGAATTGCGGAAGCTCAAACCAGCATTCACATTAAAAATTCTCTAAAATTAAAAAAAATAAATGCATATACTTTTAAATATTATTTTAATTTTGGATGGTATTTAATTTGGCAAATAAATTATTGAAAATGGCAAATAGAGTATTTAATTTGGCAAATAGGATTTTTTGTCTCAAAAGTATTGAAAATGGCAAATAAATTATGGAAAATGGCAAATAGAGTATTTAATTTGGCAAATAGAAATAAAATTATCATTGCGTAGGAGGTGCGCGGGATTTAGCCGGATATAGGGGGATTAAGGTGGATATACTTGGATTAGGTCGGATTAAGCATAGAAATGGAATAGAAATGGCCCGGAAGGCCACTGGAAGGTCGGGGAAGTGCCTGAGAGTGCGGGGGATATAGGGGGATTAAGGTGGATATAAGGGGATAAGGGGATTAAGGACCAAAATGATGGGATTAAGGCGGCAAATGGGTAGGAAGTGATGGGGGAAGCCTGCCGAAGGCGTGTGGGCTGTCCAGGGGTGCGCGGGATATACCCGGATATAGGGGGATTAAGGTGGATTTAGGGGATTAAGCCGGATTAAGGCCTGGAATCGATGGGAAATGGCCCGGACGGCCAGTGAAAGGTCTGGGAAGGTCCTGAGAATGCGTGGATATATCCGGATAAAGGGGATTAAGGTGAATTTGGGGATTAAGCCGGATTAAGGCCTGGAATCGATGGGAGCGAGCTCGGTTTGGGCTGTTTTGCTTCCGGCTTCGCGAGATTCCTATGCTCCGAACCCCTAACCCTAACCCTAGCCCATAACTAAGCTTAATCCGGCTTAATCCTCATATATCCACATTAATCCCCCTATATCCCGCGTGCTCCGAACTCCTAAACCCCTAGCCCCTAGATCCCATGCCGCCCATAACCATAACCCTAATCCCTAGCCCCTATCTAAGCTTAATCCGGATTAATCCCCCTTAATCCACGTATATCCTCCTATATCCGGGGCTTATCCTGCACTGTCTCCGGGCCTCTCTTACACTTCCCCGACATTCCCGTGGCATTTCGCATCCATTTCGGAGTTTAATCCTCCTATATCCACCTTAATCCCCCTATATCCGGATATATCCCGCGCAATCTCAGGCACTACTGCGACCTTCCACTGGCCCTACGGGCCATTTCCCATCAATTTCAGGGCTTAATCGGGCTTAATCCCTCCATATCCACCTTAATCCCACTATATACACCTTAATCCCCCTATATCCGGGTATATGCCGCGCACCTCCTGCTCAATAATAATTTTATTGCTATTTGCCAAATTAAATACTCTATTTGCCATTTTCCATAATTTATTTGCCATTTTCAATACTTTTGAGACAAAAAATCCTATTTGCCAAATTAAATACTCTATTTGCCATTTTCAATAATTTATTTGCCAAATTAAATATTTCCCTTTTAATTTTTAGCAGTTTTTCTCAAAAAAGTCTCTCTCTCTCTCTCTCTCTTCTAGTAATAATCATAAAGTAATTTAATCTCATTTAATCTGAATAAATGATTTTCTCTACTATGAATAAAATTAAATATTTCTTTCAAAAAAGCAATTTATCCATAAATTTTTTTCAAAAAAATATGAACGTACCGCGGCAAAATCGGCAACGTTCCCAATGGTTTCCAAAATTTCTTTAGTTGATTTATCAGATGCCTCCTTTTCCTTCTTCTTAATGATAGCTTCCACCAATGTGATGAACATGGAATCGATGTTGGTGTTGTCGCGGGCGGAAACCTCCTAGAAATTTGACAAATTTATAAAAATATTTTCAGAAGGAAATCCCATTAATATTTCTTATTTGTTGCATATTAAATTTTCGTTTCTTCGATAAATTTTAAAATAAAAATTATAACCCATTTGCCATTTTCCTATATATTATATTTTAGTATATTTATTTTAAGTCTAGAGCTAAAGTTTACGAAAAAATTGGAAAAATACCTTGAAAGGCACATCAAACCATTTGGCACGGCTTTTTCCATCCTCTGTGCTCACTTTCCTCTCATCATCCTCCAAATCGCATTTATTGCCCACCAACATGAACATCGGCGGATTCTCTGGCCAATCCTCAACCCAATCCTTGTTGTCAAAGTACTGATTGTGAGGAAAAAAAAGAAAATTAATTGTTTGTTAACAAATGTTTGCATTTTATCATTTTCTCATTCATTTTAATTTTTCCTATCTTAGAAGAAATTTTTAATTTTTCTTAAAATTAAAATATAATATCTAGAAAATCAATAATATTTTAAAAATCTGTGCTAGTTCATTCCATTTTGGGCAATCCTTACGAATTGTGGTCCCAAAAAATTTTTTTTTTTAATTTTCAAAAAATGTTTATGGGGTTTACGACAATTCATAATATGAATGCATCCTTTTCGGTATATCATGCCATCTTTATGAGATATTGCCGATTTTACCATGAAAATATCGAGAGGGGACCAAATAATATAATCGATCTTGTTTGTGCCTGGTCTTTTCATGCTAAAAGTGACAACTAAGATGGTAAAATATATTAAAACGGATGTCAAATTTGTTGTCGACATCCCTGAAAACCCCCATAAAACAATTTTGAAAATTTTAAAAATTATTTTTCAGGACCACAATTCCAGTAAGGATGCCCCATTTTGGGAAACTCATTGTTCGAAAATTGTACTATCAACCTAAAAAAACATTTAAAAACACTATAGACAAAAGATCAAGCAACAATTAAAACTAATATCACCAATATCTACCTTGAAAATTCCCTTCATTCTGCGCATGTGATCTTGGATTTGGTCAAAACTGCTCAGATTGGCGATGTCATAGACCTGCGAATGGAAAAAAACGATTAATTTCTCATAAAATTTTACATACCATGATGATCGCATCCACCTTTGGGCCATATGGGAAAAATCCACGAAAAAAACGTACCGGGTCATCCTTACTGGGTGTGTCACTGGAATTTAAGAAATAATTAGGTGTTTTTTTTAATTTTTACATACAGAACAACCACAGTGCACGGAGAGCCATTCACATTAAAATGCTCCTTCATCTTGGTAAATGGCACTGTAATTAAAAATTGTTTAAAAAAAAATTATAAGTATAATATTTATGAAGGCAATCTGTATTTATTTCAATCTGTACGGGAGCATCTCCACAATAGGCTAATGAAAATATAAATGTGGGGAATTGGGAAGTCCCATAATGGTACAAACAAAAAATATTATAAAATTGAAAATATTATGAGTAAAATATTATTAAATTTTATTTATGCAAACATTTTACGTTTTTTGCTTATGCAATTGTGCTTTTTTATATTATGTTTTCTTCCTCAATTTTTATATTGAAAATATTTTTTGCACCATTGTGGAGGTGACCTAGGCCATTTTTTCTATAAATTTACCATTAAAAATGACAGATTAAAATGATGTCTTTAAAAAGTTGAATAATTCTAAATTCTTTTCTAAATTACTCATATTTTAATTTTAAAATGGAATTTCTATTCTATATTTCAACAAAAGATTAAATTGCATTTTTAAACGAAAATTACCAACCATAAGTTGGGGCATATTCTTCCGAGAATTGATTAGCGCAGAAACGTTTCATGATTGCTGTTTTGCCCACATTGGATTCGCCAACCAACATAATTTTGTATTCCTTCTCCGTTTGATCCTCTTCTTGACCTGCTCCAATATTTCCGTGCCTTCCTCCTCCTCCACCACCATTTCCTGGTCCGCCTCCTCCTCCACCACCATTTCCTGGTCCGCCTCCTGCGCCACCACCATTTCCTGGTCCGCCTCCTCCTCCACCACCATTTCCTGGTCCGCCTCCTCCTCCACCACCATTTCCTGGTCCGCCTCCTCCTCCACCACCATTTCCTGGTCCGCCTCCTCCTCCACCACCATTTCCTGGTCCGCCTCCTGCGCCACCACCATTTCCTGGTCCGCCTCCTCCTCCACCACCATTTCCTGGTCCGCCTCCTGCGCCACCACCATTTCCTGGTCCGCCTCCTTCGCCACCATCATTTTCTGCTGGTGCGCCTCCTCTTTCAGCATTTTCATGCACATTTCCACTAACAGTTTCCTCTGCTCTTCCTCCTCCATTTTGTTGCCCTTCTCGTCCTTCGTCTTCCTTCTTTCTCTTCTCTTCTGCCAATGTGGTGAATGTGGAATCGATGTTGATGTTCTCGCGGGCGGAAACCTCCTAAAAAATTACGAAGATTTAATTTAATGTTTAATCCAAGGGTACTTTCTATTTTCCTATTAAAATTGCGAAGAATAAGGGGAAGATGATTAGGATGATGATGATGAGTTGATTCGTCTCTTCCTCTTTATCAATATTATCCATTTCATCATCATCCTCTCCTTCTTCTTTGACATTCTTCCCCCCCCCCCCTAATTAAATAGGATGGTCTGTGTTACCCTATTATTTCACCTATATATTAGAAATATTTTTAAATATGATGAACCTTGAATGGCATATTGAATTTCTTGGCCAAATTTTCGCCTTCCTCCTTGCTCACTTTCCTCTTCCCATCATCCGCCAAATCGCATTTATTGCCCACCAACATGAACACCGGTTCCTTTTCCTCGGCTGCCAAATGTCTTTCGCGAGTCACCTGGCGGTGATAAAGGAAATGAAATAATTTTCAAATAATTAATATATACCTCGAAAAAGCGATTTGCTTTAGGCAAAAATTCTTTAATATGATCAAAACTCTCCCGATTGCCGATATCATAGACCTGCGATTAGAAAAAAAATAAATTATATTTATAATGTATATGTTACAGCTAATTAGGGGCGAACAGGCCCATAGAAAGGAAAGCTCAAGTAAAAATGAATACCTAATTAGCAGTGAGATGAGAATATTCATATCTCACTCATAAGTGCAAGACTCACCCACTGGTTATGGTATATTTTAATCCCAAGTATCAAAAAATTTTCTGTTAATTTTTCCTTTAACCCATAGTCGTCTTTGTATATGGATATGGACAGACCTCCTATTTGGTGAATTTAAATTGTAAAACATTACCAGGAGGATGCCAGCACCATTCTTTACAGTGCTCATTTCCAACAAAGTAATTTCCGATTCACTGAAATTAAAAATAAATGAGTTCAGCAAACAGCAATAATACATTTCAAATTTTATATATAATAATATTTTTAAACAACCTTAAATCAATTCCACATCGAATGCATATTTCCAATTCCAATATGTGAATTTGAAGGCTAGTTGAAAGACTGAAATATTTATAAAAATAAGTGAGCTCATCAGCAATAATAGGTAATAATTTTTAGCAACCTTAAATCAAATCCACATGACGAATCGTGTAGAAGAAGATTGTCCTTCGGAAGATATGGCACTGAAAATAAGTACAATTATATTTTTCGGATGGTAAAAATAAAAAAAAATAAAAACCATCTTTTTGCATGTATTGACCAGTGCAGAAACGTCTTTGAATTGAAGTCAATCCAACTTTGGATTTGCCAAAGAGCCTAATTTTATAGGGCTTTTCCTCCATTTTCGGCCGATCAAATTTGGTTAGCAATGTTGTTAATTTGAATGAATAATTTGAAGTTAGAATCACTCTTTAAAAAACACTTTATTTTGCTGGATAATAAATGGATTAAATGATATAATTATGGGTAAAAAATTAGGTCTGATTTTTAATGATTCGAACTAGTTTTCAATTTTACACTTTGGATTTATAAGTATTTTAAAATATTGCTGATTATTTTAGAGGCTGAATTGTCAGGGTTTTTAGTCTATTTCATGTAGTGGATTGGTATTGGTGTGAAATCACGTAAATGGAATGCTATTGGGTTACGTATATCATTGTAAACATTTGTTTTGACCAGTTTTATTTATTTTGCATTGCGAGGAAGGAAAGTTTAATCATAAAATTACATTAAAAATAAAACGCACAGAATTACCTATTCATTACGGAATAAATATCTTGTGTTTTAGTTATTTTTTGTTCGGTAATATGGAGAAATATGTTTATGAATGATTATTGATTAAATTTCATTGATTTGTACAGCACAGCCAAAGCCAAGCTCATCCACACAGTCGAATAAATCCTTCCTCCATCCTAATTTCATCAATTTTCTCTAAATCTCTAGGAAAGATACACTCTCACTGCGTAAAAATTATAATGTCGCCTGCAAACAATTTGCCAACAAAAGAATTGAATTCATTTTGGCTGCCATTTTTGTTACAAAATTTTTAAACTTTCCACTTTCAAGAAATGATCAGATTTCTCGATAAAATTATTTGACAAAAAACATTTCGCCTTTATTAGAAAATTTGCAAAAATCTTAAAATTATTTTAACAATTTATTTCAACTCCAAATATCAAAATACCAAAAATGATCATTTTTTGATTTCCATTTTTTCGAAAATCAATTTGACCATAAAACTTTTTGTTATTCATTGGACTTTTCAGTTTTTGGCCCATTCATTGAAATTGGGAATTACTAACAAATTGTCCCAGTCATAAAAATAAAAGGAGTAGGAAATTTGTCCTCATGCTTCGAAATTCGAATTCAACGTGAAAATAATCAACCAGAACCAGCGAAGAAATTGAATAGAAAAATTTGGCAAATGGATAGCTGGATGAAAGATTCGTAAGAAGCACAAAAAACGGCAAATACCATTTTTTAAGGACGAGATGGAAAATGAATCTAATTAGTTACATTCAATTCACCGGCTTTTGTTGTTCATAAATGCAGAATAAAATCTTTCTCTGGGCTTTGAGTTGAAAATATTTTCAATCAAATCGGTCACTCAATTGTCTTCAATATTGTTGAATGGAGCCGGACGGCATTGAGGCATTGAACCTGCATAAAGGACTGTGACCAAGGGTCCATCTCTTGTTAAACTTCACTTCCGATTTATATTATATCCGAAAATCCCAAAAAAAAATTTTTTTAAAAATCAAATTAAGGATTGCCTAACAAATTTAATATTATCATTTTTCAATATTATTTTTTATTTCTTAAATTGATTGTCGGATAATGAAATGAATTATATTAAAATAACAAATTTATATAAAATATTTTTCCGGCCAATTTTTTTATTTCTGCTTCAATTATTGGCTGCAAAGGTGGAATATTCTTTTGGCGGTATCCTTCCATCATGTTCAGTGCGAATTGTCCGGAATTGTGCTTTTCGTTTCAGATTGGATGCCGCCCGTTCCCTTCGTTCGGCTTTGCTCATAAAAAGTAATTGAACCTGGCAAAATTTGGAAGATTTATTGTTGTTTTTTAATTATTATCTTAAAGCAATTTAATTGGCAATAAATGTTTTACATTAAAAAGACAATATCCATTCCTGAGAATGTGATAATGTTTTTCGAAAGGCTTGCTGATTTACTTCAATAATTTTTTTTTAATTTTATGAAATCATTTTCTAATCTTTATTAATAATAAACTCTAATTTTTAAAAATAATCGTTTATTTTGTAAATAATATTTTAAAAAATTAGAAAAAGCTAGAGTAGCGCTCTATCATTAGACCGAACTTTGTATAAATTTCTACTTATTAGTTAATTTTGTTCAAATTAAGCCTCTATTCTTTTGATTAATTTGTGCAAATTCTACATAATTTACCTCATCCAAATTTAGGCCTTTCGTTTCGGGCACAATAAAATAGAAGAGGACAAAGGCACATGCCGTGATGCCGGCATAGATAAAAAAGGCTCCTTAAAATAATAAAATAATTTTAAAAAAATTTGAAATTTAATTTTCAATTTTTATTAAATTTTTCGGAAAAGTTTAATTAGAAATGAAAAATTTTATGTCATTGTCTTTAATATTTAATATTTAATTGTTTTTTAATAAAGTAAAAATTTGTAACCAAATTTGCTGACGGCTTCACTCAATGAAAGAAAAGTCAATGAGACGAGCAAATTGAATGCCCAATTGCAGAATGTGGAGAATGCAACACATGTGCCACGGGCTAAATAATAAATGATGGAAATGATTTTAATAAAGTACGGACGGTTTTTTAATAAATTCAATTACCTATTCTTCATAATATGTAATTTTGTAATATTAAGAAAAATAGTTTGAAAAGCTTATTAATTGAAAAGAAGCTTAATCGAAAAAATCCTTAAAATTTATTCAAATTTATCCGTAGCTAACCAACCCCAAAGTGGATAAAATTCAGCGTTGAAAACCCATGGCAATGGAGCATAGCCAGCACCGAATGCGCATAAATAAATGACAATGAGAAGAATTGGCAAAATTGTGAAGCGGGTTTGGCACATTGCATCGTTCCTTTTGAATAATAAATAATGTTAAAATTAATTTTTAATAATAATATTTAGGGAAGAATTTTTCATTCAAATCAGTTTAAATAGAATAAGCCATAAAAAATTTTCCAATATTTTCCTGTTTTATACCAAATATATGTGGCATTCCCAGTCGGCAATTTATGGATTCGATCCGAAGAATCGGATGAACATTGGCCAATCAGAGAACGGGCATCCGATTTTTGAGGATCCTGAGTGAAAAAAAATGTTTTGGAAAATTTAATTTTAATTGAAAAAATATCAAAAATTAATTAGGGGGATAAAATCATTAAAATTTATCCAAATTTTAATTTTGCCTACTTTTGGCAGACAATATCCCTGTTTTGTGCCTTGGATGGCACAAAATCCGCAAGCCTCTTCAGTGGTACAAAAATCGCAATTTCTTAAGGGAATATTATTTTAATTTTTTTGGCGAGAAAATTGAACTTTTGCTTTGCGCAACGTTGAAAATTTTCTGCCATTTCTTCGTCCAAATTCATCGGAAAATTTTCATTATTTATGGTGAGTGCCGAATCATTGTTGATCAGAAGGAAAGCTGAAAAAGGAGAATAAACATTAAAAATGTTCGAAATATCTAAAGAGTTCATATTTGAGGACTAAAAAGATAATTTATCGGAGTTCCATTTTTAACAATTTTTAAATTTCCATTCAAAATTTCAACTAAAAAATCTTTCTTGCTAAAAAATTTTAATTCAGATTTTTAATTTTTTTCTGACCATAGAAAGCGCTCCTTAAAAATATGGAGGATGAAGTTTCTAATCCCAGTTAAAGTAAAAATTTTTTCGAATTATAATAAATAAGGCTCCAATTTATTTTAAAATTTTCAAAATTAAATTCAGAATATTTTTAATAATTTAAATTTTAAAATTATATTTTTTTTTCTTTATTTTACTAGAGAGGCTTAATCTAATTTATAGAGAATGAAAGCACGAATCTCATTAGAAGAAAAATTTTTTTTCGAATTATTAATAAAATGAATGATCCAAATAAATAAAAAAATGATAAAAAATTTTTAAAATATTAACAAATTTATTTAAAATGTTCACAAACATCCGCCAATCATAAGCAAAGTGACAAGAACGCAAAAAACGCTGGCCAAAAACAATTTGCGGCGACCAATTCGTTCGACCAAATAAATTGGGAAAAGTGTGCCCAAGAAAATGACACTGGCCGTGCATACGGAAATCCAAATCTGGGGAATTTTTATTGAATTATAAATTAATTTTAATAAAAATTTCACAAAATTTTACCGCAGTATGATCATCTTCCACACCGCTGGATTTGATGATTGCGCCGGTGTAATACCTAAAATAATAATTTAATTTATGATTATTTCCGGCGGGCAAATATATGTTTAATTTTTTTAATTTTTTTGAAAATTTTTGCCTATTGTTCTAAGAAATAAATTTTAATTTTTTAATTTTCAAAATTAAATATTTATAAATTTAAAAAAAAAATTTTAAATCTAATTTTTGTCCAACTCACATAATTGTATTAATTCCAGCCGCTTGTGAAAGGGCTTGCATCGAAGAGCCAACCAAAAGTGCCTTAACAACGGATGGAGTGCGCAAAATTCGCAAAACCACATTGGGCTGTTCATCACCGCCAATATTAGCCTCTTCTGCCTTCATATGCTCATTGGCCAATTGAATTTCGTTCATTTCTGTGAAATGGGAAAATTTTTAATTTGAGATTTTATTTTGAATTTATTTAATTGCCTAATTCACCAGAAATATGTAAATTTGCAAAAAAAAATTTAAGGCAATTATATTCAATTTTTTTAAAATCATAGAACATTAATCTTTCTAATTTGGTCTATTTGGAAACCAAGATTTGGCGCTATACTGATTTATTTTTAAAAAGTAGTTAAATTTTTGGGAATTTCATAAAAATGAAAGCATTTTTAATAATTCTTTGAATTCTGTTAATTTTAAAATTAAATTGTTTTTTATGTTAAATGAAAATGGTGTTAGATTTTTCCTCTACAAATCTATTTATCCTATATTAATATTTAATATTAACCCAATATCCAACCGAATACCGAAGTTAAAAAACTTCTTAGTTATGGTTACATTTTATGGGAAAAGCTATTGTAAATTTAAATTATCCATTCAATATTTTTTCCATTGAAGTACCTCTGTGCTTATAAATTAAAAAAAAAACTCCAAAAATTACCACCATAAAATCAGCAAAAGTGGACTTCTAAAATAGGAATTAATATTGCAAAATACGGTATATTTTCCATTTCCCCTTGCTTTGCTCACCATAGCTAATCCATTCTTGGTCATGATTATAAATTTTGCTCAGAACTTTTTGGCATTCATCCCTTGTTCTGTTCTGATAAAGCCAACGGGGTGTTTCGGGCAAGAAACAGAATCCAATGAATTGGAGGATGGATGGGATGAATGCAAATCCGAACATTAATCTGATTGAGTTGAGAGGCAAATTAAATTTAGATAATCTAATAGGTCGAAAAATCTTTTGTATTGCCTCATATGCTTAATTACGTCCAGGGTCGATTCCACAATAGACAAAGGGCGGTACAAATATGGGCGATTCAACAATGGTACAAATATAAAGTTTTTGGCTTCTAATAAATCAGAAACTGGTTTTAGACCACACATACCTTATACCATTTTGTACTCATCAAGACGCATCGATTGGATATATAATATGTTAGTTTTTTATCCCAAAAAAATAAGAAAGTTTAAAACCGAAATCTGGAAAAAATGGTTTAAATGGTTTAATACTCTTTAATTTTGACCAAATCATGACAAATTGTATACCAATCGATGCGTCTTGATGAGATCTACAAAATGTTATAAGGTTTCTTGGGTCTAAAATTAGTTTCTGATTTATTAGAAGCCAAAAATTTTATATTTCGCCCATATTTGTACCATTGTGGAATCGACCTAGCACCACTTAATTAAACCTAAATTTAAAATCTGTAAAATTAATTAAAGGAAAGTACTCCAGTTTTAATTTGAAACTGCCAAATTATTTATCTAAGCCGGTTTAAACCCCGTAAGACGGTTGAACAACACGGTTTAATCATTTTCTGTTCAAACTATTTTCTTTTAAAAATTTATAAACTTTCTCTTTAAAATATTTAGATATTTAATTTATTGATTTAAAAACTTGAAATTGATTAAATTTTAGTAGAATCAAAATGGTTTAAAATCTTTCCTTACTTGATTAAAGAAAAAAAGAAACGATTACCTCCATCCCCAATTGACTGGGTCAATGTAGGAAAAGCCGCCGGCAAAAATGTTCGCTGAAACTTGGCCAAAGCAAATCATCACTTGGAAGGCGGAAATTAATTTTCCTACAATAATTAATTTTAAATTATTTTTTTCAAAAAGGAATTGACCTCGAATATGGGCCGGCGAAGACTCTCCAACATAAATTGGTACAATCATTGAGGCAAAACCTTCAATAATAAAATAATTTTTATTTCTATTAAAATTTTTTAATAATTTATTAATTTAAATTTTTATTAATTAATTCGAACCAATGGCCAATCCAAGAAGAATTCGGCCAATCAACAGAATCCATTTGCTGAGTCCAATTGCACAAATTGCGGCGCCCAATGTGAAAATAATTGTCGAAAGAATTATGACCCAAAAAAATGTCGGAATTATTCATATTTAACAATAAATTTTTTGCAAAATGAAAACATAGACAAAATTTTAGATCATGAAAATAAATAATTTTGGATCTTAAATATGTAAATGGTCATATTTTAGTCATATTTTACCCATTAATTTTGCTTCGAATTTCCCAAAAAGACCCTCACAAATGATTTTTTGCAAATTTTTACCTTCCGTCTTCCATAAACATCTGCAACTTTGGCCGCAAAAAGTGCACCGATTCCGGCCATTCCCGGTGTAATTGAAACTGAATATAAAAAAAAGAATTTTGCTAAGTAAGCAAAAATTATTTTTTAATTATAAAATTAATTTTTAAATGAATTTAGATATCTGAATTGGATATGCGTACATCAAACTTTTTCCTTCCCTCACTACAAAATAGGCAAAAAATTTAACGGAAATATTTACGGAAATGATGAGTCCGCGGGACTAATTTTTACCTTTTCCCTTCTTTCTTTATATGATACCAATTATCAAGATACAAAATTCTTCCACAAATCAAACTCAACTCAAAATCAAATTGTTTGAAAGGGAAGTGGTCATGTAGAAGGATAAATTAACTGATATGAGAGAATGTGGAGGAGAAATGAGTTGGAAAAATGGAGTTTGGATTTGGATCACAGAGGGGGGAAATATTGGGTCATAATCAAATGCCTTTACTGTAAACAAAATGCCACTTTGGCAAACATTATCCCATTGTTAAATTGGGCCATTGATGGAGGTAGATGATGCAGGATATTGAATTGAAGGAGGAAATTGAGTTCGATTTGGATCAAAATAAGAAGAAAAGTTGAAGTAAATAGATCGTCCATAAACCAAAAGACACTTTAACGAACTGAATTTGCTCCCATCCGGACAAAATGACACTACATTCAAAACAATTTCCATTTGATGCGCGCGGTTCCATCAGGGCAAAATTTCTTTATAAAAGGGATGTTCCCTCGAAGGGAAAATACAACAATTTTCATACAAAGCCTTTTAACCTTCCAAAAAGCCAAATAAACTTTTATTAAATCAAAATGTCGACCAAATATTCGACCATCTTCATCATTGCCTTTTTCATTGTTTCCATTATAATTGACACTATAAATTGCTCAAGAAGGAAAGAATTGGAAGCAAAAAAGTTGAGAATTGAACAAACGATCGAAGCGCTGCATTCCGGTTTGAGTAAGGCTGAAGAACAGTTTCGAGAGAACCGGAATACCTGGACTCGTCAAAAAAGAGAAGAAAAGCAAAAGGCATTGAACAAAATGACAGAACTTATTCATAAAGCGCAAGAAGAATTGGATACGGTGAATGAACAAATTGCCGCATTACCCGAATCATCATCATCCGAATCAGAATGATGAAGATGGAGGAGACATTTTTGACAGATTGCTTGAGTTTCTGTTAAGCTAATTGAAATGGAAGAATGTGGAAAAAATATACAAAACATATTCGGGCATAATGATCACTTTCTTTTTTAATCACTTTGCATCATTTTTAATTCTTGGTTTAAATGGTTAGTTTTTGTCTTATTTTCGGATAAAATTTCATATGCGAAATTTATTTCAATTATATTTCAATGGAAGTCATTTAATTTGGCGAAAAAAAAAATTGAATTTAGCGAAAACTTTTCGTGTCGAAAAATATTATATTTTCGAGGCCATAAAACTTGGCCAAATCAGACTTCTTTAAGATTCCCTAACCCCTAGCCCTTAGCCCCTAATCCCATGCCTGCCCTGAACCTAACCCTAGCCCTTAACCCCTAGTTAGGGCCAAGTTATATGGCCTCAAAAATATAATATTTTTCGACACGAAAAGTTTTCGCCAAATTCAGTGTTTTTTCGCCAAATTAATATTTAATTAAATATTATCTCTATTTCAATTAATTAAATTTAAATTTTTCCCTACCAATAATTTCGTGCCATAAATTGCTCATCGGAGCCATGTCCACATTTTTTGGCACATAAAGCATGGCGGCCGAAACAATTCCTTTCAAAATTGAAAAGTTTAAAAAATTATATTTTATTATTCTTTATTATTAATATATTTTAGGTAAAACTTTTTTTTGTACCCATAACTTTTTTGTGTGTGGATCGATTTTTATGAAATTTTGGCTATAGGGAATTACAACCTTCCTGTGTGTGACAAATCGATTAAAAAATTTCAAAACTCAAATGCGCGAGAGTTATATGCAAATTAGTGATTTCCCTTATGTCTGCCATGTATTATTTCTCTATGGAATCAAGCCCAGCGGCCAAGTCAGAGCGCCTTTCCTTTTTCCCAGCGGCTAGGTTAAAGTGTCTTTTCTTTTTCATACAGCAGGCATCAGAGTTCTTTTCTTTTTGTATGAGTGAGAGATTTTAGCTCTTTTCTTTGTGTGCGAGCGAGAGAAAACAAAATAAAAGAAGCTAAATTCTGTTCTGATATTCCCTTCCTTCTTTTGTTCTGATTTTTTGTGTTTTCCTTCCTATTATTCTGATTTTTGTGTTTTGTTCTGATTTTTTGTGTTTTCCTTCTTATTGTTCTGATTTTTGTGTTTTTATTCGAGTTTTTTAGTTTTCTCTAGGGTTTTTCTTTTGGATAGCCGGTGACATGGAAATATTTTTAGTTTATTTTAAAGCTCTTTTCATAAGGAATCGAATGGTATATGAATCACTGTTCTATGAAATTTCATTGGCCAGATATGTTTGAACCAATTGGGTTCATAGAAAGGGGGGATGTGGGTGCCATGGCATTTGTTGTCTTGGATGGCCGGTGACATGGAATTATTTTTAGTTCATTTTAAAGCTCTTTTCATAAGGAATCGAATGGTATATAATCACTGTTCTATGTAATTTCATTGGCCAGATATGGCCATTTGAACATATTGGGTTCATAGAAAGGGGGATGTTGGTAATCTAACGGTTGAGCCCCGAAGGGGCGAATAGGTCATAGGAAATATTAAGTGTTTAACGGTTTGAGCCCCGAAGGGGCGAAGAGGTCATTAGGAAATATTAAGTGTTTAACGGTTTGAGCCCCGAAGGGGCGAATAGGTCATAGGAAATATTAAGTGTTTAACGGTTTGAGCCCCGAAGGGGCGAAGAGGTCATTAGGAAATATTAAGAGTTTAACGGTTTGAGCCCCGAAGGGGCGAAGAGGTCATAAGGAAATATTAAGTGTTTAACGGTTTGAGCCCCGAAGGGGCGAAGAGGTCATTAGGAAATATTAAGAGTTTAACGGTTTGAGCCCGAAGGAGCGAAGAGGTCATAGGAAATATTAGGTAGCGGTTTGAGCCCCGAAGGGGCGAAGAGATCATTCGAAAATATTAGGTAGCGGTTTGAGCCCCGAAGGGGCGAAGAGGTCGGTCATTCGGATATATTAGGAGTCTAATTCCAAGATTGTCGAGCTCCGAAGGAGCGAGAGCGGAAAGATAGAACTCCGAAAGATGCTAGGCTCGGTGTGGAAATCGCCGTAGGCGATTTCTATTTAAGTAAAACAGCATCCAGGGGGCTTGGGGGGTGGAACCCCCCAAACAGTTGCCCGCGAAGCGGGCAACTGGTTTTTTTAATTAATTAAATTTATAATTAATTTATTATTTTTAAAATGTTTATTTTTACCTGTATCATAGCCAAATAGGAAGCCGCTGATCACGGCCATAAATGCCAACTTTAAATGTTTTTAAATAATTTTCCTTAAATTTAAAATTATGTAAAATTCACCAAATAGATAAATGCGCCCAATTTTGGTGCATATTTTGGGTGGTGCAATTTTTGGGTTCCATCTGCTGCGTTGGGGGAAACAATGCCAACGGCTACCATTTTCACAGAATTTTATTAAATTAATATTCTGAAAATTATTGTAAATTAGTGAAATTTGGTTTCTAAACAATATTTTGATATGGAAAAAAAATAAATTGCAATATTTGCAGATTGACGAAAAATTAAATTGGTGGTCGTTGAATGGATTCGAACAAGCGACCTACGCAAAAAAAACAATCATTTAACCCACTACACTATTGAAGACAGCTTGTCAAAGTTACCAACGCATACATTTAATAAATAGCAAAAATTGGGCTTAAAATTGTGCTATTTGTTAGAAAATAATTTAATTATTTCAGTGAAGAACTTAGATATTTATAAATTTGTGTAATTAATAAGGCGTAATTAAGAAACCTCTTCTAAACTTAAGCTAAATCTTGGGCCCTAAATTTCATTTCCAGTTTCTTGTCAGTCTATAAGCCTTAATCTAATTTAAAGAAAAATATGGGAATGGGAATTTCAATTAAAATAAAATCCAGGAAATTGGCAACACTCCTAGGTTTTTAGCCGGTTTTTGGTCGATTATTTTTATTAAAATTTTTGGGTATTAATTGGAATTTTAGGAAAATCGGCAGATCATTTTATTTTCCAATTTTCTATTTTTGATGCAATACATTTTTCGTTGATTTTGTGTTGTGCTTTAATCTTTTCTCTAATATTTGCTCTCCCCTTCTATAATTCTTTTAACCTCGTTAAAATTTTTATGCGAGAAAATTGATTGATAATTCATTGAGGGGAAATTGAAGAGAGGTATTAAAAAGGTGGGTGAGGGTGGAATCTGAATTTAATGAATGACAATCGAATTTTATTGGAATTTGGAAATGGAAAAGGAAAAATAGGTGGAAATGGGGATAGGAATTAGGAATTCCTATTTACTTTCCCGTACATATAAAACGATGTTTTTCTATATAATCTTATTGTTTGAATTAGTTACTATATAAGATTTTAAACAAAGTTTAAACAGTACAATTTACAAAATACCCCGCCAGATCTAGGCCTTAAATAGTGCCAGCTCAGTTTGGCGAAAAAGAAAAATTAGGATTTTTTATCCACAGATTTCAAGAATTTACAGATATTCAACTTAAAATAACTGCGGATTCAGCATGCTATAAAAGCCATAAAGCCAGTTAAAAACATAATTAACAAATATTAAACTAGCAAAAAAATACGATTTGATTGAAATGTTTTAAATAATATTTCGCTGAACTGAGCTATCAAAACTTAAATTCTTTGACTTTAATTTTAAAAAAATGGAACATTGGTTATTTAGTTTTGGTTTTAGGTATTTCAATAAAATCAGCTAGAATATTGGCGTTAACACATCTTAAAATTATATCACAAAAATTTGTTTTCGAAAACGATTTTTATCAATTTATGTTAAAATTTTTCTCAATTTTAATTTTTAGGTAGAAATAAATCAAATCAAAATGTTGATAAAAAAAAGGAATGGGACTAAATTTTCAGTGAATGAGATTAAAATTCCATTTTTGGAGAACCATTCATTTTTATTTAGAAAGAAGCTTGATAAGGAAAGGAAAATAATGCCAAATGTTCAAAATAATTTGGAATGGAATTAATCAATGAAAAATTAATAAGCAAGAAAAATAAATGAGAAAAATATATTAAGCTGTCCAAACATTTTTGGCCATAATTATGAATTTATTTCGATTTGTGTTAACAAGCTTAAATTTGGGAGGATATGTTACTGAAGTATGAACAAAATTATTGGTCTAAAAATGCTTATTATTTAAATTTTAAGTGAAAATAACACAAAATAAATGTGGAAAATTTAAATGTAGGTCAAAAGTGTCAGTAAAAACAAAAGAAAAAAATAGCATCCGTGATATGTTCTCCTCCCCTATGAATGCCAATGCAACCAAAAAATTGGTCATGCCATTTGATATTTGAACCATTTTATTGGCTATTTTAATTTGGAAAGGCTCAACAATATATTCCAATTCAATTCACTCAAATAACAAAATTTGACTGTTAAATGTCACCAAAATTGAAAATAATAAAATTACAGAAAAAAATTATCAAAAATAGATCATTTCTATTTTCCATTTTTTCGCCATTTTTGTGACTTTATCCAATTTAATTCATTATTTTGATTGCGTAAACTGAAGAATGTACACCATTTCGTGTCAAAATTTAATGCAGCCAGCCAACTTTGTCGACAATAGAGTTGTCATGGCAACCCAAAAAATAAAAAGGGGGTTTAGTTAGTGAAACCTCATCCTAAGCTCAGAGACAAATTATTTATAATTGTCTGTCTAATCAATGTTTATTATGCCAATAACATCAAAATAATTCGTAAGATTTGAACTAGGGTCGGTCAAAGCCGTTTTAAACCGAGATTTTAGTAAAATGCGGTTTTCGCTTTCAAATGTTGGTTTTTGGTTCTACTATTTTCGGTTATTTTGAGCAAAAATTCCGAATATCGTTTTTTAATTTCATCGATTTTCTGAGAGACTTGGAACAACCCTAATTTGAATCTCATACAAAAAGGCCTTTTTTCTAGAATGGAAAACTTCATTTTTTGACCAACTGAATGTATGTTCTGGATTAACCACACCTATTTATTTTTTAAATATCTAAAATTATCTGGCTCAATAAATTCACAATCATAAAATTTTAAGCTATAAAAAACATTGACCAAAATAATAATTTGATAAAATGTCATCACCGCGAATTGTTGAAAGTGATTTGGTGGCAACATGGAATGTGCCAATGAGCGATAAAGTCTACAAAATTGAATTTGAACATGGCACAACCACTGGGAAACGCATTTTGCGCGTCAATGGCAAAGTTCAGAAAAAATTAAAATAATTTTTAAAAACTATGATTTGAAGGAAATAATCCGTCATGATTGGCTCTTCAAATTGGTTGGCCGTGAGATATTTGAGTTAAATGGCGTCCGATGTGTGGTTTGTTTTCTAAATGATTTAATACATTAACAAAATTTTCATTATCGGTTAAATTATAATTTCAAAATAAATAAATGGATGGTATTTAATTTGTCTAAAAAATTATTGAAAATGTCGAAAAGTTTATAACGCTTTAATGGTTTGTCCTAAATTCACATATACCATTCGATAGATCTCGTCAAGACGCGTCGATTTGTATATATTTTGTCGTGGTTTGATCAACAATTAAGGGTTTTAAACCACTTAAACCGTTTTATGGAGTTTTTCAAAACCAATTAAACCATAACAAATTATATGCCATTCGACGCGTCTTGACGAGATCTATCCAATGGTCTATGGTTTTGGTTTGCGAATTTTGGACAAACCGCTAAACCGGTGTAAGCTTTTCTTCATTTTTCAATACTCTTTTCTGCAATTTTTTTCTGCAAATTATGTAAATATTTCCCTAAATAAATTAAAAAAAGTTATTTTATGATTATTTTAAATATATAGAAGAAAAATCCTCTCAGTTAGTTTTTTTAGCATTTAAACCAGTATGGTTTTCTATAATAGGAGGCAAAATAAAACATCATCGAGGATTTAAACTTTTGTCTTGGAAATAGAGAAATCAAAGTTATTAACCATTTGGCTATCGATGACTCAGACTCTGCCGAAAAAATTTTTTAATGAATTATTGAATTGACTGATTTAAATTAATCTTTATAAATGCCGATATTAGTTGAGTTAAAAAATCAATGAAAATTTTTATTTACTTTTTTTCAGATAAATTGACAAAATTTAAATTTAAGAAAAAAATTAATAATTTCCTTTCATTAATCCATCCATTCAAAAAGGTGAGCATTGATGCGGTTGGCATTTTTGCCTATGAATATTCTTTGCAAGTTGGCGACAAAGCTTATGAAAAATTCCGGGAGGAGCAGAAGAAGGCGCTTCAGGCAATTTTGAAATATCCTAAAATTTTATTAAATATTTTAAAGGTTTGGTTGGTCCGAATGGGCGAAAGTGAGATACGCATTTGTCTGGGTTTGTTCATTTTAAAATTTATTTAAAATTTAATTTCTGCAGAAAAAGATTCAATGGATGTTTGGGTGAATGGAGGGAAAGTGGAAACAACGGTTTTTGAAGAAATATAATTTGGAAAAAAAATAAATTTTTTATTTGAAAGGGTGAATTCGCAGAGGAAGGCACCAAAACGCATTTCCAAATTGGCAATGGGAATGGAGCGTACATTCTTTCGGAAAGCAGTGGAAAACGACATATTGGGTAGGAGAATTTTTTGCGATTTTTTAAATTTTTTTTTTTAAAAAGAATTAAAATAATTTAATTCTTTTTAAATTAATTAATTCGAATTTAGATTGGTCCATCAACTTTATGTGAATGATGCGCTAATTAAGCCAAGTGATGCGGCCGAAGATGGAACCCCTTCACAACAGCAAAAATGAAAATGAATTATTTGTATAGGAAAAATTCATGAAAATAAAATTGTTCAAATTACAATAATAATTATTAAATAATTGATACAGCAAGGAATGAAAATTGGAAAAGTATTAAATTTACATAAAAAATGACTGAATTTACATAAATTTTTTCGTGTCAAAAAATATTATATTTTTGTAAGGCTCACAGTAGATTCAGGGCAGAATGAGATAGGGGCTAGGTGCTTGGGGTTAAGGAATCTTAAAGAAGTTGGATTGGCCAAGTTATTTGGCCTCAAAAAATAATAATTTTCGACGGGGACAAATTAATAGACTCCCCCTTCAGCAGAAATATTTAATTTTGAGTTATTTATCTTCTAAATTTGGTTGATTATATAAAAAGGTCAATTCAAATATCTGTCCATGCAAAATGCTATTTAAATAAGAAAATGGGCAAAAAACAATATTGAAAAAATAAATATGTCAACAATTTTATTTATCGAATAAATTTTTTTATTTATTGAATAAATAAATAAAAAAGGAATTGCATTCCTTTTTGATTATCATTTCCCTAATATTCTCTTATTCAAGAATTTGCTTGAATTCATTGAATTGCCATTTATCCTTGACAAAATTAACATGAATTGAGTCATCAGTACAATATAAATCTACAGCTGGGAAAAGTTGAAGATGGGCAAATTTGGAAGGTAATTTGAATTTCCCTAAAATAAATTTTTAATGGATAAAATTATTTTTTTAAAATTATTTTACCCAATAATTTGCCATTCGAAATGGTAAAATATTCCATTTCATCTTTTGGCAAATGAATTATGCCAATTCCAAGGAAATCGCCTTTCTCGAATTCGAACGAATCAAAGTTATTATTCCCAATTTTAGTCCATATTTTATCAATGCATATTTCTCTTTTTTGATCAAATCCAATTGCATTTTTCTCCCATCCAAGCCATCTGCCTTCCAATGGAAATTCTTGTTCACAAATTCCAATGACAATGCTACCATTCCTAAATAAAATATTTTTGGTTAATTAGAATATTCATAATAAATATTGAGTTTTTATTTAAAATTTATTTCTTAAAAAAATAAAATTAATTTCCCAAAGTGTTTTGTTGAGAATTTCCAGTTCAAAATAAAATGAAATTGTTGGTTTTTGGATGGCCTTCAAATTGAATGCCGGAATTGGCAGAACAGTTCGAACGCAATTCCATCCTTAAAATAATAATAATTAAATTAAAATTAGATTTTTAATTTCAACCTTCTGGGCCAACATGTTTGACAACAAATCCATCTTCGGAAATTTCCAGCTTTTGCCCACAATCTTCTTTATTCCATTTGTTATTTTTCATTTACTAAAAATTACGTATTACTCTTTTAAAACTCCGTGGGGAATTATTTTACAACCCATCAAAAATTGGGGAAATTTGGGGCCTAACTTCTTAATTTGTTAACATTTTTGAACAAATTATAGCGGATTTTATAGAGCTTTAGGGATTTAAGGAACTAAGAAAAATAAAATAAAAAATTTTTTAAAGTTCACCCTGACTGAGAAGAGCTATAGGTCCTCAAAGTCGAGACTGGGGAATTAATAGAGGGAGGGGCTTTAAAAGGGGTAATACGGTATGTAATTATTAATTTAATCTGACCTCTTTAATGCCGTTGATCATTTTCTGGACATTTCTGGCCAAAAGACAATTGGGCATTTTGGCCATAAGACCAAATGCATTTTCCAGCGGCATTGAGCCGAACAATTCATTTAGCAATTCTTTTGGTAATTCTCGACGGAAAATTGGTGATTTTGTCAACTGAAAATAATAAATAATAATAAAATTTAATTTTCATTGTTACCGTTTTTCCTGAAGAATCCATTATTTGATTTAATATTTTAATTATCGTTTTTTTTAAATCTTTCTAAATTTTATAAAATATTTTTTGAATAATTTGTAGAGATGATTAACTGAATTTTTAATTTGGAAATAGAAAAAAGAGAATAATAAAATTTTGAAAAAAATTTTTATCAATGCCCTGAAATGAATGACAAATATTAAGGAGAATCGCCACTTTTCATGTGGGCGACACTTTCAGCGGCGGGTCAAAATGAAGAATTGAGGCAATTTTTTTGAAAAATATTCGATGGGCAAATAATTCGGAATTATTTTATGGGATAAGAATATTCAATTTTTTTGGGTTAAAAATATTAAAAAAATATGAGATCAAATAACAATCCCAGATTAAATTAGGAAAAATGCAGAAATGAATGGGAATTCGCCTGGGGCAAATATTATTAAAAGTCCACCGATTACTAATCTACAGTATACTCATTAACCAAAATATTATTGTGGAAGTGGAATGATGGCTTGGGAAAATTTACTAGAGATAACATTTAAATTTTTGCTGTATTTAGGACCGAGGAAGATAATTTTGCGCATTTTTATGAACAATTATGAGAAAATTTAGTATTGTCAATTTATAACAAATAAGACATTGGACGAAAATTTGTAACTTTTGGATATAAAAAATTGGTTAACATCATTCATATTGGATGAAAAGCAGTAAAAAATAAAATATTTAATTTGCCGAAAAACATTGACTTACAAATCTTAATTTTTTAATTTGCTAGTTTTTTGTTTTTCCTTTTTTTTGTTTTTTTAAATTAATAAAAATTGACACATATTTTTTCATTTAGTATTTTATTAAATAATAACGGATTTTCCATTTTTAGGTGATACCCATCCATAATATTAAGCGATAAATATTGAGAAAAATTAGCTTTTTATGCATATGGTTGTCTTTTTCAAGGGCATATTTGGTATTGGAGTAATTTTGGATGGGAAGGTTTTTTTTCAATAGATAAATTTTAGATGGAAAAAATTTTGCCGTTTTTAAAAAAATGGATCTTTTATTTTTAAATATTCAGTTTTACGATAAATATATGAATTTTGTGTTTATCCGATTTTTACGATTGGACTATTCGATTGGTTTAGGAATTGAATAAAAATAAAGTGACGTTCGCCTGTAGAATTTGATGGAGAATACGATGGAAATAAAAAAATTCCAAAAAGTTTAAAATCTAGGTCATAAAATGTTTCATACCCCTTAAATACTCTATTATGGATATAATATATTTAAAAATTCATGAAAAATCAATATGGATGAATTGAATAAAAATAAACTGACGTTCGCCTGTAGAATTTGATGGAGAATACGATGGAAATAAAAAAATTCCAAAAAGTTTAAAATCTAGGTCATAAAATGTTTCATACCCCTTAAATACTCTATTATGGATATAATATATTTAAAAATTCATGAAAAATCAATATGGATGAATTGAATAAAAATAAAGTGACGTTCGCCTGTAGAATTTGATGGAGAATACGATGGAAATAAAAAAATTCCAAAAAGTTCAAAACCTAGGTCATAAAATGTTTCATACCCCTTAAATACTCTATTATGGATATAATATATTTAAAAATTCATGAAAAATCAATATGGATGAATTGAATAAAAATAAACTGACGTTCGCCTGTAGAATTTGATGGAGAATACGATGGAAATAAAAAAATTCCAAAAAGTTCAAAATCTAGGTCATAAAATGTTTCATACCCCTTAAATACCCCATATATGGCTATTATATATTTAAAAATTCATGAAAAATCAATATGGAAGAATTGAATAAAAATAAACTGACGTTCGCCTGTAGAATTTGATGGAGAATACGATGGAAATAAAAAAATTCCAAAAAGTTCAAAACCTAGGTCATAAAATGTTTCATACCCCTTAAATACCCCATATATGGCTTTTATATATTTAAAAATTCATGGAAAATCAATATGGATGAATTGAATAAAAATAAACTGACGTTCGCCTGTAGAATTTGATGGAGAATATGATGGAAATAAAAAAATTCCAAAAAGTTCAAAACCTAGGTCATAAAATGTTTCATACCCCTTAAATACCTCATATATGGCTTTTATATATTTAAAAATTCATGAAAAATCAATATGGATGAATTGAATAAAAATAAACTGACGTTCGCCTGTAGAATTTGATGGAGAATACGATGGAAATAAAAAAATTCCAAAAAGTTCAAAACCTAGGTCATAAAATGTTTCATACACCTTAAATACCCCATATATGGCTATTATATATTTAAAAATTCATGAAAAATCAATATGGATGAATTGAATAAAAATAAACTGACGTTCGCCTGTAGAATTTGATGGAGAATATGATGGAAATAAAAAAATTCCAAAAAGTTCAAAACCTAGGTCATAAAATGTTTCATACCCCTTAAATACCCCATATATGGCTATTATATATTTAAAAATTCATGAAAAATCAATATGGATGAATTGAATAAAAATAAACTGACGTTCGCCTGTAGAATTTGATGGAGAATATGATGGAAATAAAAAAATTCCAAAAAGTTCAAAACCTAGGTCATAAAATGTTTCATACACCTTAAATACCCCATATATGGCTATTATATATTTAAAAATTCATGAAAAATCAATATGGATGAATTGAATAAAAATAAACTGACGTTCGCCTGTAGAATTTGATGGAGAATATGATGGAAATAAAAAAATTCCAAAAAGTTCAAAACCTAGGTCATAAAATGTTTCATACCCCTTAAATACCCCATATATGGCTATTATATATTTAAAAATTCATGAAAAATCAATATGGATGAATTGAATAAAAATAAACTGACGTTCGCCTGTAGAATTTGATGGAGAATATGATGGAAATAAAAAAATTCCAAAAAGTTCAAAACCTAGGTCATAAAATGTTTCATACCCCTTAAATACCCCATATATGGCTATTATATATTTAAAAATTCATGAAAAATCAATATGGATGAATTGAATAAAAATAAACTGACGTTCGCCTGTAGAATTTGATGGAGAATATGATGGAAATAAAAAAATTCCAAAAAGTTCAAAACCTAGGTCATAAAATGTTTCATACCCCTTAAATACCCCATATATGGCTATTATATATTTAAAAATTCATGAAAAATCAATATGGATGAATTGAATAAAAATAAACTGACGTTCGCCTGTAGAATTTGATGGAGAATATGATGGAAATAAAAAAATTCCAAAAAGTTCAAAACCTAGGTCATAAAATGTTTCATACCCCTTAAATACCCCATATATGGCTATTATATATTTAAAAATTCATGAAAAATCAATATGGATGAATTGAATAAAAATAAACTGACGTTCGCCTGTAGAATTTGATGGAGAATACGATGGAAATAAAAAAATTCCAAAAAGTTCAAAACCTAGGTCATAAAATGTTTCATACCCCTTAAATACCCCATATATGGCTTTTATATATTTAAAAATTCATGAAAAATCAATATGGATGAATTGAATAAAAATAAACTGACGTTCGCCTGTAGAATTTGATGGAGAATATGATGGAAATAAAAAAATTCCAAAAAGTTCAAAATCTAGGTCATAAAATGTTTCATACCCCTTAAATACCTCATATATGGCTTTTATATATTTAAAAATTCATGAAAAATCAATATGGATGAATTGAATAAAAATAAACTGACGTTCGCCTGTAGAATTTGATGGAGAATACGATGGAAATAAAAAAATTCCAAAAAGTTCAAAACCTAGGTCATAAAATGTTTCATACCCCTTAAATACCCAATATATGGCTATTATATATTTAAAAATTCATGAAAAATCAATATGGATGAATTGAATAAAAATAAACTGACGTTCGCCTGTAGAATTTGATGGAGAATATGATGGAAATAAAAAAATTCCAAAAAGTTCAAAATCTAGGTCATAAAATGTTTCATACCCCTTAAATACCCCATATATGGCTATTATATATTTAAAAATTCATGAAAAATCAATATGGATGAATTGAATAAAAATAAACTGACTTTCGCCTGTAGAATTTGATGGAGATTACGATGGAAATAAAAAATTCCAAAAAGTTCAAAATCTAGGTCATAAAATGTTTCATACCCCTTAAATACCCCATATATGGCTATTATATATTTAAAAATTCATGAAAAATCAATATGGATGAATTGAATAAAAATAAACTGACGTTCGCCTGTAGAATTTGATGGAGAATACGATGGAAATAAAAAAATTCCAAAAAGTTCAAAATCTAGGTCATAAAATATTTCATACCCCTTAAATACCCCATATATGGCTATTATATATTTAAAAATTCATGAAAAATCAATATGGAAGAATTGAATAAAAATAAACTGACGTTCGCCTGTAGAATTTGATGGAGAATACGATGGAAATAAAAAAATTCCAAAAAGTTCAAAACCTAGGTCATAAAATGTTTCATACCCCTTAAATACCCCATATATGGCTTTTATATATTTAAAAATTCATGGAAAATCAATATGGATGAATTGAATAAAAATAAACTGACGTTCGCCTGTAGAATTTGATGGAGAATATGATGGAAATAAAAAAATTCCAAAAAGTTCAAAACCTAGGTCATAAAATGTTTCATACCCCTTAAATACCTCATATATGGCTTTTATATATTTAAAAATTCATGAAAAATCAATATGGATGAATTGAATAAAAATAAACTGACGTTCGCCTGTAGAATTTGATGGAGAATACGATGGAAATAAAAAAATTCCAAAAAGTTCAAAACCTAGGTCATAAAATGTTTCATACACCTTAAATACCCCATATATGGCTATTATATATTTAAAAATTCATGAAAAATCAATATGGATGAATTGAATAAAAATAAACTGACGTTCGCCTGTAGAATTTGATGGAGAATATGATGGAAATAAAAAAATTCCAAAAAGTTCAAAACCTAGGTCATAAAATGTTTCATACCCCTTAAATACCCCATATATGGCTATTATATATTTAAAAATTCATGAAAAATCAATATGGATGAATTGAATAAAAATAAACTGACGTTCGCCTGTAGAATTTGATGGAGAATATGATGGAAATAAAAAAATTCCAAAAAGTTCAAAACCTAGGTCATAAAATGTTTCATACCCCTTAAATACCCCATATATGGCTATTATATATTTAAAAATTCATGAAAAATCAATATGGATGAATTGAATAAAAATAAACTGACGTTCGCCTGTAGAATTTGATGGAGAATATGATGGAAATAAAAAAATTCCAAAAAGTTCAAAACCTAGGTCATAAAATGTTTCATACCCCTTAAATACCCCATATATGGCTATTATATATTTAAAAATTCATGAAAAATCAATATGGATGAATTGAATAAAAATAAACTGACGTTCGCCTGTAGAATTTGATGGAGAATACGATGGAAATAAAAAAATTCCAAAAAGTTCAAAACCTAGGTCATAAAATGTTTCATACCCCTTAAATACCCCATATATGGCTTTTATATATTTAAAAATTCATGAAAAATCAATATGGATGAATTGAATAAAAATAAACTGACGTTCGCCTGTAGAATTTGATGGAGAATATGATGGAAATAAAAAAATTCCAAAAAGTTCAAAATCTAGGTCATAAAATGTTTCATACCCCTTAAATACCTCATATATGGCTTTTATATATTTAAAAATTCATGAAAAATCAATATGGATGAATTGAATAAAAATAAACTGACGTTCGCCTGTAGAATTTGATGGAGAATACGATGGAAATAAAAAAATTCCAAAAAGTTCAAAACCTAGGTCATAAAATGTTTCATACCCCTTAAATACCCAATATATGGCTATTATATATTTAAAAATTCATGAAAAATCAATATGGATGAATTGAATAAAAATAAACTGACGTTCGCCTGTAGAATTTGATGGAGAATATGATGGAAATAAAAAAATTCCAAAAAGTTCAAAATCTAGGTCATAAAATGTTTCATACCCCTTAAATACCCCATATATGGCTATTATATATTTAAAAATTCATGAAAAATCAATATGGATGAATTGAATAAAAATAAACTGACTTTCGCCTGTAGAATTTGATGGAGATTACGATGGAAATAAAAAATTCCAAAAAGTTCAAAATCTAGGTCATAAAATGTTTCATACCCCTTAAATACCCCATATATGGCTATTATATATTTAAAAATTCATGAAAAATCAATATGGATGAATTGAATAAAAATAAACTGACGTTCGCCTGTAGAATTTGATGGAGAATACGATGGAAATAAAAAAATTCCAAAAAGTTCAAAACCTAGGTCATAAAATGTTTCATACCCCTTAAATACCCCATATATGGCTTTTATATATTTAAAAATTCATGAAAAATCAATATGGATGAATTGAATAAAAATAAACTGACGTTCGCCTGTAGAATTTGATGGAGAATATGATGGAAATAAAAAAATTCCAAAAAGTTCAAAATCTAGGTCATAAAATGTTTCATACCCCTTAAATACCTCATATATGGCTTTTATATATTTAAAAATTCATGAAAAATCAATATGGATGAATTGAATAAAAATAAACTGACGTTCGCCTGTAGAATTTGATGGAGAATACGATGGAAATAAAAAAATTCCAAAAAGTTCAAAACCTAGGTCATAAAATGTTTCATACCCCTTAAATACCCAATATATGGCTATTATATATTTAAAAATTCATGAAAAATCAATATGGATGAATTGAATAAAAATAAACTGACGTTCGCCTGTAGAATTTGATGGAGAATATGATGGAAATAAAAAAATTCCAAAAAGTTCAAAATCTAGGTCATAAAATGTTTCATACCCCTTAAATACCCCATATATGGCTATTATATATTTAAAAATTCATGAAAAATCAATATGGATGAATTGAATAAAAATAAACTGACTTTCGCCTGTAGAATTTGATGGAGATTACGATGGAAATAAAAAATTCCAAAAAGTTCAAAATCTAGGTCATAAAATGTTTCATACCCCTTAAATACCCCATATATGGCTATTATATATTTAAAAATTCATGAAAAATCAATATGGATGAATTGAATAAAAATAAACTGACGTTCGCCTGTAGAATTTGATGGAGAATACGATGGAAATAAAAAAATTCCAAAAAGTTCAAAATCTAGGTCATAAAATATTTCATACCCCTTAAATACCCCATATATGGCTATTATATATTTAAAAATTCATGAAAAATCAATATGGAAGAATTGAATAAAAATAAACTGACGTTCGCCTGTAGAATTTGATGGAGAATACGATGGAAATAAAAAAATTCCAAAAAGTTCAAAACCTAGGTCATAAAATGTTTCATACCCCTTAAATACCCCATATATGGCTTTTATATATTTAAAAATTCATGGAAAATCAATATGGATGAATTGAATAAAAATAAACTGACGTTCGCCTGTAGAATTTGATGGAGAATATGATGGAAATAAAAAAATTCCAAAAAGTTCAAAACCTAGGTCATAAAATGTTTCATACCCCTTAAATACCTCATATATGGCTTTTATATATTTAAAAATTCATGAAAAATCAATATGGATGAATTGAATAAAAATAAACTGACGTTCGCCTGTAGAATTTGATGGAGAATACGATGGAAATAAAAAAATTCCAAAAAGTTCAAAACCTAGGTCATAAAATGTTTCATACACCTTAAATACCCCATATATGGCTATTATATATTTAAAAATTCATGAAAAATCAATATGGATGAATTGAATAAAAATAAACTGACGTTCGCCTGTAGAATTTGATGGAGAATATGATGGAAATAAAAAAATTCCAAAAAGTTCAAAACCTAGGTCATAAAATGTTTCATACCCCTTAAATACCCCATATATGGCTATTATATATTTAAAAATTCATGAAAAATCAATATGGATGAATTGAATAAAAATAAACTGACGTTCGCCTGTAGAATTTGATGGAGAATATGATGGAAATAAAAAAATTCCAAAAAGTTCAAAACCTAGGTCATAAAATGTTTCATACCCCTTAAATACCCCATATATGGCTATTATATATTTAAAAATTCATGAAAAATCAATATGGATGAATTGAATAAAAATAAACTGACGTTCGCCTGTAGAATTTGATGGAGAATATGATGGAAATAAAAAAATTCCAAAAAGTTCAAAACCTAGGTCATAAAATGTTTCATACCCCTTAAATACCCCATATATGGCTATTATATATTTAAAAATTCATGAAAAATCAATATGGATGAATTGAATAAAAATAAACTGACGTTCGCCTGTAGAATTTGATGGAGAATACGATGGAAATAAAAAAATTCCAAAAAGTTCAAAACCTAGGTCATAAAATGTTTCATACCCCTTAAATACCCCATATATGGCTTTTATATATTTAAAAATTCATGAAAAATCAATATGGATGAATTGAATAAAAATAAACTGACGTTCGCCTGTAGAATTTGATGGAGAATATGATGGAAATAAAAAAATTCCAAAAAGTTCAAAATCTAGGTCATAAAATGTTTCATACCCCTTAAATACCTCATATATGGCTTTTATATATTTAAAAATTCATGAAAAATCAATATGGATGAATTGAATAAAAATAAACTGACGTTCGCCTGTAGAATTTGATGGAGAATACGATGGAAATAAAAAAATTCCAAAAAGTTCAAAACCTAGGTCATAAAATGTTTCATACCCCTTAAATACCCAATATATGGCTATTATATATTTAAAAATTCATGAAAAATCAATATGGATGAATTGAATAAAAATAAACTGACGTTCGCCTGTAGAATTTGATGGAGAATATGATGGAAATAAAAAAATTCCAAAAAGTTCAAAATCTAGGTCATAAAATGTTTCATACCCCTTAAATACCCCATATATGGCTATTATATATTTAAAAATTCATGAAAAATCAATATGGATGAATTGAATAAAAATAAACTGACTTTCGCCTGTAGAATTTGATGGAGATTACGATGGAAATAAAAAATTCCAAAAAGTTCAAAATCTAGGTCATAAAATGTTTCATACCCCTTAAATACCCCATATATGGCTATTATATATTTAAAAATTCATGAAAAATCAATATGGATGAATTGAATAAAAATAAACTGACGTTCGCCTGTAGAATTTGATGGAGAATACGATGGAAATAAAAAAAATTCCAAAAAGTTCAAAATCTAGGTCATAAAATGTTTCATATCCCTTAAATACCCCATATATGGCTATTATATATTTAAAAATTCATGAAAAATCAATATGGATGAATTGAATAAAAATAAACTGACGTTCGCCTGTAGAATTTGATGGAGAATACGATGGAAATAAAAAAATTCCAAAAAGTTCAAAATCTAGGTCATAAAATGTTTCATACCCCTTAAATACCTCATATATGGCTTTTATATATTTAAAAATTCATGAAAAATCAATATGGATGAATTGAATAAAAATAAACTGACGTTCGCCTGTAGAATTTGATGGAGAATACGATGGAAATAAAAAAATTCCAAAAAGTTCAAAATCTAGGTCATAAAATGTTTCATACCCCTTAAATACCCCATATATGGCTATTATATATTTAAAAATTCATGAAAAATCAATATGGATGAATTGAATAAAAATAAACTGACGTTCGCCTGTAGAATTTGATGGAGAATACGATGGAAATAAAAAAATTCCAAAAAGTTCAAAATCTAGGTCATAAAATGTTTCATACCCCTTAAATACCCCATATATGGCTATTATATATTTAAAAATTCATGAAAAATCAATATGGAAGAATTGAATAAAAATAAACTGACGTTCGCCTGTAGAATTTGATGGAGAATACGATGGAAATAAAAAAATTCCAAAAAGTTCAAAATCTAGGTCATAAAATGTTTCATACCCCTTAAATACCCCATATATGGCTATTATATATTTAAAAATTCATGAAAAATCAATATGGATGAATTGAATAAAAATAAACTGACGTTCGCCTGTAGAATTTGATGGAGAATACGATGGAAATAAAAAAATTCCAAAAAGTTCAAAATCTAGGTCATAAAATGTTTCATACCCCTTAAATACCTCATATATGGCTTTTATATATTTAAAAATTCATGAAAAATCAATATGGATGAATTGAATAAAAATAAACTGACGTTCGCCTGTAGAATTTGATGGAGAATACGATGGAAATAAAAAAATTCCAAAAAGTTCAAAATCTAGGTCATAAAATGTTTCATACCCCTTAAATACCCAATATATGGCTTTTATATATTTAAAAATTCATGAAAAATCAATATGGATGAATTGAATAAAAATAAACTGACGTTCGCCTGTAGAATTTGATGGAGAATACGATGGAAATAAAAAAATTCCAAAAAGTTCAAAATCTAGGTCATAAAATGTTTCATACCCCTTAAATACTCTATTATGGATATAATATATTTAAAAATTCATAAAAAAATCAATATTTAGGAATTGAATAAAAATAAAATGACGTTCGCCTGTAGAATTTGATGGAGAATACGATGGAAATAAAAAAATTCCAAAAAGTTCAAAATCTAGGTCATAAAATGTTTCATACCCCTTAAATACCCAATATATGGCTATTATATATTTAAAAATTCATGAAAAATCAATATGGATGAATTGAATAAAAATAAACTGACGTTCGCCTGTAGAATTTGATGGAGAATACGATGGAAATAAAAAAATTCCAAAAAGTTCAAAATCTAGGTCATAAAATGTTTCATACCCCTTAAATACCCCATATATGGCTATTATATATTTAAAAATTCATGAAAAATCAATATGGAAGAATTGAATAAAAATAAACTGACGTTCGCCTGTAGAATTTGATGGAGAATACGATGGAAATAAAAAAATTCCAAAAAGTTCAAAATCTAGGTCATAAAATGTTTCATACCCCTTAAATACCCCATATATGGCTATTATATATTTAAAAATTCATGAAAAATCAATATGGATGAATTGAATAAAAATAAACTGACGTTCGCCTGTAGAATTTGATGGAGAATACGATGGAAATAAAAAAATTCCAAAAAGTTCAAAATCTAGGTCATAAAATGTTTCATACCCCTTAAATACCTCATATATGGCTTTTATATATTTAAAAATTCATGAAAAATCAATATGGATGAATTGAATAAAAATAAACTGACGTTCGCCTGTAGAATTTGATGGAGAATACGATGGAAATAAAAAAATTCCAAAAAGTTCAAAATCTAGGTCATAAAATGTTTCATACCCCTTAAATACCCAATATATGGCTTTTATATATTTAAAAATTCATGAAAAATCAATATGGATGAATTGAATAAAAATAAACTGACGTTCGCCTGTAGAATTTGATGGAGAATACGATGGAAATAAAAAAATTCCAAAAAGTTCAAAATCTAGGTCATAAAATGTTTCATACCCCTTAAATACCCCATATATGGCTATTATATATTTAAAAATTCATGAAAAATCAATATGGATGAATTGAATAAAAATAAACTGACGTTCGCCTGTAGAATTTGATGGAGAATACGATGGAAATAAAAAAATTCCAAAAAGTTCAAAATCTAGGTCATAAAATGTTTCATACCCCTTAAATACCTCATATATGGCTTTTATATATTTAAAAATTCATGAAAAATCAATATGGATGAATTGAATAAAAATAAACTGACGTTCGCCTGTAGAATTTGATGGAGAATACGATGGAAATAAAAAAATTCCAAAAAGTTCAAAATCTAGGTCATAAAATGTTTCATACCCCTTAAATACCTCATATATGGCTTTTATATATTTAAAAATTCATGAAAAATCAATATGGATGAATTGAATAAAAATAAACTGACGTTCGCCTGTAGAATTTGATGGAGAATACGATGGAAATAAAAAAATTCCAAAAAGTTCAAAATCTAGGTCATAAAATGTTTCATACCCCTTAAATACCTCATATATGGCTTTTATATATTTAAAAATTCATGAAAAATCAATATGGATGAATTGAATAAAAATAAACTGACGTTCGCCTGTAGAATTTGATGGAGAATACGATGGAAATAAAAAAATTCCAAAAAGTTCAAAATCTAGGTCATAAAATGTTTCATACCCCTTAAATACCCAATATATGGCTATTATATATTTAAAAATTCATGAAAAATCAATATGGATGAATTGAATAAAAATAAACTGACGTTCGCCTGTAGAATTTGATGGAGAATACGATGGAAATAAAAAAATTCCAAAAAGTTCAAAATCTAGGTCATAAAATGTTTCATACCCCTTAAATACCCAATATATGGCTATTATATATTTAAAAATTCATGAAAAATCAATATGGATGAATTGAATAAAAATAAACTGACGTTCGCCTGTAGAATTTGATGGAGAATACGATGGAAATAAAAAAAATTCCAAAAAGTTCAAAATCTAGGTCATAAAATGTTTCATACCCCTTAAATACCCAATATATGGCTATTATATATTTAAAAATTCATGAAAAATCAATATGGATGAATTGAATAAAAATAAACTGACGTTCGCCTGTAGAATTTGATGGAGAATACGATGGAAATAAAAAAATTCCAAAAAGTTCAAAATCTAGGTCATAAAATGTTTCATACCCCTTAAATACCCAATATATGGCTATTATATATTTAAAAATTCATGAAAAATCAATATGGAAGAATTGAATAAAAATAATTTGACATTCGCCTGTAGAATTTGATGGAGAATACGATGGAAATAAAAAAATTCCAAAAAGTTCAAAATCTAGGTCATAAAATGTTTCATACCCCTTAAATACCCCATATATGGCTATTATATATTTAAAAATTCATGAAAAATCAATATGGATGAATTGAATAAAAATAAACTGACGTTCGCCTGTAGAATTTGATGGAGAATACGATGGAAATAAAAAAAATTCCAAAAAGTTCAAAATCTAGGTCATAAAATGTTTCATACCCCTTAAATACCTCATATATGGCTTTTATATATTTAAAAATTCATGAAAAATCAATATGGATGAATTGAATAAAAATAAAATGACGTTCGCCTGTAGAATTTGATGGAGAATACGATGGAAATAAAAAAATTCCAAAAAGTTCAAAATCTAGGTCATAAAATGTTTCATACCCCTTAAATACCCAATATATGGCTATTATATATTTAAAAATTCATGAAAAATCAATATGGATGAATTGAATAAAAATAAACTGACGTTCGCCTGTAGAATTTGATGGAGAATACGATGGAAATAAAAAAATTCCAAAAAGTTCAAAATCTAGGTCATAAAATGTTTCATACCCCTTAAATACCCCATATATGGCTATTATATATTTAAAAATTCATGAAAAATCAATATGGAAGAATTGAATAAAAATAAACTGACGTTCGCCTGTAGAATTTGATGGAGAATACGATGGAAATAAAAAAATTCCAAAAAGTTCAAAATCTAGGTCATAAAATGTTTCATACCCCTTAAATACCCCATATATGGCTATTATATATTTAAAAATTCATGAAAAATCAATATGGATGAATTGAATAAAAATAAACTGACGTTCGCCTGTAGAATTTGATGGAGAATACGATGGAAATAAAAAAATTCCAAAAAGTTCAAAATCTAGGTCATAAAATGTTTCATACCCCTTAAATACCTCATATATGGCTTTTATATATTTAAAAATTCATGAAAAATCAATATGGATGAATTGAATAAAAATAAACTGACGTTCGCCTGTAGAATTTGATGGAGAATACGATGGAAATAAAAAAATTCCAAAAAGTTCAAAATCTAGGTCATAAAATGTTTCATACCCCTTAAATACCCAATATATGGCTTTTATATATTTAAAAATTCATGAAAAATCAATATGGATGAATTGAATAAAAATAAACTGACGTTCGCCTGTAGAATTTGATGGAGAATACGATGGAAATAAAAAAATTCCAAAAAGTTCAAAATCTAGGTCATAAAATGTTTCATACCCCTTAAATACCCCATATATGGCTATTATATATTTAAAAATTCATGAAAAATCAATATGGATGAATTGAATAAAAATAAACTGACGTTCGCCTGTAGAATTTGATGGAGAATACGATGGAAATAAAAAAATTCCAAAAAGTTCAAAATCTAGGTCATAAAATGTTTCATACCCCTTAAATACCTCATATATGGCTTTTATATATTTAAAAATTCATGAAAAATCAATATGGATGAATTGAATAAAAATAAACTGACGTTCGCCTGTAGAATTTGATGGAGAATACGATGGAAATAAAAAAATTCCAAAAAGTTCAAAATCTAGGTCATAAAATGTTTCATACCCCTTAAATACCTCATATATGGCTTTTATATATTTAAAAATTCATGAAAAATCAATATGGATGAATTGAATAAAAATAAACTGACGTTCGCCTGTAGAATTTGATGGAGAATACGATGGAAATAAAAAAATTCCAAAAAGTTCAAAATCTAGGTCATAAAATGTTTCATACCCCTTAAATACCTCATATATGGCTTTTATATATTTAAAAATTCATGAAAAATCAATATGGATGAATTGAATAAAAATAAACTGACGTTCGCCTGTAGAATTTGATGGAGAATACGATGGAAATAAAAAAATTCCAAAAAGTTCAAAATCTAGGTCATAAAATGTTTCATACCCCTTAAATACCCAATATATGGCTATTATATATTTAAAAATTCATGAAAAATCAATATGGATGAATTGAATAAAAATAAACTGACGTTCGCCTGTAGAATTTGATGGAGAATACGATGGAAATAAAAAAATTCCAAAAAGTTCAAAATCTAGGTCATAAAATGTTTCATACCCCTTAAATACCCAATATATGGCTATTATATATTTAAAAATTCATGAAAAATCAATATGGATGAATTGAATAAAAATAAACTGACATTCGCCTGTAGAATTTGATGGAGAATACGATGGAAATAAAAAAAATTCCAAAAAGTTCAAAATCTAGGTCATAAAATGTTTCATACCCCTTAAATACCCAATATATGGCTATTATATATTTAAAAATTCATGAAAAATCAATATGGATGAATTGAATAAAAATAAACTGACGTTCGCCTGTAGAATTTGATGGAGAATACGATGGAAATAAAAAAATTCCAAAAAGTTCAAAATCTAGGTCATAAAATGTTTCATACCCCTTAAATACCCAATATATGGCTATTATATATTTAAAAATTCATGAAAAATCAATATGGAAGAATTGAATAAAAATAATTTGACATTCGCCTGTAGAATTTGATGGAGAATACGATGGAAATAAAAAAATTCCAAAAAGTTCAAAATCTAGGTCATAAAATGTTTCATACCCCTTAAATACCCCATATATGGCTATTATATATTTAAAAATTCATGAAAAATCAATATGGATGAATTGAATAAAAATAAACTGACGTTCGCCTGTAGAATTTGATGGAGAATACGATGGAAATAAAAAAATTCCAAAAAGTTCAAAATCTAGGTCATAAAATGTTTCATACCCCTTAAATACCCAATATATGGCTATTATATATTTAAAAATTCATGAAAAATCAATATGGATGAATTGAATAAAAATAAACTGACGTTCGCCTGTAGAATTTGATGGAGAATACGATGGAAATAAAAAAATTCCAAAAAGTTCAAAATCTAGGTCATAAAATGTTTCATACCCCTTAAATACCTCATATATGGCTATTATATATTTAAAAATTCATGAAAAATCAATATGGATGAATTGAATAAAAATAAACTGACGTTCGCCTGTAGAATTTGATGGAGAATACGATGGAAATAAAAAAATTCCAAAAAGTTCAAAATCTAGGTCATAAAATGTTTCATACCCCTTAAATACCCAATATATGGCTATTATATATTTAAAAATTCATGAAAAATCAATATGGATGAATTGAATAAAAATAAACTGACGTTCGCCTGTAGAATTTGATGGAGAATACGATGGAAATAAAAAAATTCCAAAAAGTTCAAAATCTAGGTCATAAAATGTTTCATACCCCTTAAATACCCAATATATGGCTATTATATATTTAAAAATTCATGAAAAATCAATATGGATGAATTGAATAAAAATAAACTGACGTTCGCCTGTAGAATTTGATGGAGAATACGATGGAAATAAAAAAATTCCAAAAAGTTCAAAATCTAGGTCATAAAATGTTTCATACCCCTTAAATACCCAATATATGGCTATTATATATTTAAAAATTCATGAAAAATCAATATGGATGAATTGAATAAAAATAAACTGACGTTCGCCTGTAGAATTTGATGGAGAATACGATGGAAATAAAAAAATTCCAAAAAGTTCAAAATCTAGGTCATAAAATGTTTCATACCCCTTAAATACCCAATATATGGCTATTATATATTTAAAAATTCATGAAAAATCAATATGGATGAATTGAATAAAAATAAACTGACGTTCGCCTGTAGAATTTGATGGAGAATACGATGGAAATAAAAAAATTCCAAAAAGTTCAAAATCTAGGTCATAAAATGTTTCATACCCCTTAAATACCCAATATATGGCTATTATATATTTAAAAATTCATGAAAAATCAATATGGATGAATTGAATAAAAATAAACTGACGTTCGCCTGTAGAATTTGATGGAGAATACGATGGAAATAAAAAAAATTCCAAAAAGTTCAAAATCTAGGTCATAAAATGTTTCATACCCCTTAAATACCCAATATATGGCTATTATATATTTAAAAATTCATGAAAAATCAATATGGATGAATTGAATAAAAATAAACTGACGTTCGCCTGTAGAATTTGATGGAGAATACGATGGAAATAAAAAAAATTCCAAAAAGTTCAAAATCTAGGTCATAAAATGTTTCATACCCCTTAAATACCCAATATATGGCTATTATATATTTAAAAATTCATGAAAAATCAATATGGATGAATTGAATAAAAATAAACTGACGTTCGCCTGTAGAATTTGATGGAGAATACGATGGAAATAAAAAAATTCCAAAAAGTTCAAAATCTAGGTCATAAAATGTTTCATACCCCTTAAATACCCAATATATGGCTATTATATATTTAAAAATTCATGAAAAATCAATATGGATGAATTGAATAAAAATAAACTGACGTTCGCCTGTAGAATTTGATGGAGAATACGATGGAAATAAAAAAATTCCAAAAAGTTCAAAATCTAGGTCATAAAATGTTTCATACCCCTTAAATACCCAATATATGGCTATTATATATTTAAAAATTCATGAAAAATCAATATGGATGAATTGAATAAAAATAAACTGACGTTCGCCTGTAGAATTTGATGGAGAATACGATGGAAATAAAAAAAATTCCAAAAAGTTCAAAATCTAGGTCATAAAATGTTTCATACCCCTTAAATACCCAATATATGGCTATTATATATTTAAAAATTCATGAAAAATCAATATGGATGAATTGAATAAAAATAAACTGACGTTCGCCTGTAGAATTTGATGGAGAATACGATGGAAATAAAAAAATTCCAAAAAGTTCAAAATCTAGGTCATAAAATGTTTCATACCCCTTAAATACCCAATATATGGCTATTATATATTTAAAAATTCATGAAAAATCAATATGGAAGAATTGAATAAAAATAATTTGACATTCGCCTGTAGAATTTGATGGAGAATACGATGGAAATAAAAAAAATTCCAAAAAGTTCAAAATCTAGGTCATAAAATGTTTCATACCCCTTAAATACCCCATATATGGCTATTATATATTTAAAAATTCATGAAAAAATCAATATGGATGAATTGAATAAAAATAAACTGACGTTCGCCTGTAGAATTTGATGGAGAATACGATGGAAATAAAAAAAATTCCAAAAAGTTCAAAATCTAGGTCATAAAATGTTTCATACCCCTTAAATACCCCATATATGGCTATTATATATTTAAAAATTCATGAAAAATCAATATGGATGAATTGAATAAAAATAATTTGACATTCGCCTGTAGAATTTGATGGAGAATACGATGGAAATAAAAAAATTCCAAAAAGTTCAAAATCTAGGTCATAAAATGTTTCATACCCCTTAAATACCCAATATATGGCTATTATATATTTAAAAATTCATGAAAAATCAATATGGATGAATTGAATAAAAATAAACTGACGTTCGCCTGTAGAATTTGATGGAGAATACGATGGAAATAAAAAAATTCCAAAAAGTTCAAAATCTAGGTCATAAAATGTTTCATACCCCTTAAATACCCAATATATGGCTTTTATATATTTAAAAATTCATGAAAAATCAATATGGATGAATTGAATAAAAATAAACTGACGTTCGCCTGTAGAATTTGATGGAGAATACGATGGAAATAAAAAAATTCCAAAAAGTTCAAAATCTAGGTCATAAAATGTTTCATATCCCTTAAATACCTCATATATGGCTTTTATATATTTAAAAATTCATGAAAAATCAATATGGATGAATTGAATAAAAATAAACTGACGTTCGCCTGTAGAATTTGATGG